>JZKD02S1688188.1:203008-246574 GCA_000966675.3 Picea glauca | reverse complement strand
TATGGCCTAAAGCAAGATCCAAGGCAGTGGTATCTGAAGTTTGACAGGTTTATGACAGAACATGGTTATAATAGATGTCATTCTGATCACTGTGTTTATTTTAAAAGGCTAGAAATCTGCATGAGATTAGGATGATGGCTTAGAAGGATCGGTATTAGCTCGAGCAACATTTATAAGTAAAGCATACAAAGTACCAGATTGGGAATAAACCAAATCTAAATACTGAGCCCGAGCGATGGCTTGTTCCTCTGTGACCACACCACCCATAGCGACATTGTGAGCGATTGGGGGTAACAGTGATTTAGTAAACCATTCCACCAATAGCATGTCAGGAATGACTGCCTTGATCATCCTTCGTCGCCGTCTCCACTCATGAATATGGTCAGAGATATGCACGGAGTTAGTTTGATGAAGGGAGGTCAAGAGTTCAGTACATGTCTTGTAGTGAATAGGCAGTTTAAAGTGCATGAGGAAAGACATGGCAAGGGAATTGAAATCATGAAAAGAAGCACGTGGTAGTTCAATATACCACTTTTCTACTGAACCGGTAAGTGTTCGCTGGAAAAGATGTAAACGTACAGAATCATTCATGAGGGAGTTTGATGAACAACACAAATGGAAAGTCATCACATGGTTGTTCGGATAGAATGGGTTAGGTGGATAGTTGTAACCAGTAGGTCCTCCTACATATGGTTGTTGTTGGCCAGGATAAGAAGGATTCGATGGTGCATGAGAAACATTGGCATAACCCGGTGGGTTTTGAACATTATAGGCTGGGTGATGTATTTTCCCATGAGGAGGATAAGCATTTTGGCCTTGAGAATTGTAAGGAGTAGACCCCAGAGGCAGATACACATTAGGCCCATGAGGAGGATAAGACTGTGGTCCCAGAGAACTCCAGGTGGTATTTTGGATGCCACCCGGATAAGATTGCCCGTAAGATGTTTCGGAAGGGAAATGATTGGATACTCCTCCTAGTGGGTTATTATACAAGTGCCCCCCAACATAGGGTTGGGTAAAAATGCCTCTTGAAGATACTCCCCAAGATTGTGAAGGGTTTCTAGAAAATGAGGGTTGCCCCCCTGCCAGTGGTGGATTTACGACCAGGGTATAACTGGCAAATGGAGGTTTCCCTCCAGGAGGAGCATGAAAAGGGGATTGTCCCCTGGGAGGGGTAGACCTGCCATGGAAAGGTAGTCCTCTAGGAGGAAACAGTTTGTTGGATGGTGGTTTCCCTCCAGCTGGTTGTGTTTGGCCAGTAGGGGTCTGCATTCTTGGGTGAGAAGATGTCTTAGTAGGATCGTGTGGAACATGCAGAGCTATAGAGTAAAAAATTGTAGAAACAGGTGTAGAGATTGAAGTTCTTTGGGGATGAGTAGAGGTGATGAGTCCAACATTATGATGGACTTGTGCTGGTGTGGCAGTAGAGTGAATAACCTGATCGACTGGGTGATTCATGGTTTGATCAGATGGTCATGTTTCACTAAGAGGGTCATGAGGTTGAAAGGGTTGTCGAAAGGATTCAAAATGTTCATAGAGATCGTGTCCCGATGAAGTCCTTCATACAGAACGAGCAGGTGTGGGATTGGTTTCTACTGTGGTGCTAGGATGAAGAGGAGTCCTATATTCATCACCAAAGATTGGTTCTATGGATCCCATATATGTTTCAGTAAATATCCTCTCCGGTAATCGTGGGATCTCTTCATCTATGACGTTCCCAAGGGAGTCTAAGCGAACCAAAAGTGGTTCAAGAGGAGTGACCGACACAGGTGTAGTGGGATTTTCAACCATGACCAAAGCACCTTCTAATTTATCTAATGGAGGAGCAATAGCACTTCCAGCATCAGATTGATTTTCTACCTCTCTATGGTAGTTGTCTTCTGGAGGGTTAGGAGGTAAGGGTTGATAGCCTTCCGGAGGCATCCCTTGCATCCTACGTGATCGACGAAGACCTTTATTGTCTACGGGCTCAATTGTGGAGAATAACAGAACACACTGAAAATTTAGGGCCAACTAACAAAAAGAAACAACATGTGCTAATAAAATCTAGGAATCAACCAAGCAGACAAAACTTCTCTCGATGACCGTACTAGTTGGTGATGAAATCCAACATCATGTGATCAAGTCGAGAAGGGGCTGGGATATGGTGGAACAGTTACAATGATGACTTGCTTAACGAACTTTCACCTTGGCGCAATATTCCAAGCAGTAATTCTGGATTTACCCTCCAAGGAGCCCGAGTGAGTTTGACCAATGTCTGTCCCAGGTACAGTGAGAATTCCCTTCACCGTCACCTTGTGTAAGTACCTAAAGATTATGGCAACTAAAGACACCAATTCGCAGTGAGTCCCTGGGTGGGTACAGTCGACAGTCCGATCTGAAACGCATGGGCAGGATAACAAGTCCGAAATCAACCCAAGAGGCTCCCACACATAATCGTGGGTATACCTCCAAGCAACCCCCAATATACGATCCGACCACTACAAACAGTTGAACCACGGAGGGATAATCTCCGTAATTTTCCCGAATGCGACCTCGTGCGTAACCCCTGTGTGAGAGGGGGATCCTAGAAAACAAAAATGATAATTGGATTTGACTCTCTCTATCTCAGGATGCTAATGTTTGTTTTGAAAACTTTGGAGAGTTGTACTCACAGCCTAATCCAAAGTGCTAACCCTAGTCTATTGTTGGTGGAAGATCCTAAAAACATAAATGTTGTAGATAATTTTCAATTAGCATTTGTTTTATAGATGTTCTTTACTCAAAGGGTGCACGAAAGTGAAACTGATGGAATGAGGACTCAATTCCCAAAAAGATGCATGAAAGATGATAAGCATTCGTTTCTTTTCAATGAATTCCTATTTAAGGGAAAGAGAAAGAGTTGTTTTCACTTTCAAACACTAATATGAAATGTCCTCTATCAATTGGTTCTCAATCGAATCTAATGCAATGCTAAAACATTTCCAAAAAATCCTTCTAATATGCAAACCAATCACTAAAATGTATCTTTTGTCATTTGTATGTGAATGATTATTAATTCAATGAAAAGACTTCTCCTGCTAATTGCCCTTTCAAATCAAGGAGATTCAGACAAGTATGAGAAAATTTCACACAAACAACACACACCCTCTTGCTGTGATTGAAACAAGAAGCAAACAGAAAACAAAAGATAACAAAGAAAAATCAAACAATTCACACAAAAAGAGATGTTGAAGAACAATGGCCTCAAAAAACCAAATAAGATGATTCATAGATTTCTAATGCCCTTCACCAGAGTTCCCGCTCAGTCGGATAGAAGAGAAGAAAATAGTGGATTGATTTCAAGCTATCAACAGAAAAAAACTTAGAAATAATGAAGAAGTCCACCAACTCTGAAAAACAAAGTGCTTATTTCTCAGAAGGAGGGATGTCAAAGTTCAATGGGAAGAAGCATTGAATCATAAATGATCTCAGCAAGTGAAAAAACAGGTTCTGGACCTCAAAAATATGCAATTTTGAAAAGATTTTGTGCAAAAAGGGGTTGGCACTCTGGTTTAAGGGACACCAGGGCATTATAAATCTTTGTCCAACACCTTTAGGGAGTGTTGGCACTCTTCTAACATGGGCACAGGGGTGGCTTAAAATACTCATAAAAATGTCCAAAAACCCAAAATTTTAGTCAAATTTTGATAGTCAACCTGAATGTGATGGGGTAAAGAGTCAATCAACATATGAAATCAAAAAATGGGGTGAACAAGGTCTGAAAACAATCAAAGGTTAAGACAAGGTCTATGAGGAAAAATCAAAACCAAAAGTTTCGGTTCGATTCCCTAGTGGAGTCGCCAGTTTCTGTTGAAGGAAAATCTTCCTACGGATAGGTAGATCTCCTCAAAGAGCTAGACTCTTAACTCTAAGACAGAAAGTTCTTATCATGGTCACTGACTTCCTTTTAGGTATACACAAACTAATGCATGAAGAGGAAGGAGGAAAGACATACCTTTTACCGGTGTTTGTCCCTGCACGCTCCAAGTTGAACTCCAATCTTGAGCTCCTCGATAAGCCCTGTAGACAAACAATGTACAACCACTTCCTAGTCTATTGAGATCAGTTCGAAGTAGACCTATCTACTTAGAGACAAATTCATGTAATGTCAAACACAAATTAGAAAAAAACAGGCCAATCATATTACATTAATGAGGACAAAACGTTACTTACAGCCATAGATGGAATGTAGTAGTTTTGTCAAGTTCTCCTTGCCTAACCCTTGCTAAAAAGATCCATGATTAGAATGATGATAGCTTCACTGATTAGCCTCCACTTCACTGTGTATCACTTATGAGATCATAAGTTTGGTGTGATTTCCATCTAGGTCCTCTTTCACCATGAGAAAGCTTGCTTATATAGCCTTGGAGAGGCTCAAAAACATGAGATATCTTTGGGGTGAGTTGAGGATTTTCCTCCTTGAGTTAGGGATCTTCCCTAAGATCATGGCTGGACTAGGGGTTTGAATCCAACTACCTTCCAAGATTGAAAATATCTTTCGCCCATTCATCTCAACAAACCAACTGCTACCTAGAATAGGTAGTGCTCCCTCAAAAGGGCCATCAGAGCATTATAACGCTCCCAAGTAGGCTTTAGGGGAAAACCACTCCTGAGAATAGGAGAGCTCCTGAAAAAGGGCATATGAGTGTTATAACACTCCCTGATAGCTTATAGGGGGGCGCCAACACTCTTGAGAGAGGTATAGGGGAGCGCTCCCCTCCAAAAACTCAGTTTTTTGGGTGCTTTTAGATGGCAAGAGGTTCATAATCATGTTGACTCATTTATCTTCTTCCAAATCAAATGTTTGATGTGTTTCAAGTGTCCTGCTCATGTCGTTATAGGCACAACATAGGCATCATGGAAGTATGCTTTCTTTGACACTTGCAACACTTGTGAGCAAAATGGGACACTTGCGACACTTATAATGACAACACTTGCGACACTATCAAAGTGAGTAATTTTGATGTGTAACACTTTGGCACCTAGTGCTTCCACCTCAGCACCTCTCGTCTTACCCTCATCCATGTCCTCCATAGGGGCCCCCTCACAGCAGTCCAATGAAGTAGCATCCAAAGAAAAGCCGCCACGTCGTCCGAGTATAGAGTTGACCGAGGCCATTCCCAATCCCAATGATGTAGCATCCAAAGAAAAGCCGCCATGTCATCCGAGTACATATTTGACCGAGGCTATTCCCAATCCCAAGGAAGTAGTTATTGTGGTAGTTGATGGTGGTTGAACATCATCTTCTTCCATAAATAGAAGGCCAGGAAAGGACCAAGCATAGAGACAGACTGACAGTCCGTCCTGATAGAGATTGCATCTGACAAATGATTGCATGGGCAGTCTGCCAAACATCTGCTTGCGTCGCCTGACAGGGAAGCTCCTCAACGTCAAGCATTGAATTCATGATATGATCGCGCCTTCAGTGCCTGAGTCAGTTCCAAGTATATGTAGGCATTTTTTCCATTTTGTTTAGTATCGATGGTTGAGCTTAGCTCCCGACTGTAATTTTTCTGAGGAAGCTCTAGTTATGTATTTTGATTTGAGACTGTCAAATTAATGGAAGTCAACTTCTCTTTCCTTTTTATTTTGATTGTTAGCTATTTAAAACACTCGGAATTGGAGGATCCAGTCGAGGGTTGCATATTGTAGGATGACGTATGATTGGTCACTGCAATCTCTGCACCAGTCTTAAGCAGTCTCCCACGTTGTCTTTTTCATCTTGCACTGAATGATTCAGAGCTGGAGGATCCAGTCGAGTGGTTGTGGCTGCATAGTATGATAGGTTTGATCAGTGTGTGGTTATCACTATGTCGTTCAGGCACATTTCAGTGTTTCATTTTTCTTTCACGAGTTCCTGGAAAGCCTGATGCCCAGAGCAGTCTCCTCCCTTTTCTCCCTAGTCTTCCCTCTAATATCTCTTTAACTCAAATTTCTGACTGAAGTTAGTTCTTGCCCTCACTTCCCTGTGCATTTCTGGCCTAGTTTTTTGAGTTAAATGATTATGTCTTGAGTTTACTCCAATCCGATCACCCCTTTAAACAAATTCGTGCCAATAAACTGATGGGAGTCGGGCTCTTCTCCTACTGCAATCCAGGAGTGACTTTCGTCGCCAACATTTCTGGCACCGTTGCTGGGGACGAAGTTGAAAATTTTCCCTGGGATTAAATGACATTGAACTTTTGAGTTTGAAGGTGCATCAGGCATCAGAGCCCTTGAAGATTGCTACTATGCACCTGACGACTCCATTGTGGTGACTCCAATGTTTCCACATCTTTGTTTCAGTTGCAGCTACTGTTAGCCCACCTGAAATCTGATCCAGAGGAGCTTTCTCAAGATGGTTTCAGCAACTACTTTCTCAGCTTGAGAAGTTTCCTAGGAGGACACGACGTTAGGATCTAGCCTTTGATGGTGAACAAAGACTAGTCACATTCAAAGCTGCACATCTTTCACCTGGCGACTCCATGATTCAAGGATCGATTGGTGACTCCACTGGTTTGGAATGGAGAAAATCATAGCTCGAAGGTTTTCTCCTTTTAATTTTTCTGCTATTCCTGGTTTTCCTAATGATGTCCCTTCTCCGGATGAATGGAGCAATTATTTGCCCATATTTAGAGAGCATGAAGAGGACAACCCTGGTCAGCATCTCTGTGAGTTTCATGAACTCATGTACCAGTGGGAGATACATCATGAGGATGTATTATTGAAAATGTTCATGTTCTCGTTAGCAAGGGATGCTCGTAAATGGTATCATTATTTACCCCCTACTAGCATTTCTTCACTCGCAGAATTTCATGCAGCTTTCACTGCCTATTGTCAGAAGCTTTATCCCTCTAAGTTAATTTTTCATAACTGCTATGAGGGATACTGTTGTTCTAGAGTCTGTACTTAAGGCTTGAAATTATAGTGTCTAGGCATCCGGAAGTGAGTAAAGGGTAAAGAATTGAAGAAATATCAACCTTCGGCAAGGGAAGCTAGGGATGATTTCTGGGATGATGTTGTCTAGCTTCCAACTGTTCCTGGATGTTTATATCCCATTCAATCGTTGCCCATGAATGTTCAAGTTCAACTCGGGTAGTGGATGTTTTAAGAATAGTATCAAAAATATTTAAGGCAATATGTGTTTGATCCGATAGTCCGGGTTCGATATTGGGCTGTCTTGTTACAGGGACAGTCATAGAGGAACATAATGATAAGAAAATCTCGGGGGAAATTTAAGTGCTATCTCAATTTCAGTCGTATAAAAGAGAGTTTACAGTTCCAGGAGTGAAAATAGGGTGCAAACCAAAGGCCCTTTCCCATAACTGAGTTATATTTTAATAAAGATGTATGAGGTGGGAGAAAACACTAAGTTGTCTATCGTGTAAGGCTCCTATCAAGGGAGAATCTCACTTATAAACAGAACAAGAAAAAGGTAAAGAAATAACCCGATGAAGCATAATATATATATAGAATTCTAAAGTGTTGACTGGTCTTATACTTGCTGATAGCTGGTACAGAGGAAAAACAATAAACAATATAGAAAACTAGAATTTATTCACTATAGTAGAGGTTGTACTAAATTATAGCGAAGCATTCATCAGATACAAATATGAAATGAAATGAAATATGAGATACAAGGAAACAAACTCATAACACAGTCATGACGGAATTGAGAATCTTCAGATTTGCTTTATATTAACTCTCAAGATAAGAAACCTCTATTACAATCGACATAAAAAGGTCCAACCCTTTTTTCTTTCTTTCTATGGTATATTTATACAGTTTTACATAAGATGGAATCTCAATCGTTACAAGATTTTCAGTTACGATAAGAAGGAGAACAATCGTTCCATTTTTTCATCTTTGTCTTTATTTGGTACCAGAAGCTTGTCCTCTCGCATGCTCGGTACAAGTGACACATCTTTCCACCAGCCGAGATATCAACCTTGATGGCTCCGCTTGACAGTTGGCCTCAAAAGAGTAACAATCTTGGGCTAATTGTGGTAACCTTTCTTCCATTTGTCAGTCTAGGATGTCAATAGTGCATAATTGCACACTTGGTTTAATCATACATTTATCTATTTGAACTATGTCTTCCATAGTTAATTGTGAGATTTCGGCTAAATATCTTTCTTCTTTTTCGTTTATATCAAGAGAGATTTTCACTATATTCATTTGACTCAATGTCTCATCATTGCCTTCGCTATCAATACTTAGCATATTACCATCTATAGAACCAAAAGACTCTTCAAAGGATTTCATTACCTTCTTGGCTTGCAGTTTACCTTCTAATATACTGTGCTCCCATTCTTTCAATAAAATATTTCCTCTGGTTTGCTCTGAAATGGAAAACCTGGGAGTATTTCCCGATTCCCTATTGTTTGTAGCTATTACAGCCTCTTGAAAAGCGACTCGAGGTGCTCCAGCTTCTCTTTCTCTGATAGATAAATTTTCCAATACTTCATCAACGAGTAAGCAGTTGTCCTGAATTATCTCTACCTTGGCGAGTAAACTTCCCTGGGCTGCAAAAACCCTGCTCCGAATCTCCATTGCTTGGGAATGAAACACCCTGATATCTATAACTTTACTTTCAGCGATTTCAACTCTAGCCTGTAGCTGTTCAATCAAGTCTTTTTGCTGGCCCGCTTATATCTGACCGTTCTGAACCACCAGCTCTACTTGTTCGAGCTTAGTTTTGAGCAACTCTATCTCCCTTTTATCGGCCAGCCTTGCTTGTTCTATTCTTTCACTCGCCTAGTCCTTGGCAGCCTCCTTTGCTGTGGCTAGTCTAGCTTCTAAGGTTTTGATGAGGCGATTTTTTCGCTTCAGCTGATTTTTCAAAACCCCAACTAAAAATTGGTTTGCTGTAGCATATGCCTCTAATGTTCCGGCTATTTCTGTAGCAAACTCTTCTTTCTTCTTGTCTTTCCCATCGGTCAACACTTTGTACTTCTTGGTTGTTGATCCCCCTTCCTGATAGAATTCTCTTTTTACCACATCCTTTCTCTTCTTATCGAAAAAGAACTCATTTGGAGGGAGCTCTTCCATCCTTATAGGTCTCAATTCTTCAGTTAAAATCCACCTTGCGTCTATGTTTCCCTGAGTTGACTACAAGGGAGTAATGGATGTGATGGGATCTCTAATTTGCTTAGCTGGCTATCCTGGAGTAGTAACTAGAGTCTGCTTTTTCGGCAGCTCGAGAGTCTTTATCTCTGTTTTCAGACTCCTAGTTTTCTCTTCCCCGTCCTGGTGTTTTTATTGCTTGGGTGTCACATATTTGGAGCCTTCGAATTATTTTTGTTTCACCTCTGATGTACTTGGATTCTCACCCCACAATACTGGGGGAAGACAACTGCATCGATGTTCTTGGAATTTTAGAACATCGACCCTCTCTTCGGGTGCCAGGGCTTGTATTCGAACTAAAATATTGGCATAAGATCTTGCGCCTCAGAAAATGTCATCTGAGGGTGAATTCTCGTGTTCGAACCTTTTGAGCCCACAACTGGCCAAGTGATTACTTACGACCCTTTGCGGATCGTGCTTCTTGAATTCAATATGAACCAATTTTAGGTCTTCGAGGGTTGTTGCCTCAACTTTAGCATGCCCAAAATCTAACAAAGAATATGAATTTAAATGAATAGGAAAAGGTGGTCATACCTTCTTTGAATATCCCTTAAGCTCCTTGCTTATGCCATCGATTACGGTTTTCCTAGCAACCTCATGACAAGCCAGCTTGTTAGGTATGAATAATGGTAATGCATGTGGGGGAACAGAAGCCCCGAAAAATCTAAGATATGAGAATTCTTCTTCTACATACCAGTCGGCTATATTGCTCAGATTCATCGCTATACTGTCCGAGATCCTGGGTGGTGGGTGGCCAAAAATAGTGACATGTAGCGGTACCATTACCCAGTTAAAAATTTCATACACAAAATTTGCCACTTTGTTCTCCCACAGTTTTGAATGGTAGACGTGGATGGGCTCGACCTCTGATGGAGTCCAACTCCAACTCATTAAGGGAAAGTGCATTAGAAAACACACGACGTCCATAATGTACGCAGACATAAATAATGAAGCAATCTTTTCGCTCTCCCTCTGCGCCCGATACTCTGTAACTCGACTGGTCAATCTATCAGACAACATTTTTGCCCATTTTAGCCCAGTTGAATGAACTGCCTTCGGCGATTGAATGTATTAGAGGCACCCACTGAAGAAAGAAATGTGTGGTTTCCTCTCTCCCGTATAATCTACAGGTCATCATAGCTACATATTTGAACTGTGGTTCCAAGGAAGCTATTGAATATATACCATTACTGTCTGCCCTGAACTTCACAGGATGTGAAACCCAATCTTTGATTAAATTTGACGTAGAATTTTCATATTGCACACATTCCTTCTGTTTGAATTTCTCTAAGAATTTGGCATTGTATGTAAGGTCCGACACGGTAGGCAACTTGTACATAGCCTTCAGTTGTTCGGGTCTGAAAGTCCCAATAGTGACTTTCTGTTCATTGATGATGGTTCTGGTTGGTATGTCCACATGGTCTAATGCCCACTGGACCATATCATAGTAAGGGAGTAGTCGTGGCCTGGCCGCTACTTTATGCATTCCAGATTGGACGACGATCTTATATTTGGTGGTCAGGTCATCTTTTTCATTGTCATTGGAATCATCAGAATAATCTACCAATTCAGATTGTAGAAGATCAGAAACAAATGACCAGGTCTTGACAAAGTTGACACTTCGAGGTGAAGTATCAACGACGTTGTCTAAACCTTGTCCCAAAACCTCAACGTTGGCTTTAGATGCTTTTTGCGGGGCCATGGCGGGGGATCTTGCTTTAGCTCTTCTGCGATACAAATATGTATACATATAGAAATTAGTTCACTGAGAAAATTTTGCTCTGCGTAATATAGAAATGAATTTGCGATAACAAATAACAGCTCTATATATTCAACCATTTAAAACTCGGTACTTTTCAAGAACAGAATGGTCAAATCATGCTTAAATATAAATTTAGCAATAAAAGCACAATCCTTACTTGTCGATTCACCTTGTTTCTAATTAATGCCATAAATTTTGGCAGTTCGAAATGTCAGTCGGCACAAGGAAAAATTAAGACTTCCTCGTAGACTGTGCATGCATCAAATCACAAGAAATACTGGCTTAGCTCAATTAATCAGGTTTTATTGATGTTAATTAATATTTCGGTACTCGCTACATCGAGAGTTTTTGCTTTCACCCTTTGAACCTCTAAGACTTGAGATTGCAATGATTATCTTTAGCTAATAAAAAACGTAATTATGATTAGGCACTTAATTAATTACATGATTATTTATATCGCAACTTCGCGACTTGGAGCTTCGAAGGTATAGCTTCTGGGAAGTTTGTATGCCGAGTTGCGAAATCGTGAGATCGCGATGATATATTTTAATTAAAATGGGGGATAAAACCAGATTAAGTGTTTAATTAATTACCTTTCTATCTTTATCGCGACTTTGCGACTCGGGGCTTTGACACTGTAGCTTTTAAAGGAAAATACGTCGAGTTGCAAATTTTCGACAGAGCTTAACCGCATCTAAGCTTTTTACCTTTAACATTAACGCGGGTTACTAAAACAAGAAATTCATGGTTTCGGCTATCGAGGTTACGACAGTAAGACTTTTGGAGTTAGTAAATGCCGAGACGCGAAACCCCGATGATGCTTAATCGTAATTTAGAAAAATTTTACTCTCGTTACTGACCTGGGTAAAAATTTAAAGTGATTTCATTGTTTCGCTATTCGGGACTTGTGAACTATGTGATCTATAACATCCGACATATGAAATCCCGAGGTAAAAAGGGGGAAAATCATTTGAACGAAAAGTAGAACTCGTCTTGAGAGTATGATAACCATCGCCGCTCGCGTGATGAGACTTCAGAGATTTTGGAACAAAAGAAGGAAAATATGAAAACCATCTTTCAATTTCGAGCATTAAGATATGAAATTCAAAACGGGATAAAAAACAAAGGTGGCTCCAACATAGGCTCCAACTAGGGATCCCATTTTCTTGTAAGACGGGAAGAACAGTAGACCACGTGATGATATTGGGTAAATGGAGTCAATGGCTTTAATCCAGCGAAAAAGTTCCCGAGAACAGGATACCGAAGGGGAAAGGGACTTCGGTTTTTTTCCTTTGAAAAGGTTTTCAAAACACAGATGCTTTTTAAACTTAGCTGTAGTTCCTTTCACGACTTTCTCCTTCTCGTTACTGAATTTAGGTTTGCCTTAAGACAATCAAAATAGTTCTAGGAGACCCAATAGATCTTGTGGCTATCGGCTTGAATCAAAGGAAGAAGATTATATGTTTTTAATCAGGAAGCCTTGTCTGAACATGGGATGTAGATTAGGTTTTAAAAAGAATTGGTTACCAGAGTAGAGTGATATTCATGTATAATAGCCTTACATATATCTTAGATATTGCTTCACTGCCAGCGAGCCTATTCAGTACCCTGATGAAGTTATCTAGCCCCTTTTATTGAATTTCCTTTCACCACTTCGGAATATATTTGTGCATTTAAATGCTGAGACGAGGGAAATCATTTCTGAATTTCCTTTCATCATCTTTTGGACTAGATGAGGGAAATCATTTCTGAATTTCCTTTCACCACCTGTCTTGTAACTTTCTTTTTTAGAGCACAAAGATGGGGGCAATCAGTTTGTATCAGGGTTGATATCTGTGTAATATTTCGCATTATAGGTCTGTCAACTTACTTTGATTACTCGGTACCAACCTTCTCTTAACTTTCACAACACCTTCGTTCACAGGGAGAAAGGGATTTTTTTTTTTTTTTTTGGGGGTATTCTATTTGAGAAAGCCTCAATCCTCTGAAACTATTGAAAAACCTAGGAAAGTCAGGATCACTTCATCTCGAACGACTGAGCCTTGATACACTCGTGCGACCCCCTAAGGGTGTTTTTCAGAAATCGTCTTTCAATCCTCATGCTCGTGCGGCCCAGAACTATAGCATTGTCGAAGATCTGGCCCAAGCACCTTCAACGATGTCTGCCCTTGAAGTCCTTTAGTCTTGTCCTGCACAACGGAAGGCTCTGTTGAAATCTATAGGTGGAATTGACCCAACAGATACGAATTTAATAGTCTTTGACTTGGAAGATCATATTCCAAGGTTACCTCCTCAGCTTGCGTTCCAAATACAAGTTGTTGTCTCTAACAAGAACATTTGTCGAACTGTTATCGATGAGGGTGCCTCTACGTGTGTAATGTCTTTTTCTTGTTGGAAAGCCATTGGCTCTCCTCCTTTAAATGAATCAAAAAATACTCTGAAAGCCTTTAATGGCTCTGGTTTTAAGCCTTACGGTGTTCTTCCATCGTTTCCCATTACTCTATAAGGTAAGACAGTCCAAGTTAAAGTGGAAGTCTTCGATGCTCCCCTTGATTATAATCTTCTACTTGGTCATAGCTAGATAGATTCTATGCGCGCTGTTGTGTCAACACTTTTCCATGTAGTACGATTTCCTCATCAAGGAAAGGTTGTTACAGTTGACCAACTTGCCTTCTTTAATTTCGACACTCATACTGGCAACATGCCGTTTATAGCTAAAATCCCGCTGGATTACGAGAATGTCGGTGTAGGCCTTTTAAAGGACTCTTCGTTGATGGGTACATTCCCCATTCCACCACCCGATGTTCCACGCCTGTCAGTTGCTTCTATCAACATGATCTCCGTCGTACCTCTTGAACTTCCCATGTATTTTGACCCTTGGATAGTCCCTAACCCTGGAGATCACACTCATTTCGGCGACGTCATGTCGTTAAGTCTGGTTGAATCTGCTTATCATGCCATTCAATCGACAACACCTTCTACACCCTCTCTTGATGAGTTGTCTCCCGATCCTTTCCATGTCATTTTTCCCATTGACGAGATGATCATGTCCGTCATGGAGGACACACCTTGGGATGATGGGCATCATCGTTCCATACTCTTTCTGGAACAACACACTTTCGAGAACTACCAACAGATTTAGACTCTGTCGACCGTTGTTGTCATATCGACTGTTCTCAGATCTCCACATGATGTGTTTGTCGAAGGGAACCTCAACAATATTTCTCCCATGATTCCCATTGACATATTCGTTAAACCTAGGATAGTTGAAAATGTTCACATTGGAGCTTCGTGTTCACCGGATGAAATTGTCACCTATACATCTCTGTTCAAAGAATTTTGTGACATCTTTGCCTGGAGCTATGAAGAGATGCCAGGTATCGACCCTGCAATTGTTGTCCATGAGATAAAGACATACCCCGGAGCTAAACCAGTCCAGTAGCGCCTTCATCCAGTCCACCACATAAAGCGGCGGCTATCAAGCTCAAGGTTGAAAAACTTCTCAAAGACGGCTTTATTTATCCCGTGGCTCTAACAGAATGGGTTTCTAACCCTGTACCGATTGATAAGAAAGGTGACAGTATTCGTGTATGTGTTGATTATAGGGATATTAACAAAGCCTGTCCAAAAGACAACTTTCCAACCCCTTTCGTCGACCAGATTGTCGATGACTGTGCCGGAAGTGAAATCTTTTCTCTCATGGATGGTTTCTCCGGATATAATCAAATTAACATCACTCCCGAGGATCAACATAAAACCTCTTTTATTTGTCCTTGGGGTACTTTTGCCTATAGGAAACTTCCCTTCGGTCTTAAGAACGCTGGTGCGACGTTTCAACGTGCTATGTCTTATGCTTTTCATGATATAAATCATATCGTTCAACCCTATTTGGACGATTTACCAACTCATTCTTTGCACCGTGTCGATCACCCCACTCATCTTTGAGCCATTTTCATTCGTTGTTGGTTCTATCATATCCGTTTAAATCCTCATAAATGCATTTTTTGCGTAGAATCTGGCCGTCTACTAGGTTTCATAGTTTCACGTCAAGGGATCCGGGTAGATCCTCTTAAGGTTGAGGTGATTCTTAATCTCCCTCCTCCTTCTACACTGTGCCAGTTGCAAAGTTTGCAGGGGAAAGCAAACTTTATTCGTCGTTTCATCCCTAATTACGCCGAGATTACTCGTGGTTTTACGAGGCTACTAAAGAAAGATTCAGAGTTCATCTGGGATACCGTGGCCAAAAATGCTTTTGACGCTTTGAAGTTGTCCCTCACACGATCTCCGCTTCTCTTTCCTCCTGATTATAGTCATGATTATTTTGTTTATCTTGCTGCCTCGGAGTATACCATTGGCATGGTTCTCATCCAAGAGGATGATGCGCACGATGAACATGTTATTTATTACTTGAGTCTAAGTCTCACATCAACTGAAATCAAGTATCAACATGTTGAAAAAATGGATTTGGCTGTTGTTCAACGCTTTCGGCATTATATCCTCTCCAGGAAAACTACAGTGATTTCTCATTGCAACCCTATGCAACACATTTTGACACGTCAATTGCTAGGGGGCAAGTACTCCAAATGGATTTTCATACTCCAGGAGTTTGACTTGGAATTCAATCGTGCCACATGTAAGAAATCCTTAGTTTTTGCAGAGTTAATATGCGATTTTCCTCACTCTGCCACGGAAAATGTAGCAGTAGATTCATTACCCGATGAATCACTTTTCCTTATAAGCACTGACGATATTTGGTATGAAGATATCATTATATATCTCCAAACCCAGACTTTCCAGCCTGCTTTGTCTAGTACTAAACGACGTCGCGTCCGTTATCAAGCTCGTCAATACATTATCCTCAGGGATACTCTTTACCGTTGGGGAATTGACTCTGTTTTTCGACGTTGTTTGACTTTTGACAAAGTTGAGAAAGCTCTGAATGACTGCCATTCCGGAGCATGTGGTGGTCATATGTCTGGGTATGCTACTGCCCAGAAGATCTTACGCGCAGAGTATTTTTGGCCTTCCTTGTTCAATGACTGCATTACTACCGTTCAGAAATGCCATGCCTGCCAGACCTACAATCAGAAAATTCGGTCGCATCCTGCTCCTCTTCATCCTGTGGTCTCAGTTGGTCCTTTTGCAAAATGGGGCATTGATTTCATGACATGTCACCCTCACTCGACTGGGGGGCATGGTTACATCATTGTAGCTGTTGATTACTTTACAAAATGGGCCGAGGCGATGCCAACATTCGATAATACTGGAAAGACTACAACGCTGTTTCTTTTTAACCATGTCATAGCTCGTTTTGGTGTTCCCCAAGCTATCGTTACTAATCACGGTAGTCATTTTAGGAATTTTATGATGTCTGACCTTACGGAAAAGTTGGGTCTTCGTCATGATAACTCAACACCGTATTATTCGCAAGCTAATGGCCAGGTCGAAGTAATCAACAAAGTTCTTATAACTATGCTTCAAAGGATGATAGGCATTCATAAAACAAGTTGGCACACGATGTTGTTTTCGGCATTGTGGGCATATCAAACATTTGTCAAATCCGCTACGGGGTTTACACCCTTTCGATTAGTCTATGGTGTGGAAGCCATTCTTCCTATAGAATGTGAGATACCTTCTCTGAAGCTAGCTGTCGAAATCTTACCCAATACCTCTGCTGAAGAAGAACATCTATTGTATTTGATGCGATTAGACGAAACTTGACGTGACACCACTCTAGTAATAGAAGCCCAGAAGAAACGTGTCAAGGCACAGTATGACAAGCATGTCAAGCCTCGCGTTTTCTTTGAAGGTGATCTTGTTCTTCTTTATGAACAGGATCGAGATGTGTTAGGAGCTGGGAAATTCGAACCAATGTGGCGAGGTCCTTATATTGTTCACCGAGTTTTGGAAAAAGGAGCGTATGAGCTGGTCGATTACGATGGTATCCCTTTGAGTGAACCCAGGAATGGGTTGTACTTGAAGAAGTACTATGCATAAATTATTTGTGCACAAGTACTTGTATTTTATGTATCATACTTTGTGTGTGTTACTTTAGTTTTCTTTTGACGTTATCTGGTCTCCACTCTTATGTGACGTTGTGTTTGATTGCCAGATGTCAGAATATTCGCTACCCTATATTGGCTTCACTGATGGTGCTAGCTATAGTACTCGGAACCTAGCTTCCATTGCGTGGGCTATCTATGCCCCAACAAATGAACTTATATCTTTACGAGGTGTATGTCTTGGCCGTGCAACCAACAACATCGCAGAGTATAGCGCCATTATTGAATTATTGGTTGATGTTATCTCACTCGGAATTCGTCATTTGGTTGTGCAACTTGACTCACAGCTTGTAGTACTACAACTAAGTAATATCTACTCTATTCGAAGTCCTACTTTGTTACGGGTGTATTTGCGAATTCACCTCCTGGAACACTATTTTGATCACATTGAATATCAACATATTCCTAGATGTCTTAATACATTAACAGATGCATTGGCTAATTATGTATTGGACAAACATTTGAACCATTTATAAATCAAACACATTAAAATTCACACAATATAAAGTAAATTGGTAGAAACCATCTATATATATAACGATCAAAAGAGTTTGTTTTTACAGAAAGTTTGTCCGAAGACCAAAATATCAAAAATTGAAGCTTATAGCTTCTACAAAGTGACATCATGGATGACGTTCGCGGTAACACATGACTGCCCTAGCAACCCTACGGAGCAGTCGACCCATAGTTGTTGATACCCCTACAGTGTGATGTTTATCGCGTCGTGGAACCTCTTCCAGAGTCATATCTGGAATGTCTGCTGTCAGGCCCTCTAAATTCTGTTCCACCACCTGATAATCTTCGGCATACTGTGGTGCTGCTACTGCTACCTCTCCTCGTCGCTGGATAGGAGAGGTACCAGGAGGTCTATACGGTCCAACATCTGTGTTATCAACAAACATTTTGTGTTAGTCTTTGGATAAATATATAAAACAAAAACATTTGAATATGAAAAAAAAAAAGAGAAAATGTGTGTACTTCTTACCAAGGTCTCCCCACTGAGCGTCCTCAGGCAGTGATAAATCTAGATCTCCTCGGAAATCCAACCCGACATAAGCGTAGTCATCGACCATCAACATCTGGTTTTGAAGCCAGTCAAAGAAAATATCGACGTACTTGATGATTGGTCCTACCACGTGCTGGGCCATGAGCCGACACCATCTCAACATTCTTGGATCCCTAGGACCTGGGAAATCCCACTCAACCTGTAGTCTAAATACGGGGACCCTTTCAAGGAAGAAGGACACTAACAAAGATCCATAACCAAATTGTTTCAATTCACCCCGCCTGCATTTGGTCAATTGCCTTTTGATACTATGAAGCACAACATCTACCCAGTTGAATACTTGAGGCTCAGTACACTCGATGGCGTACTAGAAGTAGCTCTGTAATTCCATATGAGGAGAAGAAATCCTGGCCATCCGAGCTATAGTAAAGAGGATCATGCGGAGGGTCAAGTCTTGTACCCCCCAGATAGCAACTTTTCCCTTTTTCCTCTTAGCCTTAGGTACACAGTATTGATTGCAGTACTCACTCATATTTAATCCACCACCTCTACTACCGGTCAAGCTGACATAATACCCACGCCTGGACAATCCAGTCAAAAAGTATATGTCCTCAATGTCTATGGACAATGTGTGAGCTCCTACTTTGAAAACCTGTTGATCTTGGTCCCACATATGGACTAGATACTCTAGTAGTCTGACTTGGGCCCTCATGCTCGGGATGCGAAAGTATTTTAAGAGCCCACAATCTCTCAATGCAGCTATGGTGGGAGGATGATTCTCAGCATTTGCATTATCCTCCTCATGTTCCGGTTCATGCCACTCAAGCACCATGTTGCTGGTCAAATATCTACACAAGGAACATAAAAGGTGGATTAATAACTTTTTCATGCATTAGAATTTTTTCATTTGGCTAAAAACTTAAAAAAAATTTGGGTTTTGCGGTTCTCGCAGGTGCCTCATTTACACAATGCGAACACCTCGCAGGTGGCTCGAGGCTCACCTGTGAGAACACATCATTCTTGCAGGCCCCATATGGCCTGCCTGCGAGAATGCCAATGCGCGTGTAGGGTTCAAAAAAACAACTTGAAACAAAAGTTTTAACCAATGAAATCAAACATTTAAACCATGAAAATGTCAAGAATGAATGGCTTACCTTAATGCTGCAGACAGATCGCCAAATGATCTCTTGTAGCTCCTGCAAATCGACGCCAAATTCGGAGGGTAAAAAGGGGGTTTTGAAGCTCAATAGTGAAAATGTGAAATGATATGGTAAAAATGGTTATTTTCTCATTTGATTTACTTTTTACTACGTCATTTTGGGTTTTTTATGCTTATTTATTGATTAAACCTAATCCCTAATGTTATGTTGAGTGAATTTCTTGCAGGTGTAATGATTTTGACTATTCAATGTAGGGTTATGGACATATTTTTCTTCGTTATGGCGTGTTTTTATTGTTTTTTATGGTTTTTTACATAAAACCTCGAGCGTCGTTTTTGTCCGTTCTCACTCTCGTAAAAAACATGAGAATGTGATCAAGCATACTTTTATCACTTTTTCGGGCTCAACAAGGTTATACAAAAAAGGAACCCCCCTGGAGTCCTCTTTAAGCTCTTTTCAGACTCTCTAAACATCAAAAGATCGCTGAGGGACCTTGCTATTTTCACGCTCGATAAAGTAATTGAAGTATGCGTATGGTAAGCGATAATTTCTCTCTTTTTCGGTCTTGTCTAGACTATTTTACGAAAAAGAAACTAAGAGAGTTCTCTTTTAAGTGTTTTTCCAAACTCTATAATCTTGAAAAACCCTCGAGTTTACTATCTCTGGATTCGTTAAACAAACATTGACAGACTCGTGATGGGACCGAACCACTCCTTCTTAGGGTTCGTTAAATATACTTCGAGGGACTCGTCCGAAGGATGAGCTTATATCAACAAGCATATGTGATCCTCTTCAAGCTTGCGTAAAAATAAAGAGGTACTTGCCAGAAATGGTGGGGGAAAATTTGGGAAAGGGATATTTTTCATCTTCATATTGATTGGCAGTAAGTGTCGCTCTTGAACATGACATCCCCTATTCATCATTTGAAGCCAGTTTGGGAAATCCATTTGTCTCTCATTCGATTTTCTACAAGGTCATTCCCTATGTCGTCTTTGAGTCAATGCTGCCAAATCATTGGTCATGTCATTCATATGTTCAAGAGAAGTCCATCTGAAACCTATATTGAGTCAGCCATCTGCAGTTATCCATTCTCTCCGTGTCGGCCTTCCCTGTGTCCAGTCCAATTGCCACATGCTCTATTTCACCTTCAAACTCTGTTACTCATTTCGTGTCATTGATGGGAGATACATCAAGGCCCTCCTGTGATGAGTTTTGTTCCGTCGACTTCATCTCATTATCTGGAATCAATACTTAGAAATTATTTAGTACCTTGGAGCTTGCATGCCTCAATGGAAAGTTTCCTCGCTTTCGACAGTGGGTTTACATCATTGACCCCTAATCGAAAGATTCCGTCGGATGTTTGACATCAACTCATTTATTCACAGTCGATGGATTGTACTATAGTACCTTGGAAGTCATTGACATCAATGGTGATTTCCCTCGCACTTGTTAACGGTTACATCAATGACCGGTAATCAAGTGGTTTCTGCCATGTTCGACTTCAACACATGTAATCACATGGTTAGATTCATACTTTGGGCAACAAGATTGAAGACCCTGGATATTATCTTTGTGATCCAGGTTGCGATGGAGTATGTATAATTTATGACACATAGATCCATTGTGTATGTTTCATGGCTATGTCGTCTTGATTTGAAATTTCTCGCATAGATCCACAGTGTATTCAGGTGGCTATGCTATATTTTGACGGCATGGATCCATAGTGTATGAATGGTGGCTATGACCTTTGTCTATAATGTCATCAGTCTGTGATTTGAGTATGGGAATGCCTACCTCAGAATTGGTATATGTGATATTCTGCAGATGCTTGGGTGTTTGCAGGTTTCCGATTAGATGTGCTCCTGGTTCTCGACACACACATGTAGCTTACAAAGTCTATTGGCTGTCACTAATTCCAACCTCATACTTTGGGGAGCATTCTGTTACCCATGATTTTGGTTGTCATGATGATGTATTGATGATGTTGTACTCAGGCTCTTCATTAGAACTTTCTCCTGAGAAAAGTTATCTTTATCTCTTTCCGGAAATCACAGTTTTGAGGAAGGTTTGCAGGCTGCTAATACATTTGCCTGCGAGAATGCATGATTCTTGCAGGCTGCCTTCAGCCAGGGTGCGAGAAGTTCACGCTGTGTCTAAATACTAGGGTGTGAAATCTTTCTAAAGAAGGGAAAAAGTTGAATTCTTGAACCTTCTAGAAGGGAATATTCTAGAAGGATGAGATGGCATTCGAATGGTTATCTAAGTACTGGATTTCCTGATATTTTGGGATCATTATTATCTAAGTAACTAATTCATTCTCTCCTATATATTGAGGGGATTCCCATGGAAAAGGTTAGAAGCAAACAAGCAAGAGATTTATTAGAGAATTAGTGAAAGACTGTGTGAAGGACTGAAGCTACAACAGCTAGAGAACTCCAGCAAGTTTATCAAAAGTGGTTGATCTTCTTCATGCAAGTGAGCAAGTGTGTGTGTCAGAGCTAAGGGATATTGAAAGGAAGTTTGCAACATCAAGGCTCAGGTTGTAATCTTTACTTTCCATCAATATAATACAGTAATGTGTCCCTTTCCCATAAAGTTAGTTTCACTTTATTGTATAACTCCTTGATCATATACATAGATTGACTGTTGAATATATTATACTTTCTTCACTTCGGTTGGTTTGTATTGTTTTGATCTTGACTATACGAGAGCACTGGAGCAAAGTAGGAGCAACAAATACCAAAGGAAGCGATCATAAGGTATGTTCTTTGATCGTATCTTCTAGTATATTCAATAGGGAAGTCTAGATTTGTGTAAACAGTTTTGATAACTTCCACAGGGATGTTTTACCCTGTGGGAAGTCTTTAAATACTTATTATTTTTTGTAAGAAGGATCATCCTCACTTGTGGGAGAACCGGGCTATGGATTTATGATACAAACTGAGACGAGAGTTGATGTCTTGTAACAACTTTCGCTTTCAATATATCAAACTTTTGTTTCAAGTTTTATGCATATTAGTTTGCAGTTGATTATAGACTACTTTAGCTATCATAATCTATTGCAGGATGATATGATTTGATTAAGGTGCTATCCATATCTGATCTCTTTCATTATTTTTAAAGTACAACAATCACTTTGTTTTAGTTAATGAATCATAGATTTCTCTTCTTTGTTAATTGAATCATTTTGTATAGATCTTTGCATACAGATTTATCTAACTGTGAAGATTTATAAATCATAAGGTTGCTGTAAATTTGTATGTCTTGTTTGTCCTGTAATTATATTTGAAGAGTACATTTGCTTCTAGTTTATGATAATCTCATGGATAATCTGGTGCGGGTTTCCTCCCTCTGATCAGCTAAGAAAATCATTACATACAGGACAAACCTGGAGTGTTTCTTCAGGTCAGTTTGTTATTTATTTGATAGTTAATTTGTTAGTATAATTTAAGTAGTCTAGTTAGATATATGTGTAGTTTAGATTTGTAGTTAGAGTTAGTATCTTAGTAGTTTAGTTTAGATAGTTTTTATTTTATTTCTTTTTCATAAAATCGTAAAAAAAAATAAAAAAAAATAGCTCTCACTGTCTAGGGACAGAATACAAATGAGTTTTTCAGGTTTTCATTCAAATCTGTAAATTGTAAATATTGTACATTTGTGAATAAGATTTATTTCTGTTAGTAGTTAGTTATTTAGTTTCTTAGATTTATTATAGTATTAGACAATAGATTGTATATATAATAGTTAGATTAGTTTATTAGTTTATTAGTTTGTTTTAATTGTTATTTTTCATTTATATTAGTTAATTTAGAGTAGTTTTCTTTTTGTTTTCTTAGGAATTAGATCAGCTAACGGAGCCACTAAACCCGTCAGGGTGGGTTATCCCAAATGGCTTGGGTTATTTAGACAACCCCGGACCGGATCCACTCTCCCAGTTGACGGACGGTCAATTTCGCCCATCAACAAATGGCGCTAGAAGGAGGGCCTGAAATTAATTAATGGCATGAGGAGATCGTAAGACTCCTCCACCACCTAATCACTCACCTATAGTGACTAGAAGCCATTCGAACAATGATATTCCCCTTCAAATAGAAACTACATCAACCGACGATCCACGGATCACAGTTGAGCCAGTAACCCCTAATCCTATAGGTGGTGACATACAAGAGATTGTCCGCCAATATCTTATAAGAACTCATAGTGCCTTAGCCCGTTTGAGGCAACCAAACCGTCCGTTGGATCAACCTTTAGATTTATCTGATATCAGAGAACAATTAGGAGGCACTAACCTCACTGTGGATCCTACAGATCCAACCCTCAATCCTGCTGCAAAAGGATCTGGGATACCTCCTCCACCACCTCCATCATCTACTTCTTCTTCTGGAGGAGATTCTTCTGACGAAGGCAGTTCCCCTTCTCAGCCTTCCACACCGACTACACCAATGTCAAACCAGAACAACCCTACTAGACCTTGGATTGACCAGGATGTGGTAGTTGTACCTGGAGCTCAACATCCCTTACCTAAACATCTGGAGAAATGGCTTCCCAAGTTTGACCCTGACTCAAAACAGATCGCTGAAGATCACATTAAAAATTTTATGTTAGCCATAAGACTCCGCAATGTTGAACATGAAGACGTTGTCTGTAGGTTGTTCCCCTATACTTTCGAGGGAAATGCATCTACATGGTACTTTTCCCAGCAACCCCATACCATCATGTCCTGGGAAAAGTTCGAGTCATGCTTTTTGGAAAAGTTCGGAGACGGTAAGCCTCCGGAAGTCCTAGTCATGGACCTTTCTAGCTTAAGAATGAACCCAAAAGAAAAAGTTAAAGACTTTAATCAAATATTCTTAACACTTGAAAACCGAATCCCTATAGATTCCATGCCTGCCGAGAATCTTATAATAGCATACTACACTAAAGCTTTGCATCAAAGTATAGCTATCTGGGTTAAACGATCTAAGAAAGCCACGTTATTAGAAGCCTTCAAGGAGGCCAGCCAGATTGAAAAAGACATACTTAGCCTTAAAGACTCTACTAGAAACGAAACAGAGACTAGTTCTTCTTCCAAAAACAAGATCGAAATCCTCCCTAGGCCTACTCAAAGTAAAACACAACCTGAAAGCTCGGATTTAGAAAACTTAACTAAAGTTGTTCAAAAACTGTCAAATCAATCTATAGATTTCAAAAAGATGACTGAAGAAGCTTCTTAGAGCAAAGGTCCTTACAAACCCCCGTTCCGGAAGCCTTTTCCCACCAACCGACCTAATCCAACCACCGAAGGCCTTAATCTAGAAAGTCTGCAATGCACCCTTCAAACAATTCTAGAAGCCCAAGATAACTTGATGCCTCTTGAGATTCCTGAGGAGGTAGTCGAACAAGAGACAGTTCAAGAAGAGGAGTCTTCTCCAAACCTTTTTGGACACTTCTCGTATAGCATCTTTCAAGCTAACTTCAAGACAATATATCCCTATAATACCAGGAGTAAGACAGCAAACAAACCTTCTGCCGAAAACACTACAACTTCACCTCCAAAACAATCTAAACCAGCTGAGACTAAACAGAGTAATGTGAACCCCAATTTAGATTATGATGTAGTTGAAGATCTTAAAAAGTTGAGAGCCAACATTTTTGTTTATGAGTTATTGAAATTTCCATTTCTGCTACAAAAAATGTTACAGAATATCTCGGAGAATGGAAAAAATGGTAATTCAAGTGGTAACAAGGTTGTGTAGAACAAGTTCTTCAGAAGACTTCCACTAAAAGAAATCCTGATCCTCAATATAGAGGAAGCCTTCCTGTAAGTAATGTAAGTAATGTAAATAATGTAAATAATGTTGATAAAGTAGCTTTAGAAACTGCGAGTAAAAAGCCACAAACTACCACCCTTAGTACTCGCAAAAATGTACCTCTATTTTTGTTAACTTTCGAAATCTTTAATAGAAACGTGCACAATTGTATGGTAGACTCAAGAGCGTCATCCAATGTGATGCCATGGTCTGTTTGCCAGAAGACTAACGCTGAAGTTGAACCCTCCACCTTAAAAATCATACAACTTGATCAGACCAATGTTAAAGTTATAGGCGAACTAAAGAATGTGCTTATTAGATTATCATCTAACCCCAAGGTTCATCAAGTTATTGATATTATTGTTGTGGATATTCCAGAAGTGTATGGTCTGTTTTTAAGCAGGGACTGGTTGGAGCAGCTACACGGTTATTTAGTGAAAGATTAGTCTCACCTATGGATTCCAGACAACGGTAAGCCTAACAAGATCAAGGTAAATCGTGAACGCTACCTTAAGTTCACAGTCACAGATTTGAACGATCCCAACGAACCATTTACACCTTCTGCTGATTCACTCGAAGTACAAGGGATGGATACCTTTTTCGGCAATTTCATGGCCGATGCTTCAACTATCACCAATCCAGAACAATAGTCCGAGATTCTAGCATATATGCAGCCAACATCTTCTATGTAACGGTCTCATGTACCCGATGGAAATCAAATTTGGTCTCTTTATTTTGATGGGTCAAAGTCCAAAGAAGGAGATGGAGCAGGCTGCGTTATTATCGATTCGGCAGGTAACAAAACATTGATTGCATGTAGGTTAGAATTTGAATGTACTAACAACACTGCAGAATATGAGGCTTTAATGCAAGGTCTCAGAAAAGATTTAGATATGAACATTCAAAATTTCACCGTCTTTGGTGACTCTAAAATAGTGGTTAGACAGGTAAGAGATTCTATCCACTATCTGTCTCCACATCTCAAAAGCTACCAATCTGAGGTATGGAATTTAATGAATAAGTTTGTTGCTTTCAATATAAATTCTATTCCTAGATTGAATAACTCTGAAGTAGATCTATTAGCTAACGTAACTTCTAAACTCCTTCCTGCAGAAGGCTTATCCCCAGATGCATTCTCCGTCAAACTGTTGTTTCGGCCATCCATTCCCAACAACATCACGAACTGGAGAGTCTTTGACGACGATCGACAGCTTATTAACTTTCTGCACATGGAAGAAACTTTTCAAGGCGCGGTGATAGACGAACACACACACGACGACAATTTGCACGATTTCACACTAATACCAGATCCGAGAACTCCTGAATCTTCATCGGACATGGTAAACTCGATCCCTAAATCTGTAGTTAGATTAGAGAAATTTTATGATCTTCAAGATAAATTCAAAAAATCGGTCAACTGTAAAACTAATAGTTCCTCATTATCATATGAAAAAGTAAACTTAGGAACTAATGACAATCCTCAGTGCATTAATTTGGGGTTGGGGTGTTCTCAACGGGAAAAAGTTGCATTTATTAAATTGTTCAAAAAATTTAAAGATGTTTTTGCATGGACCTATGATGACCTTAAAACTTTCGACCCTAACATCATACAACATGTCATTCCTATGAAACCCCAAACCTTACCCTTTCAACAAAAATTGAGAAAAATGCACCCTAAGCTCGAACCGACCATTCAAAAAGAATTGAATAAAATTCTAAATGCTAAGATAATTTTTCCAGTTAGGCACACTCAATGGGTTTCTAACCTTGTCCCTGTCCAGAAGAAAAGTGGGGAAATCTGACTCTGCGTCGATTTCTGAAACCTTAATAGAGCGTCTGATAAAGACAACTATCCTGTCCCACCCATGGAACAGATCCTTCAACATGTATCTAGTTCTGAGAGGCTATCCTTATTGGATGGTTTCTTAGGGTACAACCAAGTCCTGATGTCTCCACCAGACCAACTTAAAACTACCTTTCGTACCCCGTGGGGCACCTATGCTTCTCAAAAAATGCCCTTTGGATTAATTAATGTTGGTGCCACCTTCCAGAGGGCAATGGACATCGCTTTCCCAAGCCTAATTAATCAGTCTGTCATAGTTTACTTAGATGATGTTACTGTATTTTCTAAAAACAAAAATGATCATCTAGCTCACTTACGAGCCGTTCTACAACGATGTCGTAAATATGACATTTCCTTGAACCCTAAAAAATCCATTTTTGCAGTAGAACAGGGTAAACTCTTAGGATTCATTGTGTCAAGCGAAGGGATGATTATCGACCCTGAAAGGACTCAAGTCATCGCAAAACTTCCCCCTCCTACATCCAAAAAATCTATGCAGTCTTTCTTAGGCCAGATTAACTTTGTGAGAAGATTTGTCCCCAGTTTCTCCGAAATGGTCAGACCTTTGTAGAACCTAATTAAGAAAGACACCCGATATCACTGGGGACCCCTAGAAAATCAATATTTTAATGCAATAAAGAAGGCCATAATAGACGCTCCGTCTCTCATGATCCCTGACTTTTCTCAAGACTTTACACTCCGTTCCTATGCCGCCGTCCTAACCCAAAAGAATGCCGAGAACAATGAAGTACCCATTGCCTTTATGAGCTCTGCTTTCAAAGGCACTGAACTCAATTACCTAGTGGTAGATCGGCAAGCCTATGTTTTTTTCAAAGAAGTCAAGCACTTCCGGTCCTATCTCTTGAAGTCAAGGACGAAAGTCATTGTCCCTTACCCAGTCGTCAGGAACCTGTTAGTACAGAAGGAACCAGGAGAAAAGAGGGCTAATTGGGTCACCTCCTTGTAGGAGTATGACTTAGAAATCACCCCAGATCAGATAGTGAGAGGCCAAGGGTTATGCAAGTTAGTTTCTTATTCAGCATCAGGACAACAAGAATAAAGTGATACATCAAACCTAGGACAACACGATCAAAAACTAATCTGTTGCGCACAAAACCCTGTCAGTCCTTGGTATAACGATATAAGATTATGTCTTGAAAATGGTTCAGCCCCCTGTCACTTGGATCCCACAAAAAGAAGAGTGTTAAGATTAAGGTCTGCCTCCTTTCATTTGGTTAATGGTATTCTATTTCGTCAAAGTTTTGATGGTGTATTGATGCGCTGTCACTAAAAAGACGAAGCAGAAAAAGTCTTGCTAGAGTTGCATGCAAGAGAAGCTGGTGGTCATTTTGGTGGTGAAACCACTGCCCATAAGGTTTTAAGAGTCGGTTATTACTGGCCCATGCTTTTTAGAGACGCCCATGCCTTGTGTCGTAAATGTACCATTTGTCAAAAAGCATCAGGGTGATTACAAAAACCAACCTTTCCTTTGCATCCCGTTTCAGTAGACTCTCCTTTTCAGCAGTGGGGCCTTGATATCATAGGTCCAATCAACCCCCCATCCTCACAACAACAAAAGTTTATTGTGAAAGCCACATATTACTTTACCCGATGGTCTGAAGCTGCCGCGTTAAGAACTGTCAACACCAGTCAGGTAATTGCCTTTCTAAATTCGAATATTATCACTTGTTTTGGTATCCCTGATTGTTTAGTATTCAATAACGCTTATTACTTTTCCTCTCTTGAGATGAGTGAGTTCGCTTTGGAAAAAGGAATTAAATTGAAGTATTATGCTAGCTATTACCCTCAGGGCAACGGATTGGCAGAATCAACAAACAATAACTTGATTAAAATCATCAAGAGAACGGTAGTTGAAAATCACAAAAATTGGCACAATGCACTGTTAAACGCATTGTGGGATGATAGGGTAATGCCAAAAGATGTTGTAGGTAACTCCCTCTTTTTTCTCGTTTATGGTAGAGAAGCAATTCTGCCACCACACATTCTTCTTCCTTCACTTCATCTATCACAGAAAATTCAAGAAGAAGATTGTCCCCCTTTGGAAAACCGAATTAACACATTGATGAAGCTAGAAGAGGTAAGAGCCCAAGCTAAACATAATTTAGATCAACATCAACTATTGGTTAAAAGCTGGTTCGATTCTAACTCTGCTTCTGATAGGAATTTTGAAGTAGGTGATATTGTCCTGAAATGGGACAAACCGCATGAGGGAAAGGGAGAGCACATGAAATTTCAAAACTTATGGCTTGGACCATTTTTAATTGCTGAAAAGTTGGGTCCTAGTTCTTTTCGATTGCAAAATCTAGAAGGACAGCCTGACACCTATCCGGTGAATGGCCAAGCCCTGAAAAGATACTTTGCTTGATGACAACCCTTGTATATTATGTACATATTTTTCTTTTGTTTTCTTTTTCGTTTGCTGTTTGTTTTTTATTTCCCCTTTGAGTTTATCAGTTTTTGTTTTTGTGAATACAAATACCTGTATACTAAGCTATTCAGACAAAGAAAACAGAAAATTCCTTCGCCGAAATGACTACTAAGAAAATTGTATAAACATCAATTGTATATTTCTGAAATTTATATCTGTGTTGGCAAAAGTTTGTTGTTTGGAAGAAGTTGACTGATTTCGACCTCTGAGTAAAGCCTGTCATGATCATCTATTATCTTTTTACGCTATCCCTTTTCCTTAAGGGAATGACTCAGAAGATGTCTCCCTGCCTTAGAAAGTTGCTTCTGTAAATGAAACATCTCTGGATTTTAATAAAGGATAGTTCTAAAAAATTCTGCTGAGGTATAAAAAATATCATAATTTTCAGTGTCACCCCGCTCAACTATATAAAATAAAATAAATCATTAATAGAGCTATGGGAAGTTCTTGTAAACCCGCCAGGATATGGAACAGGTCTGCTGGCAGCGGGTAAATGCATGCATGACGCCAAGACAACTTCGCTGGGGTACTGAACAGGCCCGCTGGCAGCGAAGCAATGTTGGGTATATGAAAATTTGCAAATAAGAAACCTCTTAATGTCCTTTATTCTGATCTGAAACTTCTTGGCAGGATATAGATGTCTGAGTGGGTTAAATGGCAACCCTGAGGAGGCTATGGACGCCTGCTGGCAGTAGTGGCTCTATCAACAGTATTGGATATTTTATCTTTAATATCGTGACTCGCTGGTCTTAAGACTGTTATCAGTTTTCATCTTTTAAAACACTGCTGGAATAAGTTGGTTAATGATGATGTTTACACGATTTTCTGGCTGTTAATTTTGAGTTGGAATTATCTTTGCTATCCTAATCTGAATTTGTTTTTTTTTTAGCAGAGATAACTGCTTCTACTAGTGTGTCGCCATTGTTGGCAGCCAATTCACATTTTTTGTACCGTCCTTATAAGCTTCCTACACTAGTGTTTTGCAAACCATAATTTTCATCGCAATTCTCGAATAAAACGACACTTTTGTTTTTTGCGCTATTTGCACACTTACCTTCGTTCTTGTTTTCACGACTGCAAGCGTGAAAACTTGGTTTTTGAAGTCGCATTAACATCATCACTGAATTGTCGTTATAATTCTTGTTGATATGCCCATTGTGTTTACATTTTACTTATCATTATGCAGTTGGCAAGACCTTTTGATCTGTACTCATTTGGCATTCTTTGATTGATTATGTAATTTTGTTTCATGAGTGATTGAGTTTGTGATGCATTGGTGATTGGGTTTACATGTTATTTGATCAATTTACTTGGCACATTGGTTACATAAAAAAGCATTGGCACATTGGTTAAACCCTTGGTATGAATCGTTTCATACAACACTTGGTATTGGTTTCGATTCATGTGTTTGGTTTTAAAACTATGGCATAAATATTGCTCATGCGAATGATTAATACACTTACCATTGATTTCATTGGTTGAGTGAATGGCATAATTGTTAACCTATACAATAATGGGTTGAACAACTATTTGCATCGGCAGTTGTACTGTATATATGACTATCGTGCATGTATGAACCAGCTCCACCACCTTCGCACGATATGTCATTAATGTTTACCCCTATCCCTGTTTCACCTCTATTAGCATTGGGTAAGCCTTTGGGCGTTCTCCCCCTACGTAGGCTGTGATTCAAACCCTGGCTCGTTCACATCGCTCACCATGTGCTCCTCTCTATGGCACCAGTGGTGTGAATTGAGCCGAACGGTAGTCAAGCCCTGCTACTGTTCGATAATGCCAGGAAAGATTTACAAGATAATGGTTGGCTCACATTTGTACAGAGGTTCGAGGGTTTCAATTTGTTTGTTGCACAACAATTCACCCTTACCTTTTATGGGTGTAGGGCTAAAGTAGGTGACATTTAGCTTGAAATCAGTAAAGATTTCATCAGCTCTGCCATAGGATTAGCAGCCACGGGCCAGTGATGGTTTAAAAACTCTAAAGTTGATGAGGTGCCATGGCCTTTACTGTTCATATCATGAAAGGTCACATCCTGTGACAAAGGTATGCCTATTTCCACACTTAAGCCAAGGTGGCATGATATTTTGATAGTGGTTAAATAATTTGTGACTTGTGAGGGTCAGTATGGATTGGTTTTTCTTTATCACCTTCGAATGTTAATGAATTTCATGGGTTATCCATTGAACATGCCATTTTATTTCCAGTGTAGTCTTTACAAAATGGCTAAAAGGTTTAAATGAGAGAAGGCCGATAGTAGCTTGTTTCACCATGGCCTGATCAGACTCATCGTCGTTCATCATTTAAACCTCCACGACGATAATTGGCAAGCTTTTCTCTCTCAAAATGGCTTTGTTGATTCATAGTCTGTCCAAATCGATAAGTTTGTGGTCAGTGAGACTAAAGTTGGGCCACCCGTGCCTTTCCATGCCCTTCTACCCTCTCTTAAACCCTCGATTTGCCTTGATATCGACCTACCCGACATTATAACAGACAAGGTTGAGGTTGTTAAAAAGCCTGTGAGCAAGAAGGTCAAGGGTAACCCTAATGTCGACGACAAAGGTAAAAATAATGCTCGATTGATATCGAGACTTGCTAGGAATAAACCTAAACCTAGTGTTGATAAAAAACCCATAGTCCTCAACAAAGACTCAGACTCTGATATCGAGCGCTTCCTAGCTAGTGAGTACCCTTATTCCCAAGGTTTGTGCTCCGAGCCACCCTATGACTTTGTTTCTAATTTACCCCCTTGCCTAAAGAACAATCCTAGCTACCCAGGGATCAAGCTACCTAATGAAACCCTCGGTGATTTAAACCAACCCTCACCTGCAATTTCAAAGACTGGGCATTCGTCATGTAACCAATGTAATGTGTGGCTGGAACGCTACCATACCGACGTTCCCTTATTACAGTCAAAAATAAAATCATTGGAAAACCAAGTTACAGTGTTGACAAGTGAAAGGGACAAGCTTCAAGCTAATGACAAGAAGCAGAAAACCACTGGTTCGATTGTATTTAGGAATGTCGAGTCGGCGACAGTCTTCGTCAATTCCAAACTATCATGAACAAGTTGTCTGCTCATTATCTAGGTATGATTTTTGATATCAATTTCGTTTTATGAATTGATTCAATTAATATAATGAATCGAGTTTTGGTTTTCGATTAGCTCTGTCCATTATTCGGAATGACTCTATCATAGTTTGATTATCAAAAGTGGTTATGTTGTGGATCCTGTACAGTAGGATTATTTTACTAAAATTAAATGTACATATGATTTGGTTATGCGATTTGTTGTGCCCAGCTTAGTAGAAACGATCAATTGGTTTTGACTTGGTGTGGTTCGCTTTAGAAAATTTCTATTGGTTTGAATTGATGTGATCAATGAAGTTTTATTTCGTTTGGATTTTGTTTGCATCTGACCTATACAAGATATTTTTATGCTAAAATCAGAGTTCGACTATGTTTTGATTTGGTATGATTTCGTTGTTGTTGGATCATATCAGCTCTGATTTAGTTTTATGGTTTGATTTTGGAACGATTTCGTGAGCTTGAATTGTTATGAACTTTTGATATGTTATGCGTCATTATTAATGATTGGTTTAATAAATATGATGGAATCTTCTAAATCATGAATACAACTATGTTCGACTTCGATTTGGCAAAAACGACTCTGTTTTTTATGGAATCGATATTCTCATTTAGCCTGTGTCGAAGATCTATTTGCAAAAATCATGGAAACAATGTTAATTCATAACGATTCTGCTAGCCTCAAACCGTTTTGATTTGTTCCTATTTTGATTTGATTTGCAAGTGATTAGCATGATCGTTTATATTTAATATAGTTATATCAAATTTGAAAACGATCCTGTTGGTTTCGTTTAGATACGACAATGATCTTGTGGATAGCTGAAGCAACATTTTGTGTTGATTTCAATTGGTTATGAAAATGATTTCATTACTATTCGGTTATCCAAAATGATTCTGTATACCTGAATTGGCGATAACAAATTAAATAGTGTGCATCCATCTCTGTTATCACTTGATTTGGTTTGTTCAATTTGCATACAAGTGTCGATTTGAATGATGCTTTTAGCAATCAAATATTTTTCAATAGTTTGAATATAGTTTCTAAGATTTGAATTGATTTTAATACGATTCTGTGTTTGATTTAGACTAGCTACAGAATCGTAAGATTCTATAGCTAGTCTTTAGAATTAAATTTTTATCAATTCTATCTGCAAAATATCCTCTAATATTGTCTATTTTCATCCTTGTTCAGGTACATACGAATTGCAATGGTCAATTTGGGCATGTTGTGACAATATAGGAGATATTTGTGTGATGTATTTTTTATTTTTAAGTTGTTAGTTTGAGTTAGAGATAGAAACTTGGGATATTTTCACAGATTTGTGTAAACAGTTTTGATAACTTCCACAGGGATGTTTTACCCTGTGGGATGTCTTTAAATACTTATTATTTTTTGTAAGAAGGATCATCCTCACTTGTGGGAGAACCAGGCTATGGATTTATGATACAAACTGAGATGAGAGTTGATGTCTTGTAACATCTTTCACTTTCAATATATCAAACTTTTGTTTCAAGTTTTATGCATATCAGTTTGCAGTTGATTATAGACTACTTTAGCTATCATAATCTATTGCAGGATGATATGATTTGATTAATGTGCTATCCATATCTGATCTCTTTCATTATTTTTAAAGTACAACAATCACTTTGTTTCAGTTAATGAATCACAGATTTCTCTTCTTTGTTAATTGAAACATTTTGTATAGATCTTTGCATACAGATTTATCTAATTGTGAAGATTTATAAATCATAAGGTTGTTGTAAATTTTTATGTCTTGTTTGTACTGTAATTATATTTGAAGAGAACAACTGCTTCTAGTTTACGAGAATCTCGTGGATAATCAGGTGCAGGTTTCCTCCCTCCGATCAACTAAGAAAATCATTACATATAGGACAAACCTGGAGCGTTTCTTCAGGTCAGTTTGTTGTTTATTTGATATTTAATTTGTTAGTATAATTTAAGTAGTCTAGTTAGATATGTGTGTAGTTTAGATTTGTAGTTAGAGTTAGTATCTTAGTTGTTTAGTTTAGATAGTTTTTATTTTATTTCTTTTTCATAAAATCGTAAAAAAAAAAAAAAAAAAATAGCTCTCGCTGTCTAGGGACAGAATACAAATGAGTTTTTCAGGTTTTCATTCAAATCTGTAAATTGTAAATATTGTACATTTGTGAATAAGATTTATTTATGTTAGTAGTTAGGTATTTAGTTTCTTAGAGTTATTATAATACTAGACAGTAGATTGTATATATAATAGTTAGATTAGTTTATTAGTTTGTTTTGATTGTTATTTTTCGTTTAGATTAGTTAATTTAGAGTAGTTTTCTTTTTGTTTTCTTAGGACTTAGATCAGCTAACAGAGCTGCTAAACCCGTCAGGGTGGGTTATCCCAAATGGCTTGGGTTATTTAGACAACCCCGGACCGGATCCACTCTCCCAGTTGAAGGACGGTCAATTTCCCCCATCAACAAATGGCGCTAGAAGGAGGGCATGAAATCAATTAATGGCACGAGGCAATCATAAGACTCCTCCACCACTAATCACTCACCTATAGTGACTGGAAGCCATTTGAATGATAATATTCCCCTTCAAACAACAACTACATCAACCGACGATCCACGGATCATAGTTGAGCCAGTAACCCCTAATCCTACAGGTGGTGACATACAAGAGATTGTCCGCCAATCTCTTATAAGAACTCATAGTGCCTTAGCCTGTTTGAGGCAACCAAACCGTCCGTTGGATCAACCTTTAGATTTATCTGATATCAGAGAACAATTAGGAGGCACTAACCTCATTGCGAATCCTACAGATCCAACCCTCAATCCTGCTGCAGGAGGATCTAGGATACCTCCTTCACCACCTCCATCATCTCCTTCTTCTTCTGGAGGAGATTCTTCTAACGAAGGCAGTTCCCCTTCTCAGCCTTCCACACCGACTACAGCAATGGAAAACCAAAACAACCCTGCTAGACCTTGTCTTGACCAGGATGCGGTAGTTGTACCTGGAGCTCAGCATCCCTTACCTAAACATCCAGAGAAATGACTTCCCAAGTTTGACCCTGACTCAAAACAGATTGTTGAAGATCACATTAAAAAGTTTATGTTAGCCATAAGACTCCGCAATGTCGAACATGAAGACGTTGTTTGTAGGTTGTTCCCCTATACTTTCGAGGGCAATGCATCTACATGGTACTTTTCCCAGCAACCCCATACCATTGTGTCCTGGGAAAAGTTTGAGTCATGCTTTTTGGAAAAGGTCGGAGATGGTAAGCCTCCAGAAGTCCTTGTCATGGACCTTTCTAGCTTAAGAATGAACCCAAAAGAAAAAGTTGAAGACTTTAATCAAAGATTCTTTACACTTAAAAACCGAATCCCTACGGATTCCATGCCTGCCGAGAATCTTATAATAGCATACTACACTAAAGCTTTGCATCAAAGTATAGCTATTTGGGTTAAACAATCTAAGAAAGCCACATTGTTAGAAGCCTTCGAGGAGGCCAACCAGATTGAAAAAGACATACTTAGCCTTAAAGACTCTACTAGAAACGAAACAGAGACTAGTTCTTCTTCCAAAAAGAAGATTGAAATCCTCCCTAGGCCTACTCAAAGTAAAACACAACCTGAAAGCTCGGATTTAGAAAACTTAACTAAAGTTGTTCAAAAATTGTCAAATCAAGTTATAGATTTGAAAAGGATGACCGAAGAAGCTTCTTCGAGCAAAGGGCCTTACAAACCCCCGTTCCATAAGCCTTTTCCCACCAACCGACCTAATCCAACCACCGAAGGCCTTAATCTAGAAAGTCTACAATGCGCCCTTCAAACAATTCTAGAAGCCCAAGATAACTTGATGCCTCCTGAGATTCCTGTGGAGGTAGTCGAACAAGAGATAGTTCAAGAAGAGGAGTCTTCTCCAAGCCTTTTTGGACACTTCTCGGATAGCATCTTTCAAGCTAACTTCGAGACAGTACATCCCTATAATACCAAGAGTAAGACAGCAAACAAACCTTCTGCCGAAAAAACTACAACTTCGCCTCCAAAACAATCTAAACCAGCTGAGACTAAACAGAGTAATGTGAATCCCAACTTAGATTATGATGTAGTTGAAGATCTTAAAAAGTTGAGAGCCAAAATTTCTGTTTATGAGTTATTGAAATTTCCATTTCTGCTACAAAAAATGTTACAGAATATCTCGGAGAATGGAAAAAATGGTAATTCAAGTGGTAACAAGGTTGTGCAGAACAAAGTTCTTCAGAAGACTTCCACTAAAAGCAATCTTGATCCTAAAGATAAAGGAATCCTTCCTGTAAGTAATGTAAGTAATGTAAATAATGTAAATAATGTTGATAAAGTAGCTTTAGAAACTGCGAGTAAAAAGCCACAAACTACCACCCTTAGTACTCGCAAAAATGTACCTCCATTTTTGTTAACTTTCGAAATATTTAATAGAAACGTGCACAATTGTATGGTAGACTCAGGAGCGTCATCCAATGTGATGCCATGGTCTGTTTGCCATAAGATTAACGCTGAAGTTGAACCCTCCACCTTAAAAATCATACAACTTGATCAGACCAATGTTAAAGTTATAGGCGAACTAAAGAATGTGCTTATTAGATTATCATCTAACCCCAAGGTTCATCAAGTTATTGATATTATTGATGTGGATATTCCAGAAGTGTATGGTATGTTTTTAAGTAGGGACTGGTCGGAGAAGCTACACGGTTATTTCGCGACAGATTGGTCTCACCTATGGCTTCCAAACAACGGTAAGCCTAACAAGATCAAGGTAAATCGTGAACGCTACCTTAAGTTCATAGTCACAAATTTGAACGATCCCAATGAACCATTTACACCATCTGCTGATTCACCCAAAGTACAAGGGATGGATACCTTTTTTGGCAATTTCATGGCCGAAGCTTCAGCTATCACCAATCCAGAACAGCAGTCCGAGATTGTAGCATATATGCAGCCAACAGCTTCTATGCAATGGTCTCATGTAATCGATGGAAATCAAATTTGGTCTCTTTATTTTGACGGGTCAAAGTCCAAAGAAGGAGCTGGAGTAGGCTCCATTATTATTGATCCGACAGGTAACAAAACATTGATTACATGTAGGTTAGAATTTGAATGTACTAACAACACTGCAGAATATGAGGCTTTACTGCAAGGTCTCAGAAAAGCTTTAGATATGAACATTCAAAATTTGACCATCTTTGGTGACTCCGAAATAGTGGTTAGACAGGTAAGAGATTCTATACACTGTCTGTCTCCGCATCTCAAAAGCTACCAATCCGAGGTATCGAATTTAATGAATAAGTTTGTTGCTTTCAATATAAATTCTATTCCTATATTGAATAACTCTGAAGCAGATCTATTAGCTAACGTAGCTTCTAAAATCCTTCTTACAGAAGGCTTATCCCCATATGCATTCTCCGCCGAACTGTTGTTCTGGCCATCCGTTCCCGACAACATCACGAACTGGAGAGTCTTTGACGACGATCGACAGCTTATTAACTTTCTGCACATGGAAGAAACTTTTCAAGGCGCAGTGATAGATGAACACACACATGATGAAAATTTGTGTGATTTCACGGTAATACCAGATCCGAGAACTCCTAAATCTTCATCGGACATGGTAAAATCAATCCCTAAATCTGTAGTTAGATTAGAGAAATTTTACGATCTTCAAGATAAATTCAAAAAATTGGTCTACTGTAAAACTAATAGTTCCTCATTATCATATGAAAAAGTAAACTTAGGAACTAATGACAATCCTCAGTGCATTAATTTAGGGTTGGGGTGTTCTCAATAGGAAAAAGTTGCATTTATTAAATTTTTCAAAGAATTTAAATATGTCTTTGCATGGACCTATGATGACCTTAAAACTTTCGACCCTAACATCATATAGCATGTCATTCCTATGAAACCCCAAACCTTACCCTTTCAACAAAAATTGAGAAAAATGCACCCTAAGCTCAAACCAACCATTCAAAAAGAATTGAATAAACTTCTAAATGCTAAAATAATTTTTCCAGTTAGGCACACTCAATGGGTTTCTAACCTTGTCTTTGTCCGAAAGAAAAGTGGGGAAATTCGACTCTGCGTCGATTTTCGAAACCTTAACAGAGCGTCTGATAAAGACAACTATCCTGTCCCACCCATGGAACAGATCCTTCAACAGGTATCTGTTTCTGACAGGCTATCCTTACTGGATGGTTTCTAAGGGTACAACCAAGTCCTAATGTCTCCACCAGACCAACTTAAAACTACCTTCTGTACCCCGTGGGGCACCTATGCTTATCGAAAAATGCCCTTTGGATTAATTAATGCTGGTGCCACTTTATAGAGGGTGATGGACATCACTTTCCGAGGCCTAATGAATCAGTCCGTCGTAGTTTACTTAGATGATGTTACTATATTTTCTAAAAACAAAAACGATCATCTAGCTCACTTACGAGCCATTCTACAGCGATATCGTAAATATGACATTTCCTTGAACCCTAAAAAATCCATTTTTGCAGTAGAATAGGTTAAACTCTTAGGATTCATTGTGTCAAGCGAAGGGATGATTATCAACCCCGAAAGGACTCAAGTTATCACAAAACTTCTCCCTCCTACATCCAAAAAATCTATGTAGTCTTTCTTAGGCCAGATTAACTTTGTGAGAAGATTTGTCCCCAGTTTCTCCGAAATGGTCAGACCTTTGCAGAACCTAATTAAGAAAGCCACCCAATATCACTGGGGACCCCGAGAAAATCAAGCTTTTAATGCAATAAAGAAGGCCATAATAGACACTCCTTCTCTCATGAGCCCCAACTTTTCTCAAGACTTTACACTCTACACTTTTTCTTCTGACCATTCCTATGCCGTCGTCCTAACCCAAAAGAATGTCGAGAACAATGAAGTACCCATTGCCTTTATGAGATCTGCTTTCAAAGGTGCTGAACTCAATTACCCAGCGGTATATCGGCAAGCCTATGCTGTTTTCAAAGCAGTCAAGCACTTACAGTCATATCTCTTGAAGTCAAGGATGAAAGTCATTGTCCCTTACCCAGCCGTCAGGAACCTGTTAGTGCAGAAGGAACTAGGAGAAAAGAGGGCTAATTGGGTCACCTCCTTGCAGGAGTACGACTTAGAAATCACCCCATATCAGATAGTGAGGGGCCAAGGGTTATGCAAATTAGTTGTTGATTTAGAAGCAGGACAACAAGAAGAAAGCAATACGTCAAACCTAGGACAACACGATCAAAATCTAATCTGTTGCGCACAAAACCCTGTCAGTCCTTGGTATAACGATATAATATTCTATCTTGAACATGGTTCAGCCCCCCGTCACCTGGATCCCACAAAAAGAAGAGTGTTGAGATTAAATTCTGCCTCCTTTCATTTGGTTAATGGTATTCTGTTTCATCAAAGTTTTGACGACGTATTGATGCGCTGTCTTGAAAAAGACGAAGCATAAAAAGTCTTGCTAGAGTTGCATGCAGGAGAAGCTGGTGGTAATTTTGGTGGTGAAACCATTTCCCATAAGGTTTTAAGAGCTGGTTATTACTGGCCCACACTTTTTAGAGACGCCCATGCCCTGTGTCGTAAATGCACCATTTTTCAAAAAGCATCAAGGAGGTTACAAAAACCAGCCTTTCCTTTGCAGCCCGTTTCAGTAGACTCTTCTTTTTAGCAGTGGGGCCTTGATATCATAGGTCCAATCAACCCCCCGTCCTCACAAAAACACAATTTTATTGTGACAGCCACAGATTACTTTACCTGATGGTATGAAGTTGTCGTGTTAAGAACTGTCAACACCAGTCAGGTAATTGCCTTTCTAAATTCGAATATTATCACTCATTTTGGTATCCATGACTGTTTAGTATTCAATAATTCTTCTTACTTTTTCTCTCTTGAGATGAGTGAGTTCTCTTTGGAAAAAGAAATTAAATTGAAGTATTCTGCTAGCTATTACCCTCAGGGTAATGAATTGGTTGAATCAACAAACAAGAACTTGATTAAAATCATCAAGATAACGGTGGTTGAAAATCACAAAAATTGGCACAATGCACTGTTAAACGTGTTGTGGGATGATAGGGTAACGCCAAAAGATGTTGTAGGTAACTCCCCCTTTTTTCTCGTTTATGGTAGAGAAGCAATTCTGCCACCACACATTCTTCTTCCTTCACTTCAGCTATCACAGAAAATTCAAGAAGAAGATTGTCCCCCTTTGGAAAACTGAATTAACACTTTGATGAAGCTAGAAGAGGTAAGAGCCCAAGCTAAATGTAAGTTAGATCAACATGAACTCGGTTAAATAATATAGGTGGTCCTTTCTTTCACCCCATTGTCTGAGGAAAACATCTTCCAAGGCGTCATAGGAGAAGATAGATCCTGCGGGTAGACTTCGATACCAAGTTCGGACCTGACCTTCAAAGGTTTGGACGAGAAGCCTCGAATACACATCTTCATGTTCGAGACCTAGGATGTCTACAAATTGATCAAAGAAATTTATGTGTTCGGCTGCGGTCAGATCTCCTTCCCCAGTGAATTTTGGCAATTTTTTTATATAATTTTTGGGAAGGTCGTGTAGAGGAACGGGCAATACCAAGGGAGCGTATCTTGCTTCCACTTTAGCAAACACTCTGGGAGGGGGGGTAGGCCCTTGTCCTCCATCTCCTCCCCCAGGAGAACCTCCACCTCCTCCTCCGAAAACCCCTCCACATCCTCCTTCGGCGGCTGCCATCGTTATTAGTGGAATGTTGTAAAGGGGGTTTTGGAAGATTAAAAGTGAATCTTTACTTTCTTTGCGGGGTGAAAAATCCAAGGATGACTGGTAAGGGATGTGAGGGCTTGGCTCTTCAGACTTGCAAGAGATGTAGTCAGGGGAACCAATGGATGTGGAAACTGGATGTGTCAAAAATTCTTCGAGACTGGGTGAAGTCGTGAATTTTAACTCAAGGGTCGACGATATATCAACAACAGATGAATTTTCTAAAGGACTTTTTCCTTCATGTACTACAGAAGTTATCGAACTGGTTTCGCTTCTAACTTCATGGCAGTTTGATGTTAGATCTTCAGTGTTGAAAAGAGGGCCACGTGAATTTGAAGGTTCAGAAGAACTCTTGGTCTCCAGTTGTGGGTATTTAGGCTAATAGACTGCATGGTTCAGCTTAAGAGAGCCTCTCGCCTTTAAAATCTTCTCAGGATCAGTCACGGGTGTGGTTTGTTTACCATTCGAGTTTTTCCTGGTATTCCTTCATCCAGATGCCATCTTATTAATCATGGAGTCACCAAGTGAAAGATTGGAAACCCTTTAAAACTTGTGCACTCTTTGTTCACTATCAAAGGGTGGCACTTTCAACGAAAAAAAAATGTCGTTTTCCCAGGGAAAAAGATTTCGTAGCTTCAGTCCCTGACAATAGCACCAAAAAGATGTTGTTCCAGAGTCTATACTTAAGGCTTGAAAGTACAGTGTCTAGGCATCCAAAAGTGAGTAAAGGGTAAATAATTGAAGAAATATCAACCTTCGACAAGGGAAGCTAGGAATGATTTCTGGGTTGACATTGTCTAGCTTCCAACTATTCCTGGATGTTTATATCCCATTCAATCGCTCCCCATAAATGTTCGAGTTCAACCTGGGTAGTGTCTATTTTAAGAATAGTATAAAAAAGATTTAAGGCAATATGCATTTGATCTGATAGTCCGGGTTCGATATTGGGCTGTCTTGTTACAGGGACAGTCATAGAGGAATAGAATGATAAGAAAATCTTAGAGGAAATTTAAGTATTGTCTCAATTTCATTCGTATAAAGGAGAGTTTACAGTTTCAGGAGTGAAAATAGGGTGAAAACCAAAGGCCCTTTCCCGTAACTGAGTTATATTTTAATAAATATGTATGAGGTGGGATAAAACACTAAGTTGTCTATCATGTAAGGCTCCTATCAAGGGAGAATATCACTTATAAACAGAAGAATAAATAAGTAAAGAAATAACCCGATGAAGCATAAAATATATATAGAATTCTAAAGTGTTGACTGGTCTTATACCTGTTGATAACTGGTATAGAGGAAAAACAGTAAACAATATAGAAAACCAGAATTTATTCACTATAGTAGAGGTTGTACTAAATTATAGTGAAGCATTCATCAGATACAAATATGAAATGAAATGAAATATGAGATACAAGGAAACAAACTCATAACATAGTTGTGATAGAATTGAGAATCTTCGGATTTTCTTTATATTAACTCTCAAGATAGAAAACCTGTATTACAATCAACACAAAAAGGTCCATCCATTTTTTCTTTCTTTCTATGGTATATTTATACAGTTTTACATAAGATGGAATGTCAATCGTTACAAGATTTTTAGTTACGATAAGAAGGAGAACATTCATTCCATTTTTTCATCTCTGTCTTTATTTTGTACCAGAATCTTGTCCTCTCGCATGCTCGGTACAAGTGACACATCTTTCCACCAGTCGAGATATCAACCTTGATGGCTCTTCTTGACAGTTGGCCTCAAAAGAGTAACAATCTTGGGCTAATTGTTGTAACCTTTCTTCCATCTGTCGGTCTAGGATGTCAATAGCGCATAATTGCACACTTGGTTTAATCATACATTTATCTATTTGAACTATGTCTGCCATAGTTACTTGTGATATTTCGGCCAAATATCTTTCTTCTTTTTCGTTTATATCAAGAGAGATTTTCGCTATATTTATTTGACTCAATGTCTCAGCATTTCCTTCGCTATCAATACTTAACAGATTACCATCTATAGAACCAAAATCCTCTTCAAAGGATTTCATTACCTTCTTGGCTTGCAGTTACCTTCTAATATACTATGCTCCCATTCTTTCAATAAAATATTTCCTCTGGCCTGCTCCGAAATGGAAATCCTGGGAGTACTTCCCGATTCCCTGTTGTTTGTAGTTATTACAACCTCTTGAAAAGCGACCCGAGCTGCTCCAGCTTCTCTTTCTCTGACAGATAAATTTTCCAATACTTCATCAACGAGTAAGTAGTTGTCCCAAATTATCTCTACCTTGGCGAGTAAACTTCGTTGGGTTGCAAAAACCCTGCTCCGAATCTCCATCGCCTAGGACTGGAACATCCCGATATCTATAACTTTACTTTTGACGATTTCCACTCTAGCCTGTAGCTGTTTGATGCAGGAGCATAGGCTCAGGGAAAACGAGTTCATTCATGACTTGATCAAGGTCAAGGAAATCAGAGAAGACCTAGAGTCTCACATAAATGTAATTTCTTTATTTTCATTTGA
>JZKD02S1688188.1:184498-197171 GCA_000966675.3 Picea glauca | reverse complement strand
TGCCAAAAGAACGAAATTGCAAATATTAGTGACAGTTAGCTAAAATAGCCCTGTCAAAGAATGATGAAGACCGTATGCAAGAAAGATTCCAGTACAGAAAATGGCGGAATCGAAGATCTGCTTCGACATAGCAGGTGGTGCCTGCATTACTGTTCAATCAAGTATTTTTGTTGGCTCGCTTGTATCTAACCGTTCTGAACCACCAACTCTGCTTGTTCGAGCTTAGTTTTGAGCAGCTCTATCTCCCTTTTATCGGCCATCCTTGCTTGTTCTATTCCTGCCCTCGCCTGGTCCTTGGCAACCTCCTCTGCTGTGGCTAGTCTAGCTTCTAAGGTTTTGATGAGGCGATTTTTTCGCTTCAACTGATTTTTTAAAACCCCGACTGAAAATTGGTTTGTTGTAGCATATGCCCCTAATGTCCCAGCTATTTATGTAGCAAACTCTTCTTTCTTCTTGTCTTTCCCATCATTCAACACTTTGTACTTCTTGGTTGTTGATCCCCCTTCCTGATAGAATTCTCTTTTTACCACAACCTTTCTCTTCTTATCGAAAAAGAACTCATTTGGAGGGAGCTCTTCCATCCTTATAGGTCTCAATTCTTCATTTAAAATCCACCCTGAGTCTATGTTTCCCTGAGTTGATTGTAAGGGAGTAATGGATGCGATGGGATCTCTGATTTTCTTAGCTGGTTGTCCTGGAGTAGTAACTGGAGTCTGCTTTTTCGGTGGCTCGGGAGTCTTTATCTCTGTTTTCGTACTCCTAGTTTGCTCTTCCCCATCCGGGTGTTTTTCTTCGTTCGGTGTCGCATCTTTGGAGCCTTCGGCTTCTTTTTGTTTCACCTATGCTATACTTGCATTCTCACCCTGCAATACTGCAGGAAGACAACTGCGTCGATGTTCTTGGAATTTTAGAACATTGGCCCTCTCTTCAGGTGCCAGGGCTTGTATCTGAGCCAAAATCTCGACATAAGATCTTGCACCTCATAAAATGCCATCCGAGGGTGAATTCTCGTGTTCAAACCTTTTGAGTCCACAACTGGCCAAGTGATTACTTACAGCCCTTTGTGGATCATGCTTCTTGAATTCAATATGAACCAATTTTAGTTCTTCCAGGGCTACTGCCTCAGCTTTAGCATGCCCAAAATCTAACAAAGAATATGAATTTAAATGAACAAGAAAAGGTGGCCATACCTTCTTTGAATATCCCTTAAGCTCCTTACTTATGCCACTGATTATGGTTTGCTTAGCAACCTCACGAAAAGCCATCTTGTTGGGTATGAATAATGGTAATGCATGCGGGGGAACAGAAGCCTCGAAAACTCTGAGATATGAGAATTCTTCTTCTACATACCAGTCAGCTATATTTCTCAGATTCATTGCTATATTGTTTGAGATCCTGGGTGCTGGGTGGCCGAAAATAGTGACATGTAGTGGTACCATTACCCAGTTAAATATTTCATACACAAAATATGCCGCTTTGTTCTCACACAGTTTTGAATGGTTTACATGGGTGGGCTCGACCTCTAATGGAGTCCAACTCCATCTCATTAAGGGAAAGGGCGTTAGAAAACACACGACGTCCATAATGTATGCGGACATAAAGAATGAAGCAATATTTTCGCTCTCCCTCTGTGCTTGATACTCTGTAACTCGACTGGTCAAGCTATTAGACAACATTTTAGCCCAGTCGAAGGAACAACCTTCGACTACTGAATGTATTAGAGGCACCCACTGAAGAAAGAAATGTGTGGTGTCATCTCTCCCATATAATCTGTAGGTCATCATAGCTACATATTTGAACTGTGGTTCCAAGGAAGCTATTGAATATATACCATTACTGTCTGCCCCGAACTTCGCAGGATGTGAAACCCAATCTTTGATTAAACTGGACATAGTCTTGTCATATTGCACACATTCCTTCTGTTTGAATTTCTCCAAGAATTTGGCATCGTATGTAAGGTTTGAAACGGTAGGCAACTTGTACATAGCCTGCAGTTGTTCGGGTCTGAAAGTCCCAATAGTGACTTTCTATTCATTGATGATGGTTTTGGTTGGTATGTCCACATGGTCTAATGCCCACCAGACCATATCATAGTAAGGGAGCAATCGTGGCCTGGCCGCTACTTTATGAATTCCAGATTGGACGATGATCTTATATTTGGTGGTCAGGTCATCTTTTTCATTGTCATTGGAATCATCAGAATAATCTACCAATTTGGACTGTAGAACATCAGAAACAAACGATCAGGTCTTGATAGAGTCAACACTTCATGGTGAAGTATCAGCAATGTTGTCTAAACCTTGTCCCGAAACCTCAATGTTGGCTTTAGACACTTTTCATGGGGCCATGGCAGGGGATCTTGCTTTAGCTCTTCTACGATAAAAATATGTATACATACAGAAATTAGTTCGCTGAGAAAAGTTTGCTCTGCGTAATATAGAAATGAATTTGCGATAACAAATAACAGCTCTATATATTCAACCATTTAAAACTCGGTACTTTTCAAAAACAGAACGGTCAAATCATGCTTAAATATAAATTTAGCAATAAAAACACAATCCTTACTTGTCGATTTGCCTTGTTTCTAATTAATGCCATAAATTTTGGCAGTTAGAAAAGTCAATTGGCACAAGGAAAAATTAAGACTACCTTGTAGACTTTGCATGCATCAAATCACGAGAAATACTGGCTTAGCTCAATTAATCAGGTTTTATTGACGTTAATTAATCTTTCAGTACTCGCTACATCGGGAGTTTTCGCTTTAACCCTTTGAACCTCTAAGACCCAAGATTGCGATGATTAGCTTTAGTTAATAAAAAAACATAATTATGATTAGGTGCTTAATTAATTACGTGATTATTTATATCGCAACTTCACGACTTGGAGATTCAAAGGTATAGCTTTTGGGAAGTTCGTATGCCGAGTTGCGAAATCGCGAGATCACGATGATGTGTTTTAATTAAAATGGGGGATAAAACCTGATTAAGTGTTGAATTAATTATGTTTCTATCTTTATCGTGACTTCATGACTCGGGGCTTTGACAGTGTAGCTTTTAAAGGAAAATATGTCGAGTTGCGAATTTCCGACAGAGCTTAACCACGGCTAAGCTTTTTACCTTTAACATTAATGCGGGTTACTAAAACAAGAAATTCATGGTTTCATCTATCGGGGTTATGACAGTAAGACTTTTGGAGTTAGTAAATGCCGAGACGCGAAACCCCGATGATGCTTAACTGTAATTTAGAAAAAATTTACTCTCGTTACTGACCTAGGTAAAACTTTAAAGTGATTTCACCATTTCGCTGTTCGAGACTTGTGAACTATGTGATCTATAACATCCGACATACAAAATCCTAAGGTAAAAAAGGGGAAAATCATTTGAACGAAAAAGTAGAACTCACCTTGAGAGTATGATAACCATCGTTGCTCGTGTGATGAGACTTTAAAGATTTTGGAACAAAAGAAGGAAAATATGAAAACCATCTTTCGATTTTGAGCATTAAGATATGAAATTCAAAACGGGCTAAAAAAAGAAGGCAGCTCCAACATAGGCTCCAACTAGGGATCTTGTTTTCCTGTAAGATGGGAAGAACGATAGACCACGTGCCGATATTGGGTAAATGGAGTCAATGGCTTTAATCCAGCGAAAAAGTTCCTGAGAATAGGATACCGAATGGGAAAGGGACTTTGTTTTTTACCTTTGAAAATATTTTCAAAACTCAGATGCTTTTTAAACTTAGTTGTAGTCCCTTTCACGACTTTCTCCTTCCCATTACTAAATTCAGGTCTACCTTAAGACAATCAAAACAGTTCTAGGAGACCCAACAAATCTTGTGGCTATCGGCTTGAATCAAAAGAAGAAGATTATATGTTTTTAATCAGGAAGCCCTGTCTGAAGATGGGATGTAGATCAGGTTTTAAAAAGAATTAGTTACCAGAGTAGAGTGATATTCATGTATAACATCCTTACAGATATCTCAGATATTGCTTCACTACCAGTGAACTTGTTCAGTACCTCGGTGAAGTTATCTGGCCCCTTTTACTAAATTTCCTTTCACCACTTCGGAATATATTTGTTCATTTAAATGCTGAGACAAGGGCAATCATTTCTGAATTTCCTTTCATCGTCTTTTGGAAAGATGGGGGTAATCATTTCTGAATTTCCTTTAACCACCTGTCTTGTAACTTTCTTTTTAGAGCCCGAAGATGGGGGCAATCAGTTTGTATCAGGGCTGATATCTGTGTAATATTTTTCATTATAGGTCTATCAACTTACTTTGATTACTCGGTAACAACCTTCCCTTAACTTTCACAACACCTTTGTTCATAGGGAGAAAGGGAATTTTTTTTTTTTTTTTTTGGGGGTATTCTATTTGAGCAAGTCTCAATCCTCAAAAACTGTTGAAAAACCTAGGAAAGTTAGGATCACTTTAAGCGTCACTTTGTTTAGCAAGGGACCGAGGAGTTGTGAAGACCCGCTTTCTTTCCACAATCTGCTTTGAAGCTCTCAAGGTTGAAACGTAATCTCTTCTCCCTACGTATGCAAAAAACGGGAAGGTGCTGATTTTTTAAAGGGTAAACCCAAAAACAGAAAAGGGTGACGGATAGAGATTTATGGACTAAAAAACAGAGGTCAAAAATCAAAACTGACTCCTGAAAATCTTTTTTGGGGGCGATTTACTTTGACTGACTGATTTAATTTGAATGACTTGTTTATTTTGTCTTATTCTTTCGTAAACGATTAAACATGGAAATATTCTCTTATTTATTAGTTCAGACGATCTTGTTGCCTGAATGAGGTTATCTCGGTTTTCTTTGATAGCCCTTCAAAAAAAGTCTTTTAGGAAATCTCACCTTTACCTTATCGTTTCATTTTCTTTGCAGAATATCAAAAATCTTTGGTATCACCTGTTTAAGCCAATTTATTTCTGACACCCAACTTTCTGTTTACTTCTCCTGCTTGTTTTGTTTGTAGCTAGAATCATGTAAAAGGAAAATATGAAGGTTATCGAGGCTATCTGGAAGGTGTCGAAAAATTCAGGAAAGAAAAATAAAATAAGAATAATAAAGCGAAATGAAAAATATATATACATAAGAAAAAAATTCTAATATGAATATACAAATCTAAAATTAAATAAAATTTATTTTTAATTAATTTTATTTTTTTTGGCGACTATTTATGTCATATAATGCTTTAGATAACGCCCATTGACAGGGGCATTAAGGATTTCACCGTCAAGATTTTCCAATAGGAAATAATTTTTTCCTTCGAGAGTCGAGACTCTGAAAGGCCCATACTAGAGGTGATCGAATTTACCATGTTTCGCTGCTTCTTCCCTCCTTGCATCCCACCTTAATACTAAATCACCCGGGAGGAAATCTCTGTCCTTCACCCTACGGTCGAATAATGCCTTCATGTCGTCTTGATACTTCTGCAACCGTTCATCTATTTCGACCCTATGTCATTGAACCTCGATTAGCTAATTTATCCTCCTGGTGATGTCATTTGGTTCTTCTTTCTGAACTTGCCACAATTTCATCACAGGGAGTGCTAAATTTATAGGTAACACTGCGCCTGTCCCATATACCATCTGAAAAGGAGACATGCCGATAGAATTTTTAGTGCCTATGTGATTTGACCACAAAGCGTACTTTAAATGTACATGCTAAGACTTTTTGTTTTCATCCAACACTTTCTTAATTATATTGATCAGGCTCTTGTTAGATGACTCGTCTAGTCCATTTCCTTGGGGGTAGTATGCTGTAGAATGGCCAAGAATGATATTATACTTTTGGCAGAAGCTGATCATAGCCATAGATTTCAAATCCTGGGCATTATCCGTGACTATATTTCAGGGGCAGCCAAATCTTGACAAGATATTGTCTTCTAAGAAATCTATTACCACCGTGTCAGTTGCCCTTTTAGTTGGAATAACTTCCACCCATTTGGTAAAGTAGTCTGTGGCAGTTAAGATCCACTTGTGTTGGGTGCTAGAATGTGGATTAATCTCTTCTATAAAATCTAGCCCCCATTGTTGAGAAGGGGCTTCAGTTTTGACCGGAACTAAAGGTAGCGCTGAGAGTTTCTATTTACCTGCAAATAGATGACAAGGGCTACAGGCTCGGACCTTGGCATTAATGTCTAAAAAGAGTTTTGGCCAGTAATACCCAACCCTCAGAATTTTGTAAGCTGTGGTACTCCAAGCGTGATGTCCTCCATAAAATCCTTCGTGAAATTCACTTATAACCCTTTCTGTTTTCGACTTGACTAAGCAGACTAACAAGAAACCGAGCGGGTCTTTCCAATATAGTTGATTTTTGGCGATAAAATACTTAACCGCATGAAGCTTTAAAGTCCTGGCTTTTGATGGTGATAGTTCACTCGAGCATTTTAGAGTCAACAGGTAGGATACTATGTTTCTGTACCATTCTGATGATACAAACTTCTCCTCGATCTTAATTGCACTTGTTAGTTCATCAAGCTCATTTACATTGATATTTTCCTCATATCCCTATAGGTAGTTTATATCCAGAGATCTCAGATTTGATTCAACCAAAAGTTTGGCCAGGCATTGTCCTTTTATCAATTTAGTAGGTTTGATTTCCAGGTCAAATTCTTGAATCTTGGCCAGCCATCGTCCTCTTTTCCCATCACTGTCTGGTTGTACCAAAATATCTTTCACAGAACTGGTCGCTACGTACGCAATGATCTTGGAGTGTAATACATATTTTCTAAATGCCTTCAGTTCTTTTACCATCGAGTGCGCTTGTTTTTCTATTATGTCATATTTAAGTTCCGTGTCTCTGAGGCTCTTACTGAAAAAGGCGATCGGTTGTTCGAAACCCTCTTCGTTCTTTTGGAGGAACACCGCAACAATTGTGTGTTCGGAGGAAAATGAGAAAATAAGAAAGTCTTTCAGATAATTGGGACTTGCCAATACAGGTGCCTCGGCTATGACTTTCTTAATGTGTGCGAATGACGCTTTGGCCTCTATTATCCACTTTACTTCGCTGTTCTTTTTCAGCATATCAGTGATCAATTTTACAATTTCAGTGAAATTTGGGATAAATCTTCGTAAAAAAATTATTTTTCCTAAGAAAGATTGAATTTCTTTTACATTTCTAGGAATGTTTATAGTGTCTATCGCTTCAACCCTCTTAGGATCAATTTTAACTCCATATTTAGATACATCATGATCCAATAATTTACCCTCTTGCATGGCGAAGTGTGATTTCTTGGGGTTTAAGGATATACCAAACCTGTGGCATTTTTCGAATGTTTGTTTAAGATCTACCAGATGCTCTTCGTCGGATTTGGAGAAAACCGTTAAATCATTGAGATAGATGACTACGAACTTATCTCTCTCTTCGATGAAAGTGATGTTCATAGGGCATTGGAACATGGCTCTTGCATTCATCAAACCGAAAGGCATTTTATCATACATGAACGTACCCCAAGGAGTAGTAAAAGTTGTTTTTTCCTTATCTTGTTCATTCATGGAAATTTGATTATATCCAGAGAAACCGTCAATCATAGACATTCTATTCACCCCAACTACCCTTTCTAGCACATGATCCATTTTAGGCAGCGGATAGTTGTCTTTAAGAGAGGACTTATTTAAATTTCTGAAATCCACGCACAGTCTAATTTCTCCACTCTTTTTTCTGACCGGGACCAGATTTGCCACCCAGTTAGAATATCTCAGAGGTACTATAATTTTCTCCTCCAAAAGTTTCTTCACTTCTCTCTCAACCACAGGCAATAAAATGGGGTTGATCTGCCTAAGATTTTGTCTAAAAGGTTTGACCCCAGGCTTTAAAGGTATCTTGTGATCGATCACGGCAGTGTCATAGGTTCTTAACTTGTCGTAAGACCAAGTGAAAACATCTTTAAATTGTCTGAGTAGGTCCTTATACTTGTCTTTTATTTCAGGGGGGAGGATTTTATATATTTTAACCATCCTGGATTCCTCTTTGGATCCTATGTCACAGTCCTCCACCTCTTTTGGTTGGGGTTGTAAGGTGGATTTTACAGGTATGTCGTTTTGATCAAATAGTCTTTCCAGAGGGATCAGTCCCTTCGGAATCTAGTTATTTTTTAGGACCAACATACGATGATTTGCGATTTTGTCTTGGAAAGCTTGAGGGTCCTCCCCTTTTTGCATGATCCATATCTGGTCATTCTGATTTTCTTGATCTGCGTGAGTTTCAGAAAATTCACCTACTGCTTCAAGAAACTTCTTAATTTGTTCATCATCCTCAAAAATCTACCAGTGCTGGATATTATCTGGTATAGATGGTCTGTGTCTTATCTCTATGTGATACTTCAATTTAAGGGTTGTAGGAGGAGTGAAAGTCGAAGTTGCTTTAGCTAATGCATCAACATGTAAGTTTTATACGCGTGGGATGAAGTGGACATTTACAGACGAGAAAACATTTTCCATCAAATCCCAGGCACAATTCTTGTATGATCTTAATCTGGGATGCTTGGCTTGGTACTATCGATTTATTTGTTTTACTATTAACTCCGCATCTCCGTATACCTCTAGATTATATATTTTTAGCTTCCTGGCAACCTCTAATCCTAAGACCAAGGCTTTGTATTCACATACGTTGTTAGTATAATCTATATCCCATTGCAGTCTGTAAGAAAAAGGAACAACAAACTTTTATTTAGGAGCCACAAAAAGCACTCCTGCACCAGCCCCTTCGCAAGATGAGGCACTGTCAAAAAACATTTTCCAGATATCGGTGATACACATATCCTCGGTCATGTATCCTGACTCTTCATGCTCTATATCATTTTCCTCTATGCAACCATCTAAACCGTCATCAAAAGATAAGATGTAATTTCCTAAATCTTGATCTACAATGTAAATAGGGAAATTTTTCGGATTTTGAGGATCGCTTACTGTATATGCTAACCTCGTCTCCCTATACAACCGAGTAAATTGCCCACCAAACATAGGAATTGTGGCGAACTTCATATCCAGTTGAAGAGAACCCCCAAGCTTGGCTCCCCATGACCTAGACAACAGTAAGCCATACTTGGGGGGAATATCAACAATAACCACATCCATCAAGATACTCTTAACTGGGACCTGTTCCAAGGTGACTACTAAATCCTTTATCATTCCCATACACTTAACTCTTCTCGAGTCAAAAGAGTAAAGATATCCGTAAGGTCTGGTGATCTGGAGACCCAATTTGTGCATAATAATTTTAGGCATCACATTATGGGAGGCTCTGAAGTCTAGCATGAAATTATGTAGCAGTTGATCGTATACATTTAAGGTGATATAAAAGGGAGCAATAGTGTCTTTGGCCCCTTCAAAATGTGGACCAAAAGTGATGTTGGGTTTATCATCTTCTAGGTTTAAAACTTCAAATTGGCTTTCTAGCTCTGAGACACCTATCACTTTGGTAATCTGCTTTCGATAAACTGGGTTTTTCGCTAATTGTACCAGAGGAATTGGTATCTTAATTTTATTTATCTCGTTTTCGAAACTGAAAACTCTGCTCACCTTGTCTATTTCTCTAGTTGGGACTTCTGAATCCTTCCTTTCCGACTTATTTGCCCAGACTGCTTTATTACTCATGATCTTGGTTGAAGGTGTAATTGTATTAGTTGTTTCGGTTCCTTGTGTTTGGGTCTCAACTCTTCCCATTTCGGGTTCTTGTGTGTTTACTACTTTCACTTTGCTGTTAGGAAACATGGTTTCTTCTGGAGTAGGCTCATAAGTTTGACCTCTTGGGAGAATTTTCTTAGGTTGAGTAGTTGAAATGGGCTTACTTTTAGATCTCAAGTTATACTTAGGTTGGACCTCAGCCATTATCATTTTGGTTTCTTCTTGAGAGCTACTTAGGTTGGACCTTGGCCATTATCATTTTGGTTTTTTTGGGGGGTATTCTATTTGAGCAAGTCTCAATCCTCCAAAACTATTGAAAAACCTTTGTTTAGCAAGGGACTGAGGAGTTGTGAAGACTCGTTTTCTTTCCACAATTTGCTTTGAAGCTCTCGAGGTTGAAACATAATCTCTTCTACCTACATATGCAAAAAACGGGAAGGTGCTGACTTTTTAAAGGGTAAACCTGAAAACAGAAAAGGGTGATAGATAGAGATTTATGGACTGAAAAACAGAGGTCAAAAATCAAATTGACTTTTGAAAATATTTTTTGGGGGCACTTTACTTTGACTGACTGCTTTAATTTGAATGACTTGTTTATTTTGTCTTATTCTTTCGTAAACGATTAAACATGGAAATATTCTCTTATTTATTAGTTCAGACGATGTTGTTGCCTAAATGAGGTTATCTCGGTTTTCTTTGATAGCCCTTCAGAACAAGCCTTTTAGGAAATCTCACCTTTACCTTATCATTTCATTTTCTTTGCAGAATATCAAAAATCTTTGGTATCACTTGTTTAAGCCAATTTATTTCTGACACCCAACTTTATGTTTACTTCTCCTACTTGTTTTGTTTGTAGATGGAATCCTGTAAAAGGAAAATACGAAGGTTATCGAGGCTATCTGAAAGGTGTCGAAAATTCACGAAAGAAAAATAAAATAAGAATAATAAAGCGAAAAGAAAAATATATATACATAAGAAAAAAATTCTATATATGAATATACAAATCTAAAATTAAATAAAATTTATTATTAATTTTTTTTTTTTTTTGGTGACTGTTTATGTCATATAATGCTTCAGATAATGCCCATTGACAGGGGCGTTGAGAATTTCACTGTCAATATTTTCCAGTAGGAAACATTTTTTTCCTTCGAGAGCTGAGACTCTAAAAGGCCCATACCAGAGGTGATTGAATTTACCATGTTTCACTGCTTCTTCCCTCTTTGCATCCGACCTTAATACTAAATCACCTGGGAGGAAATCTCTGTCCTTCGCCCTACGGTCAAATAATGCCTTCATGTAGTCTTGATACTTCTGCAACCATTCATCTATTTTGACCCTATGTTGTTGAACCTCGATTAGCTAATTTATCCTCTTGGTGACGTCATTTGGTTCTTCTTTCTGATCTTGCCACAATTTCATCACGGGGAGTGCTAAATTTATAGGTAACACTATGTCTATCCCATATACCATCTGAAAAGGAGACATGCCGATAGACTTTTTAGTGCCTATGTGATTTTCCCACAAAGCGTACTTTAAATGTACATGCCAAGACTTTTTGTTTTCATCCAACACTTTCTTAATTATATTGATCAGGCTCTTGTTAGACGACTTGGCCAGTCCATTTCCTTGGGGGTAGTACACTGTATAATGATCAAGAACGATATTATACTTTTGGCGGAAGCTGATCATAGCCATAGATTTGAAATCCTGGGCATTATCCGTGACTATCTTTCGGGGGTAGCCAAATCTTGACAAGATATTGTCTTCTAAAAAATCTATTACCACCGAGTCAGTTGCCCTTTTAGTTGGAATAGATTCCACCCATTTGGTAAAGTAGTATGTGGCAGTTAAGATCCACTTGTGTTGGGCGCTAGAATGTGGATTAATCTCTCCTATAAAATCTAGCCCCCATTGTTCAAAAGGGGCTTCAGTTTTGACCGGAACTAAAGGTAGCTTCAGGATTTTTTGTTTACCTACAAATAGCTGAAAAGGGCTACAGGCTCAGACCTTGGCGTTAGCGTCTGAAAAGAGTTTTGGCCAATAATACCCAGCCCTCTGAATTTTGTAATCTGTGGCCCTCCAAGCGTGATGTCCTCCACAAACTCCTTCATGAAATTCACTTATAACCCTTTCTGTTTTCGACTCGACTAAGAAGACTAACAAGAAACCAAGTGGGTCTTTCCAATATAGTTGATTTTCGGCGATACAATACTTAACCTCATGAAGCTTTAAAGTACTGGCTTTTGATGGTGATAGTTCACTCGGGCATTTTAGAGTCAGCAGGTAGGATATTATGTTTATGTACCATTCTGATGATACAAACTTCTCCTTGATATTAATTTCACTTGTTGGTTCATCAAGCTCGTTTACGTTCATATTTTCCTCATATCCCTATAGGCAGTTTATATCCAGAGCTCTGAGATTTGATTTAGCCAAACGTTTGGCCAGGCCTTGTCCTTTTATCAATTTAGTAGGTTTGATTTGCAGGTCAAATTCTTGAATCTTAGCCAACCATCATCCTCTTTTCCCGTCACTGTCTGGTTGTACCAAAATATCTTTCACAGAATTGGTCGGTACGTACACAATGATCTTGGAGTGTAATACATATATTCTAAAGGACTTCAGTGCTTTTACCATGGCATACACTTGTTTTTCTATTATATCATATTTAAGTTCTGCATCTCTGAGGCTCTTGTTGGAAAAGGTGATCGGTTGTTCGAAACCCTCTTCGTTCTTTTGCAGGAGCACCGCAACAATCATGTGTTCGGAGGGAAATGAGAAAATAAGAAAGTCTTTTAGATAATCGGGACTTGCCAATATAGGTGCCTCAGCTATGAATTTCTTAATGTGTGCGAATGATGCTTTGGCCTCTATTGTCCACTTTACTTCGTTGTTCTTTTTCAGCATATCTATGATCAATTTTAAAATTTCAGAGAAATTTGGGATAAATCTTCATAAAAAAATTATTTTTCCTAAGAAAGATTGAATTTATTTTACATTTCTAAGAATGTTTATAGTGTCCATTGCTTCAACCCTCTTAGGA
>JZKD02S1688188.1:164210-181321 GCA_000966675.3 Picea glauca | reverse complement strand
GAGGTTGTACTAAATTATAGCGAAGCATTCATCAGATACAAATATGAAATGAAATGAAATATGAGATACAAGGAAACAAACTCATAACACAGTTGTGACGTAATTGAGAATCTTCATATTTGCTTTATATTAACTCTCAAGATAGAAAACCTCTATTACAATCGACATAAAAAGGTCCAGCCCTTTTTTCTTTCTTTCTATGGTATATTTATACAGTTTTACATAAGATGGAATCTCAATCGTTACAAGATTTTCAGTTACGATAAGAAGGAGAACAGTCGTTCCATTTTTTCATCTCTATCTTTATTTGGTACCAGAAGCTTGTCCTCTCGCATGCTTAGTACAAGTGACACATCTTTCCACCAGCCGAGATATCAACCTTGACAGCTCCGCTTGACAGTTGGCCTCAAAAGAGTAACAATCTCAAGCTAATTGCGATAACCTTTCTTCCATCTGTCGGTCTAGGATGTCAATAGCGCATAATTGCACACTTGGTTTAATCATACATTTATCTATTTGAACTATGTTTTCCATAGTTACTTGTGAGATTTCAGCCAAATCTCTTTCTTCTTTTTCATTTATATCTCAATGTCTCAGTATTGCCTTCGCTATCAATACTTAACAGAGTACCATCTATAGAACCAAAAGCCTCTTCAAAGGATTTCATTACCTTCTTGGCTTGCAGTTTACCTTCTGGTATACTTTGCTCCCATTCTTTCAATAAAATATTTCCTCTGGTCTGCTCTGAAATGGAAAACCTGGGAGTACTTTCCGATTCCCTGTTGTTTGTAGCTATTATAGCCTCTTGAAAAGCGACCCGAGCTGCTCCAACTTCTCTTTCTCTGACAGATAAATTTTCCAATACTTCATCAACGAGTAAGCAGTTGTCCCAAATTATCTCTACCTTGGCGAGTAAACTTCACTGGGTTGCAGAAACCCTGCTCCGAATCTCCATCGCCTGGGACTGGAACATCCCAATATCTATAACTTTACTTTCGACGATTTCCACTCTAGCCTTTAGCTGTTCAATCAAGTCTTTTTGTTGGCCCGCTTGTATATGACCATTATGAACCACCAGCAATGCTTGTTCGAGCTTAGTTTTGAGCAGCTCTATCTCCCTTTTATCGACCATCCTTGCTTGTTCTATTCCTGCACTTGCCTGGTCCTTGGCAGCCTCCTCTATTGTGGCTAGTCTAGCTTCTAAGGTTTTGATGAGGCTTTTTTTCGCTTCAGCTAATTTTTCAAAACCTCGACTGAAAATTGGTTTGCTATAGAATATGCCCCTAATGTCCCGGCTATTTCTGTAGCAAACTCTTCTCTCTTCTTGTCTTTCCCATCGGTCAACACTTTGTACTTCTTGGTTGTTGATTCCCCTTCCTGATATAATTCTCTTTTTACCACAGCCTTTCTCTTCTTATCGAAAAAGAACTCATTTGGAGGGAGCTCTTCCATCCTTATAGGTCTCAATTCTTCATTTAAAATCCACCCTACGTCTATGTTTCCCTGATTTGACTGAAAGGGAGTAATGGATACAATGGGATCTCCAATTTTCTTAGCTGGCTGTCCTAGAGTAGTAACTGGAGTCTTATTTTTCGGCGGCTCGGGATTCTTTATCTTTGTTTTCGGACTCCTAGTTTGTTCTTCCCCATCCTGGTGTTTTTCTTAGCTGGGTGTCTCATCTTTGGAGGGTTCAAGTTCTTTTTGTTTCACCTCTGCTGTACTTAGATTCTAATCCCGCAATACTGCGAGAAGACAACTGCGTCGAAGTTCTTGGAATTTTAGAACATCGGCCCTCTCTTCGGGTGCCAGGGCTTATATCCAAGCCAAAATATTGGCATAAGCTCTTGCACCTCGAAAAATGTCATCCGAGGGTGAATTCTCATGTTCGAACCTTTTGAGTCCACAACTGGCCAAGTGATTACTTACGACCCTTTGCGGATCGTGCTTCTTGAATTCAATATGAACCAATTTTAGGTCTTCCAGGGCTGCTGCCTCATCTTTTGCATGCCCGAAATCTAACAAAGAATATGAATTTAAATGAATAGGAAAAGGTGGCCATAGCTTATTTGAATATCCCTTAAGCTCCTTGCTTATGCCACCGATTACGGTTTGCCTAGCAACCTCAAGACAAGCCAGCTTGTTGGGTATGAATAATGGTAATGCATGTGGGGGAACAGAAGCCCCAAAAAATCTAAGATATGAGAATTCTGCTTCTACATACCAGTCAAATATATTGCTCATATTCATTGCTATACTGTCTAAGATCCTAGGTGGCGGGTGGCCAAAAATAGTGACATGTAGTGGTACCATTACCCAGTTGAAAATTTCATACACAAAATCGGCCGCCTTGTTCTCCCATAGTTTTGAATGGTATATGTGAATGGGATCGACCTCTGATGGAGTCCAAATATATCTCATTAAGGGAATGAGCATTAGAAAACACACGGCGTCCATAATGTACGCGGACATAAAGAATGAAGCAATCTTTCCTCTCTCCCTCTGCACCCGATACTCTATAACTCGACTAGTCAAGCTATCAAACAACATTTTAGCCCAGTCGAAGGAACAACCTTCGGCGACTGAATGTATTAGAGGCACCCACTGAAGAAATAAATGTGTGGTGTCCTCTCTCCCCTATAATTTGCAGGTCATCATAGCTACATATTTGAACCGTGGTTCCAAGGAAGCTATTGAATATATACCATTACTGTCTGCCCCGAACTTCACAGGATGTGAAACCCAATATCTGATTAAACTGGACATAGTCTTGTCATATTGCACACATTCCTTCTATTTGAAGTTCTCCAAGAATTTGGCATCCTATGTAAGGTCCAACACGGTAGGAAACTTGTACATAGCCTGCAGTTGTTCGGGTCTGAAAGTCCCAATAGTGACTTTCTGTTCATTGATGATGGTTCTAGTTGGTATGTCCACATGGTCTAATGCCCACTGGACCATATCATAGTAAGGGAGTAGTCGTGGCCTGGCCGCTACATTATGCATTCCAGATTGGACGACAATCTTATATTTGGTGGTCAAGTCATCTTTTTCATTGTCACTAGAATCATCAGAATAATCTACCAATTCGAACTGTAGAACATCAGAAACAAATGACCAGGTCTTGACAGAGTGGACACTTCGAGGTGAAGTATCAGCGACTTTGTCTGAACCTTGACCCAAAACCTCAATGTTGTCTTTAGACGCTTTTCACGGGGCCATGGCGGGGGATCTTGCTTTAGCTCTTCTACTATAAAAATATGTATACATACAGAAATTAGTTTGCTGAGAAAAGTTTTCTCTGCGTAATATAGAAATGAATTTGTGATAACAAATAAAAGCTCTATATATTCAACCATTTAAAACTCGGTACTTTTCAAGAACAGAATGGTCAAATCATGCTTAAATATAAATTTAGCAATAAAAACACAATCCTTACTTGTCGATTCGCCTTGTTTCTAATTAATGCCATAAATTTTGGTAGTTCGAAATGTCAGTTGGCACAAGGAAAAATTAAGACTGCCCCGTAGACTGTGCATGCATCAAATCACGAGAAATACTAGCTTAGCTCAATTAAAGGTTTTATTAACGTTAATTAATCTTTCAGTACTCGCTACATTGGGAGTTTTCACTTTAACCCTTTGAACCTCTAAGACCCGAGATTGTGATGATTATATTTAGTTAATAAAAAACGTAATTATGATTAGGCACTTAATTAATTACATGATTATTTATATCGCAACTTTGCGACTCGGAGCTTCGAAGGTATAGCTTCTGGGAAGTTCGTATGCCGAGTTGCAAAATCGCGAGATCGCGATGATATGTTTTAATTAAAATGGGGGATAAAACTGGATTAAGTGTTTAATTAATTACGTTTCTATCTTTATCGCGACTTCACGACTCAGGGATTTGACAGTGTAGCTTTTAAAGGAAAATATGTCGAGTTGCGAATTTCCAACAAAGCTTAACCGCAACTAAGCTTTTTACCTTTAACATTAACGCAGGTTACTAAAACAAGAAATTCGTGGTTTCAGCTATCATGGTTACGACAATAAGACTTTTGAAGTTAGTAAACTCTGAGACGTGAAACCCCGATGATGCTTAACTGTAATTTAGAAAAATTTTACTCTCATTACTGACCTGGGTAAAAATTTAAAGTGATTTCTGTGTTTCATTGTTCGAGACTTGTGAACTATGTGATCTATAACATCCGACATACAAAATCTCGATTTAAAAAAGGGGAAAATCATTTGAATGGAAAGTAGAACTTGCCTTGAGAGTATGATAACCGTCGCTGCTTGTGTGATGAGTCTTCATAGATTTTGGAACAAAAGAAGGAAAATATGAAAACCATCTTTCAATTTCGAGCATTAAGATATGAAATTGAAAATGGGCTAAAAAACAAAGGTGGCTCCAACAGATACAACAACTGTATACAAGATAGAGCTACTTCTTACGTAAGTTATGAGGATCATTCTGATGAATTGGATCAGAAATCAGTCTTTTCTCATTCCCATTCATTTGCATCAGAGGAAGGTTATGAGAGTGATGAAAACACTGAGGAGGAGGAATATGCTTTGGACGAAGTTATGGAGATGATAAAATCTATCACTGCTAGACTGGATAGGTGGGAAGTTGAACGATGTGTAGAGGATTTTCTAGTCCTGGAGGTAAATGTTCTTGGCAGCTCTTTTGAAGAGGATGTTGAATATTTCATAGTCGTAGAGACATTAGTTTATGCCCCTGAGGAGCTTGTTGTCTCATATTTAAAGGAAGAAGCCATCGTGGAAGAGGAGTGTTGCCTTTTTCTTCACGAGATTTCCCATGATGTATTTACATTTAGGATTGAAAAGGAGGATCCGGAGATCGTTCCTTTTTTGCAAGATGAAGAAGTTTGGTGCTCACCCAGCTTTAACAACTATTCAGTTGAGGAGCAGCAGAGCCCCACATCTCAACTTGCTGACCATGGGAGAAGCCCACCTGTATATGACAGCTACAAATCAAATTATGAGCTGGATATGATAGATTTCCAAGAGCAGACTGCAGAACCTTCTTCTTTATTCACAAATGAAAAACATTGTGAGGAAATCAGTCCCCCTAAGAAGCATATTGAAAATCAAAGCTTTCCCATAGGTCCTATCTATGATGATTATGACTCTGACCCTTGAGATATCCAAGAAGAAGAACCAGAAGAGCAGCCGAAGATGCAGTTTATAGACTACACAGAGCCAGTCAGCAAGCAACCATCGCCTGAGATCAGTCAACCTACGTCAGCTGTCCACCCACCTATGCTTAACGGAGATATTCAGCCATGCGTGAACAACTATGTAGCAAAGGAGGCTTCTTGTCACCAATTTTCTGGAGTTTTCCACAGGTCCTATGAGCCTGTGAAGGAATACATGGAGTTGTATTTCCTTCTCAATTTGGAGCCGCCCTATTTCATCTCAACTTCAGTCTGTAAGGAGGAGTTGAAGAGCGTAACCGTTCTATTGTCACGGTTACACCATATGTTGATGATCATCAGCAGAAGGAAGGAGCTTCTATTCAGGAAGTTGCTTGAATGGATATGGTGGAAGTTTGCTTTCACCTAGCCCCATGTAAAGAATTTTATTAGTTTAGGACTGTACATAAATAACCTCCTTGGAGCGTCTATGTTTAGTTTGTTTGGTTTTTACTTTTCGGCATGTATTTTCAGCAGGTTGTTTTGAGCTTGACTCCATAGCCCAACAGAAAGGTGTCTGGAACTGCAGAAGGAGTTCTTAGAGCATCACAGGGATGGCTCTATCCCCCATGGAGCATGATGTTAGCAACATTTCTTGTATAGGGTTTTTCTCCTCGATGGTTTGGGCCTTGGAGTGGTAAATGCAAAGCAGTGGGTTGAAAAACCCACTTATCCTAAGTTTCGAGTGCAAATGCGCATCCGTTAAGCAACGGGAAAATCTGTGCGGCTCTACGCACCCAAATCTATAGTCAAGGTTGGATTCCGGAGCCCCCTCGCCATTCTACCTTTAAGGTGGAGGGGGGGGGTCTGAAATTGAGCGTGCAAGTTTGAGCGGCTAAGATTCGGGTGCCTAGATATACGGTTGAGGATGGATTCTAGACCCCCCTACTATTCTACCTTTATTAAGGGGGGAGGGGGTTTCTAGAATTGATGGTTTAAAGCGGGCCCCCTTTTGTTGCATCTTCTACTCCCTCTGCTTACTGCCTTCTGCCATGTGTTTTCCCCTGTCACATCTCCCGCTCCTCTTCTACCTTTCACTACCACCTAGCCATCCTCCACTCTCTTCGTTGTCATGTTCCTTTTCCCCTTAGACCCTCTTACCCTCTAACACCTGTACCTCCATACTCCATGCCACTTCCACCTATTTTGTGTCCTCAGTCCCCAACCTGTCACATTGCGGCCTCATTGTCACCTTCTCGCGATACATCGCCTCATCATCTGGTGTCACAGCCTCCATTTCTTCGCTACCTAGTGATTTCACCTCAACACCTCTCGTCTCACCCTCATCCACATCCTCCATAGGGGTCCCCTCGCAGTAGGCCAATGGAGCAACATCCAAAGAAAATATGCCACATTTTCCGAGTACAGAGTTGACCGAGGCCATTCCCAATCCCAATGAAGCAGCATCCAAAGAAAATATGCCACGTCGTCCAAGTACAGAGTTGACCGAGGCCATTCCCAATCCCAAGGAAGTAGTTATTGTGGTAGTTGATGGTGGTTGAATGTTGTCTTCTTCCATAAATAGAAGTCCAGAAAAGGACCAAGTGTAGAGGCGGACTGACAGTCCGTCTTGACAAAGATTGCGTTTGACAAATGACTGCATGGGCAGTCTGCCAAATGTTTGCATGCACCGCTTGACAGGGAAGCTCCTCAACATTAAGCATTGAATTTATGATATGATCGTGCCTTCAATGCCTGAGTCAGCTCCAAGTATATGTAGGCATTTTTTCCATTTTGTTTAGTATCGATGGTTGAGCTTAGCTCCCAACTATAAAGTTTCTGAGGAAGCTCTAGTTATGTATTTTGATTTGAGGCTGTCAAATTAATGGAAGTCAGCTTCTCTTTCCTTTTTATTTTGATTGTTAGCTGTTTAAAACACTCGGAATTGGAGGATCCAGTCGAAAGTTGCATATTTTAGGATGACGTATGATTGGTCACTGCAATCTCTGCACCAGTCTTAAGCAGTCTCCCATGTTGTCTTTTTAATCTTGCACTGAATGATTCGGAGCTGGAGGATCCAGTCGAATGGTTGTGGCTGCATAGTATGATAGGTTTGATCAGTGTGCGGTTATCATTGTGTCGTTCAGGCACATTTCAGTGTTTCATTTTTCTTTCCCGAGTTGTTGGAAGGCCTGATGCCTAGAGAAGTCTCCTCCCTTTTCTCCCTAGTCTTCCCTCTAATCTTGCTTTAACTCAAATTCCTGACTGAAGTTAGTTCTCGCCCTCACTTCCCTGTGCATTTCTAGCCTAGTTTTTTGAGTTAAATGATTATGTCCCGAGTTTACCCCCATCCGATCACCCCTTTAAACAAATTCGTGACAATAAACTGATGGGCGTTAGGCTCTACTCCTGCTGCAATCCAGGAGTGACTTCCATCGCCAACAACCTCCATTCTAGTCATGGGGGGATTTTCTCCTGCCATAGGAATATTAGGTGGAGGAGAACTTGGAGGAGAAGGAGCTCGAATAGGGGATACTGGAAATGAGCTTCCAGGTGGAAGGGGGAACAATGGGGGATTCAGAGAGAAGGCTAAGGGGCTTGAGTCAGCATATGCTTCTCTTTGTGCAGTACCAGCAACAGTAACAAGAGGAGGGGTGGTAAAGCTAGGGGTGGGGAAATATTCTATGGTCCTGGGTCTATGCCAAGGTACAACTAAAGGGGAGAGGGGAGTGACAAGGATTTCTCCCTCCAATTCCAGACCAGGAGGGGAAAACTTAGTAGGAACACTTCCGAAATTCAAGAAATGAGAAACTTCATAAAAAGGTCTACTAGGAAGCTGAGAAGAAGAAAATGAAGTTTCTACAAAAGGAGATGGCAAATTACCTGGTTCAGAGGTGGAAGTTTCTCCTTCTGAGGCCTTTCCTTTTCTGATAATCACCTCTGAATCAGCTTCAGGTGTAGCTAGAGGCAGCTATAGATGGGACCACGTGTGTCTACCTCTGGAAGCCACAACTAAAACAACAGGTTCGCCATAGTGGAGTCATCACAATGGAGTCTCTAGGTGCACAGTAGCAATCTCGTAGGGCTCTGATGCCTGATGCACCTTCAGAATAAGAGGCTCGATGTCATTTGATCCCAGGGAAAATTTTCAACTTCATCCCCGGCAACGGTGCCAGAAATGTTGGTGTCAGAAGTCACTCCTGGATTGCAGTAGGACTAAGCCTAATGCCCATCAGTTTATATCACTATTTGTTGATAAAGGGTGATGAATGGAAGTAAACTCAGAACAATATCGTTCTAACTCAGAAACTAGGCCAGGCATGCACAAGCAGATGAGGTCTTGGTTCAACTTCAGACAGTAAGTTGTAATAAGGGTGAGTAGGAGGAAGACTTGTGTGAGGAAATGCGAAGGCCTGCTGTAGGCATCGAGCCTCTAACAACCTATAGAATAAAACTTTGAACACAATAACTTATTATATTCAAAAGTAGAAACACTAAAAGAATATAACAACGTTATAATAAATCCTTTATAATAACACAGTCATGACAATTCATGTGAATCAATCAATCATGAACCCTTTTAGTATGAGATCGAAACCAGATGAAAAGGAGAGGTGCCTTACATTGAATAAGAAAATTTCATATGCAGATACATAGCCAGGAAAACTAGTGCTTCAATAAAACATTACAGTCGGGAGCTCTGCTCTACCATCCATCCCCACAAAAATACAAAAACTGAGTATATATACTTAGAGAAATTTTCCACCTTGGCAGCAAGAGGGTAGCTGAGACATTAAAGTCCAAATTAGCATGTGCAGGCTCCTCTAGTCAAACGAGGACATCAGATCGGCATGGCTTCTTTAGGAAAAACTACACGCAGGACGATCTTGGGAAGACTGCTTTCCACAACCTCCATGCCTTACATTAAAGGAGTGAGGTGAGGTTTCAACCACCTCCTCCTACCTTTATTTACCTCTATCAGGGATCAGGATTGAGGCCGAGTTGAATTGGAACCTAGAGAATGCAACGACACCTCCTACAGCTAAACCCGGTGCTTTGGCCCTTTGCACAGCTCTTTCTATCACCCCAAGTGACCACGGGCCGTGACCCTGCGCCTATCTTCAAAGGTGCTTTTCGCATTTTGTGTTTCGGCAATTCCAGATGTAGTGGAGGAGAAACCCCCTATATTTCAATGTCCCGATAGCCAAAATGCTGAAACGGCTAATCATTTCATGTTTCGGCAATTCCAGATGCAGTGCAGGAGCGACCCCCTTTCTTTCAAATTCTCGGTAACCAAAATAGCGAATGGGCTTGATCGTGCACCACGCATCCTTTGGTTGGATGGCTGAGATGATTTTGGCATTTTGGGACCTGCCTTGCCACAGGATAAACACTAGCACCCTTTGCCCAGGCCTGTTTCCTTTGTGATCGAGCGCCAAGACCATGGGCCCAACTCCTAGGGGATTTTACATTTCGCATTTCGGCGATTCCAGATGCAGTGGAGGATCAAACCCCTGTCTTTCAAAGTCCCAGTAGTCGAAATGCTGAAATGGATAATCATTTTTCATTTCGGCGATTCCAGATGTAGTGGAGGAGCGACCCCCTATCTTTCAAAATACCGGTAGCTGAAATGCTGACATGGATAATCATTTCATGTTTTGGCGATTCCAGATGCAGTGGAGGAGAGACCCCCTATCTTTCAAAGTCTCGATAGCCGAAATGTTGAAACGACTAATCATTTTGCGTTTCTACTAGATCGGATGACCACAGTCATTTCGTGACTTTGGACCTAAGGGATGAACCCATGTGCTAAATCTTGTGCAGCTCGGTGGCTCAAGCTTACTTGATGACCTTCAATCTACTCCATCTATGGATCCTCGCCATTGAAAACAAAATGTCCGCTCGCTTGATTTTAAGCCCAAAATGGACTTCTTTTGTGTGCTACGCTTGGCGCTCATGACTGTGGACTTTGAATAAAACGCATTTGATGGGTTTTTAAACCCCATTTCTACGCATTTTACACCAAGGGTCTGAAATCGGAGAGAAGCACCCCCCTTGCAAGAATTGGCGCTAACAATAACAATTGCTTATCTAACAATCCCAAACATCTACCCAGCTTCTGTTGACTAAATATCACCCTACAGAAGCAAAAATAGAATCATCTACTATGCTTAATGTATATTTGTTTTTTCACACTGATCCAAAATCAACAGGTATCTATTTAGAGATCTACGTTGTACTTAGGAAAGTTGATGTACTCATAATCATTTGCAATACACAATTATTTTATTTGCACACTCACACAATTAACTTATGTCCAGACATAAACATATACATGGAGACTTACCTTGGTTGGGGTGGTGGGCCCTTTCTGAACCAACAAGGTAGCTCTAAAGAAGTTACAGAATAGATAATTTACTCACATCCATGAATTGCAAAAACTAGCATTCCTATTCTTTCAATTAAACGAGTGAATCAGTAATTCAACATTCAATTTCCAACATAACAGTGTATATTATCTCTATCAATCATCTACACAGCTTCCCTTTTAAACAAGGTCAGCCGTTACAATCAAAGTCTAAAGATAATTAGTGAATGTTTACAAAATATTACAAATGGTGAACATAGCGTATCTCAAGGAATGGACTTCATCCTCATGACACGAAGTGCATGAGTGATGAAGTCTATCGTGGTATTTAAATGAACCAAGGATGCTTCCAGCCAACAAATTTCTTGGAGCCATCGCAAGTGTACTCATTCAAAATGTCAATTCTGTAGAATTGGGTTTAGTACTAGACTAACACAGTAACAGATCTTGGTAACAAATCAACGCAGAGTTGGTACCGGAATAGGTGGAGTACTGGAATAGAACAATTGAAATGTTGCAGTACCAGACCAATGGAAGTATCAGACAAATCTCGAAGATGAGTATCGTATGAGATGAAGCCTTGTCATTAAAGCTGCTTAAAGTAATCAAAGTAATTAAAAGCATAAACAACAATCATTTAGTCCCAATTAATTAAGAAATCAAACAAATCATTCTTTTAACATGGGTTGCCTCATTATGCATATGAAGAAGGTCACAAGGTGGGTTTGTGTTAGGTACCTAACCCATCACATAGGTAGAATAATATATTCTGATGTAATAAAGGTCAATATTAATAAGGCCTAGCAATAAGGGAGAATAAGTCGAATGTAAGAAGACCTAATAGAAGCTTATGCTTCTAGAAGGATATTCCTCTAGATGGTTCTTTTGATAGACATATTTAGTATAAATAGGAGTCAAGGGTATGCAAATTGTTGTCTTGAATATTATTGTAATAGATCTCTACTCGACTGGAGGTTTCCCCCTCGAAGAGGCAAGTGACCATTTCTCTCAGTAATCAAAGTGCTCTTTCTGGTGTTATCCTGTTATCATTTCAGTATTATTGTGGTGTTTTTTTGGTTATATTGTTGTTCATCTACCATTTCTAACATTGTATCTCTATTCTGCATACTTTTTATATCTGGAATATTACAAGTGGTATCAGAGCACTTTCCTCGGCAGAAATTTGTGGGTTAATTTTGTTTTTCAAGGTAGAGACCTATTTCGACGTATTTAAGCTACATAGATCTATCGTTACGCACATAAACCCACGATCGAGGATTCATACACGTAGGAAATACAAGTGGTACTTAAGTGCACATTTGTTGGCCACCCTTGTAACCCCTATTGGTACCCCTTCGAGTGGTAGTGCATTAGAAAACACCTGTATACAGATCAACCTAGATTTCATGAATCCCTCTTTAGATGAACCGATCGACCACCTGACTTCTATAGTGCCACCAAGAACAACACTTGGGAAGATGCTCTCTAGTACCTGGGTAGTTGAGTAGTATGGCTAAGGGCACGGTCTAGCCTCCTTAGTTGGTGCCCTGAGATATTGGGTCGAATACTACTGTTGGACCCCACATGTATCTCAGAGAGCTATAGCACAGGCCAAACCCTTGTCTGTAGAACCCTTGAATACCTAACCCTTGGGGACAAAAACAAAAAACACATAGACAGGATCTATCGCCATGCAACTATGTTCGAGTTTCCAAATCACTACACATTTCTTCGTGGTTAAGCATTTGGGATTTTCATCACTACAGTATTCTTTAGACTGGAGTATAACTCCGTGAGTGTTAAAAAAAAAAAAGTCTGGAAATTTTTGCACCATTATTTGAAACCTATTCCATTGGATTTATCTCTTCTCCCTTATCACATTCATACCTATGATTTTTCAACAAAAGTTTTGACCCCACCCGCCCCTCTTTGGTTCCCTCGTCATCATGGCCCATACCCATAGTCAAGACATAGAAGCTCGCTTCAATGCCTTGCTATCTAATTTCACAGAGACCCAACAAGAAGTCAGACAACTCAGTGCGAATTTTTCCACCATCAATCAAAACATGCATTCCTCCATCGTCGCCTCAATCGTGGAACTCAAAGAAGACCTCAAACAAGAAATGACTACACAACTTGAATCTGTCGCTTCGACGATCTACACCAAGCTGCATATCCTTGCAGATCCCCCTTTATCTGACCCACCTTTGCATACCGAAGATGAAACTTCCTCTCATTCCCATAATTTTCATCCCCATCACTTTCAGCGTGACCTACCCTTTCCGCGGGTGGATATGACCAAATTTGATGGTTCAGATCCCACTAGTTGGGTAACTCAAATGGAACATTATTTCTCTTTGTATGACATTACATATGACTTGGCCAAACTCCAGTACGGTGTTATCCATCTAGATCAAGAACGTTGGCAATGGTGGCAATGGAGAAAAATTGCCCATCAAGGGTATGTAGCTTGGACACACTTTGTGGCAGAGATTTATGAATGCTTTGACACTAACACCAACCATTTAGGCTGTTTGACAAAGTTGAAACAATCTAGCACAATGGAAGACTTTATAGCTTCTTTTGAGCGACTAGCTTTTCATATAGAGGGAATGTCTGATGATTGTTTCCGAGAATGTTTTATTAGTGGCCTCAAGGATGATATGTGTTCCCATGTCCTCATGGATTGGCCTCAGAGTTGGGTGGAGGCTGCTAAACAAGCTAAGGAAGCAAAAAAGGTTGTCTCTTCTCAAAACCGGAAACCCTTTATTCCTCGCACTAAATCAGTAAATCCCACTCCTCCTTCTACTCCACTAAAGATCCAAAAATTGACCAGGGACGAAATGGATGAATGCCAACTCAAAGGCCTTTTTTATAATTGTGATGACAAATATTTTCTAGGACACAAGTGTAAGGAACAAAATCTTTTTATGGCCATCTCGGAGGATTTTTTAGAAGAGGATTTTAAAGCTCCCCTTGTGTCTGAGTCACTTGAAACCACTGACATTACCCCTCCCTCAGACCCTCCCTAAGTAGAACCAGTCATTTGCCTAAATGCTCTCATGGGCTTCTCTTCTCCCCAAACCCTAAAACTAATTGGCTACATCAAGCATAGGAAGGTCATCATTCTTGTTGAAAGTGGCAGCACCCACAATTTTATTCATTGTCGCATTGCCCAAGAAACTAACTTCTATATCCATGCAGTCAATAATTTCCAAATCATGATTGCCAATGGTGGGTCCATCAAATGTGGAGGGTGTTTTGAAAATGTGTGTCTCCAAATTGGTGACTACCACCTGAAATCTCATATGTTTTCTATCGACTTGGGTGATTGTGAAATTGTGTTGGGTGCAGACTGGCTAAGAACTTTGGGTCCCATTCTCATGGATTTTAAGGAAATAACCATGCAATTCGACCAGGAGGGCCAACAATATAAGTTCCAAGGCATCACCTCCGATTCCCTTGAGATCATTAGTTCCTATCGCATGGAAAAGCTGCTCAGAAAAGTTCATTCATGCGTTATTGCCCAACTCCATGCCATACAAGCAACTGAGACGCCCTCTGTGCCGCAAGACCTCCAATCCATCCTCTCTAAACATGAAGTGGTTTTTTCCACTCCCCAGGGATTCCCTTCTTCCCATGGTGTTCATGATCATTCCATTCCCCTTGTCCCAGTAATCCTTCCTCCCAATATCCATCCCTATTGTCACCCCTTTTCCCCAAAAAATGAAATTCAGAAAATGGTTCAATAACTTCTTAACGCAGGTGGTATCCACCCTAGTATGAAACACTACTCTTCTCCTATGGTCATGGTCATGAATAAATAAGGTTCTTGGTGCATGTGTCCCAATTTCCATGCCCTCAACAAACTCACCATTAAATATAAATTTCCCATTCCTGCCATTGATGACCTCTTGGATGAATTGAGTGGTGCCTAGTTCTTTACTAAAATTGATCTTTGTTCTGGCTACCACCAGATCCCTATGAAAGAGGAAGACATTCCTAAGACTTCCTTTAGAACTCATGAGGGCCACTATGATTTTTTTATCATGCCCTTTGGTTTGTGTAATGCTCCCTCTACTTTCAAAAGCCTCATGAATCATGTCCTTTGTCCTTTTCTCCGTCATTTTGTCTTAGTTTTCTTTGATGATATCCTCATATATAGAAAAACCTGAATAGACCATCTTGCTCATGTGGATTGAGTTCTCCATCTACTCTCTCAACACCAACGTTTCCTAAAACAATCTAAATGTGCTTTTGGCACCTCAGAAGGTGAGTACTTGGGTCATCTTGTTGGAAAGCATGACGTTAGGGTGGATTCTAAAAAGATTGAAGCTATGCAAGACTGGCCTCACCCAAAGACTCTCAAAATCTTGTGTGGATTTATGGGATTAACATATTATTATCGCAAGTTTGATAAGAATTATGGAAAGATTGTGACCCCTCTCACTGCACTCCTTAAAAATAATTCTTTCACCTGGACTCCAACAGCTGCTCAGGATTTTCAAACCTTGAAGATGGCCATGTGCACCACTCCTGTCTTGGCACTTCCTAATTTCACAAAGACCTTTGTCCTAGAATGTGATGTTTCAGGGAAAGGAATTGGCATTGTCCTTATGCAAGAGGGTTGACCTTTGGCCTTTACCAGCAAACAACTGTCTGAACGAAATTTGGGAAAATCAATCTATGAAAAGGAAATGTTTTATATTTTGCATCTCGTTGATCTTTGGAGACCTTATCTATTAGGGAAATGCTTCCAAATTAAGACAGATCATCAAAGCCTCAAGTATTTTCTGGAATAACGCATTTCCTCCCTAGAGCAACAAAAATGGGTGACTAAGCTCTTTGAATATGATTATGAGATCATTTACAAGAAATGAAAAGACAATGTGGTTGCGGATGCACTTTCCCAAAAATATGAAGATGAATGGTCCATTTTTTCTCTCTCCTTCATTGTACCAAATTGGCTCCAAGCCGTTTTCCAGGAATGGCTACACAATCCCAAAAGTTCACATCTGATACAACAATTGTAGTCCAATTCTCCAATTTCCCCAGGGTACTCTTGGATCCATGATGAGATTCGATACAAAGGCCATTTGTATTTAAGTAAACAGTCAAAACTTAAATCCATGGTACTTTCTGAGTTTCATGCTACACCCACATCATGTTCCAGTACACATTGCCTCAATATTCCATCTGCCCCTAACTTATATAAGTTCCCTACAATCAACTGATAATTTTCTACTTTCACTACCAATTGCTTCTTCTGCGCAACTGTCATTTCGGAGGGGACCATGCCTATACTTAGAAACTCCACAATGTTTGAGAAGTAATCATCCACCATCCTTACTTCAATTAATTATACATATGGGAAATTATCATCTAAATTACCTGCATCCTCTCCTATCAATGTGCATTAGAGATGATATGGTCCTTGTTACACATTATTTTCTTCACCCCTATGACTGCTAATGATGTTAACCTATATATTTCCTTCAGAGAGGTTAGTGGCCTAAATTCCTAAAGAGAGAAGGGAGAAGAACTTTGCCTGAGAGAAGAAGTTGTATTTTCCTTTGTAAAAACCCTATTAAGGAAGATCGACATAGGTTGCACTATATATAGGGTGCAACGATGCTTGATCGTCACATCCTACTCTAAATCTAGGCTGCGACATCATTGCAAGCTACACTATACGTAGGGTGCAGTGATCTTCGTATGTGGGAAAAACGAGCATTTTTCTCGATGCTTCTAGAAGGAGAAGATTATATGGTGAGGTGTCCTCCAAATGGTTTGGATATTACTCCCTTTTATGATTTATTGGGATCATTCTAAACTCCTCACCTTATCCTTTTCATCTTATAAAAGGAGAGGAGCTCTCATGGAGAAAGTTATCTTGATTGGGTTTGAGTAATTTTTGTAGCTTGGAGTTTTTGGGCCTATGTTGGCTTTGAGATTTTCTTTGTCAAGATAGATTGTGAGTAGCTATCAGATCTACAGTCTCAGAATCCATGGAGTAGAAGTGTGTGGGAAGAAAGGAACTATTGGAAGGAACCTAACAACATCAAGGCATCTGGTTGTATCTTTCTTGTTGGTTGTGGAGCTTGATTATCTTCCTGATTCGGAGGTCCTTTCTTTAATCCGTGTTTATACCCCATGAAGTATTTACACCTCAGAAGTATGTACACTCTTCCACGCGGGGGAGTGCAGAGGGGGGGTACCCCCTCTGCGAGGTTTGGGGGGGCTATCCCCCAGGCTGGGGGGTCTGGGGGCAAGAGGGCCCCTAGCGGGGGTTCAGGGGCGAAGCCCCAAAAGCAAAAAATTGCCTTGTAAAAGTATATTGTAATTTCATTATAAATATGGACCTTTCATTACAAGGTTGCAGATCTAACGATAGAGATTATATTAGGGTTTTTTTCCCTAGAAGGCAACCCTCTTTTATGAGGGAAATGTATTGCAGCTATGGATGATGATGAATATTGTATTCTAAGAGAGGAGACTGTGAGAGAAAGAAGAGGAAGTTACAACGAGTTTTGCTGTAGGTTGTATCCCTTCATTTGCTGGATAATAATAAAGGAAGGACCTGGC
>JZKD02S1688188.1:121720-150273 GCA_000966675.3 Picea glauca | reverse complement strand
AGAGGCCCGAAGGGATGTTCATTTCTCAAGAAAAATATCTAAGAGAAATGATGAAAAGGTTTCAAATGGAATATTCTAAACCTGTGGGTACACCTATGGTAACTGGATGTAAATTTAGCAAGGATGATGATTCACCTGATGTTGATCAAAGCTCATATCAATCAATGATAGGAAGCCTGTTGTAAATCACAACATCTCGCCCAGACATAATGCATGCTATAGGAATGGTAGGAAGATATCATGTTGCACCTAAACAGAGTCATTTGCAAGCTTTCAAAAGGATATTTAGGTATTTGAAAGGAACAATGACTTGTGGTCTGTGGTATCCCAGAAATCAAAATTTCCAGTTAATTTCTTATTCAGATGCAGATTGGGAAAACTGTGTTGATGAGAGAAAAAGAACCAGTGGAGGAGCATTCTTTCTGGTTGAATCATTAGTTGCATGGCTTAGTAAAAAGCAAGGATCCATTTCATTATCCACTACAGAGGCACAATACATTGTTGCTGCTACTCGCTGCACACAAATTTTATGGATGATACAAACTCTTGCAGATCTGAAGGTAACTTACACTGATCCCATTCCAATTCACTATGATAACACCAGTGCCATTAGTGTCTCCAAGAATCCTGTTCTTCATTCCAAGACTAAGCATATTCCAATAAAGTACCATTTTCTCAAAGAACAAGTTACAAACAGAATTGTTCAGCTGAATTATATTCCTTCCACAGAACAAATTGTTGATATCTTTACTAAACCATTAGCAGTGACCCGTTTTGGATATCTTCGTCAAAAGTTGGGGGTTATAATTTCTTGTGTCTAATATGTTCACTTGGTCAGGGGGAGTACTTATTGAATATCTGGTGTATTTCCAAGATGCTCATAGTTGACAGGGGGAGTATGTATTGCAACAACTCAGGGGGAAAATGTTTCTTATTTGACATTGATGTCAAAGGGGGAGAAAAGAGTTCGGGAGGAGAGTCCGAATGCATGCAGGTGCTTGTGTTGCCATCCATGCCAAAGGGGTGGATTGTTGGCAAATATTTAATAGATAATGAATACTTGTCATTGATGGAAAGTACAACAATGAAGATGGCAAAGATTAGCATAATCAACATCAACAGTGATCGTTCAATCAACAATTTAGAATTCTCGATGACTGTCAAATATCAATGTAGACATGAAGAGTGTGTAGATATGGAGGATATATCTTGAGCATTAGATCCGAGAGTGAGGATTGACCATCGTAGGATCCAGGAGAATTGGCACGATCTTTAAAAGTGAAAGGTGAAGTGAGTTCACGAAATCTTGAAATCCCGATGCAGACATAATGAAGACTTGCGAAATCACGAAAAGATCCTGACCGTCAATACGCCAAAAGACATGGACCATTGATCTAAGCTCCATTTCAGAGTTTCTCCTATCGTGACTTGGAGTGACAAGAACCTCCATCGAAGGAATCGCGATATGCGAAATCGCGATTTAATTGCAGCCGTCATATCAAGGTTTGTTCTGGACTATTTATCCAGCTCCATCTTAGAGCTTCGGGACTCACGACTTGGAGAGGAAAGAAACATGACCATCAAAATCGTGATTTAATCGCAGCCGTCAAATTAAGATAAGATCTGGACCATCGAATCATAGGGTAAGTTGTTGACTTGGAGTCAATGGAGCATGGTGTGGAAACTCACGAGATACGAGATCACGATAAGATCTGGACCATCTGATCTATGGAGATTTCAACCGTTTATCAGACTGAATGAATTTTATAAACTCGCAATATCTAAAGCACCTTTTTGGCACAGCCTGTGGTCACTGCGTGTGGTCATGTGGAGGAAGGACCTAGTGCATATAAGCTATGCCTCAAAATTTCAGGGATCGCGTATGGGAGTGTCGAGACACTGGATCATATGAATGTCGAAATACCGAAAAGGTGAATTGTCAGTGTAATCGGAGGTCACCGCCTGTGGTCATGTACAGGAGGGAGCTAGAGCATCCAAGCTCCTTTTCAAAGCTCGTGACATGGAGACTCAAGATGTCTCATCGCAGAATCTTCGAATTGCGAAAGTGAGAAATGGGTAAATAACAACAATACTCTTCAGAGTTAATCCAACGGTGCAGGTGAATTTGAGCATAATCGGAGGGCTACTATTGCACGACACAGTGAAACTTCAAGAAACCACTGATGGTTTCTACCAGATGACTTGAAGACACTTCAGGGTGATTGACAGAGGAGATGAAGAGTCTCTGGGAATCTTCGAGAGGGATGAAGATGCTCGTGGAGGCAATTGACAGCTTGATGAGCATTGAATCTTGTAACTAGAACAAAGAAGGTGAGCTCGACTATCACAGAGAAGACAAAGAGTCTCAGCTGCTAGAGAGGCTGAGAAATCTCAGCATAACATACAGTGATGCTAAATGAGTGAAAAAATGGCCAGAGAAGTTTAAGAGTCATGATGATGATCAGACAGAGCACTTGAGTTGTGGAGGATAACAGCACAGTGTGAGTATGCAGAGGGATTGTGCGCATTGCATGCACAAGGTGCACAAAAGCTATAAATACACAGTACAGAGAAGAGATGCGGTTGTTGTTGCTGTTGGAGTTGTTGTGGTTGTTGTTGTTGAAGGTGATTCATGCGTGAAGGAGGAGGGAAGTGCAACAGCTAAATTGAACAGAAGAGGAACTGTGCAGTGAATGGACATGGTGCCCAGAGCATAAAATGCAGAAGAACAGACAGCGCAAGTTAGGTGTGAAAGAAGGCAGTGAGGCAATCAGAGCAACGAAATGCAGTAGAACAGTGATGAGACTGGTATGTTGTTATTGAACACTATATCACTGTAATAGGATTCATTATTTCATATTCATAATCCAGGGTGGTAGGGAGGTGCTAGGGAGGACTATTATCCTCAGAGGTTCAAGTGGGTGCTTGAACACAGGGAGTTGCAGCTTCCTTCTAGTCAGTGCTAGAGAAACTAGGGAGTTGGTGTTTCCTTCTCGTTGGTGCTAGTGAAACCAGGGAGTTGGTGCTTCCTTCTAGTGGGTTCTAGAGAAAAACAAAGAGTTGGTTCTCTCAGCAAGTTGCAGCTTGCAAAATAGAGGTTGTAGCCTCACAATGAGTTGGTGCTCATATGTATGATAATGTAAAGAATGTAAATAATACTTATCATATAAAGAAGAAGAGGTTTTTACCTTGTATGGGTTTCCTTGGGAAATATATGTCTTTTTGTTTCTCATATATGTGACTGATGTTGAATGTGCCATTGGTTATTTCCCTGCATTATTGTGATCATCATTGAGTGCCTTATAAATATTTTAAAAATGAACATAATTGTTTAAGCTCAGTGCAATTGATTCACCCCCCCTCTCAGTTGTCCAACATTAAATCCCTAGTCTATCTATCCCAAAAATAGCCCATTACAATGGATGGCATGGCTAGCTCAGTTAACTGGCCATTTCTTTTATTCTTCTTTTCTCTCTTCATGCAACTTTTATGTTTTTCTTCTATTTATGGAATGTTCATGTTTTCATCCTTCTTTTTCACTTTATTCTTTCTCTCTCTCTTGCTTTATTCTTTTTTCTATGAGTTTTCTTCCTCCTGCATGCTTTCTTCCTTCTGTGCACTTTCTACCTTTTTCACACTTTCTTCCTTTTGCACACTTTCTCCTACTTAGGTTTTTCTCCCAATATTACATCCAAAATTGTTTTTCCAACAGCTAGTGATGCTATTCACAGAGGGTTTGAATGAACCCCTGAGAGGATGGGTTAAGGATTTTAGGCCAACCACATTGCAGGAGGCCATCATGAGATCTCAGGACATGAAGGATGCAATGAGCAAGAAGGTCTCGAAAAAATCCTTCATCCCTCAAGGAAGAAAGGAGACAAAATTTCCCCATAAATCATGGATTGGGAAGCATAGGATGGATGAGGAGACCCAAAGAGAACTAAGAAGAAAGAAAATTTTCCTCAATTTCAAAGATCCACAATATCTTGGCCATTGGTATATGGAAAAGGGAAAGGTCCATTATATTGAGGTGTTATCCGATGAGGAAGGTGAAGGTGAGGAATACAACCATCACATTATAGAGGATGTATAGAGCAATGGTGAGGCACCACACCATGATATTATAGAACATGAATCATTGGAGGAAGGGCTCAAGAAGGTGACCATCATCATATTGTTAGGAGTCCCCAGGTATTATACCCTCATGATCAGAGGCATTATGAAGGTACAAAGAGTTACGATGTTGATTGATGGTGGGGCCACTGACATCTTCATCAACGCAACATTCATGGTTTCCAGGAGACAAACTTCCACAGAGAAATTTTAAGGATTTCAAGTAGCAATGGTAGATGGATACAACATGACTTATACTAAGAGGATTAGAAGGTTGTATGTGATATCGGGAAACTATACATTGACCAATGAATTTTATGTGGTCGACTTAGCAAACACCAATGTCGTATTAGGGGTGTAGTGGTTATACTCCTTAGGATATTTCAAGATGAATTTTCATGAGATGAAAATGGAATTCTTGGACACCAGGGGTCAGTGAGTTATCCTGAGAGGTATGTCATCCAGAGAACCCAGGATTGTTTCCAACAAATGCATGGAGGCTATATTTAGACATGGTGATGTGGCATGCGTAACAGAGTGATTGATCACAATGTAGAATCCATCCCACCATTGAAAACATGACCATGTAGACATACATGAATTATCAGGAAAGAATGATAAGGTTTTCAGGCCACTACTAGAAAGAAGACCACCAGAAAGAGGATTTGAGCATGTCATTGAGTTGGATGAGGGGAGGAGCCCGTGATTACTACACCATACATACACCCAAATAAGTTCAATCATGAAATATAAAAGGCCATAAAGGAACTACTGGAGATGGGACATATCCGACCAAGCTCTAGTCCATTTTCTTCTTCAGTAGTATTGGTGAAAAACAAGGATGGCATGTGGAGAATGTGCATTGACTAGAGGTCTATTAATACGAAGAATATCAAGAATAGGTACCTAATCCCCAGGATTGTGGAGTTAATAGATGAGCCTTGGCACAAGGGTAGACCCAAGGTTCATTTCTAATAGCGCACCAAAAAGCCCTAACTACTAGCCCTTTAGGAAACACCTGTGAAGCAGATGCACTTTCACCCGAAGTAGCAATAGGGGGTTGCATGACAAAGGTGTCTACAACCAGAGGAAATGCAAGTGGAATCAAGGAAATCACACAAGGAGATTAGACTATTCTTCCCAAACATAAACCTACTTTGCATAGTTATAGATCAAATATAACATACTAATGCATCATCAGAGTAATGAGATAAAGAACACAACATCAACCATACACAACAATAGCATATACGTGGTTCACCCTCTCCATAGGGCTACATCCACATAACTGTGCTTTATGATATATTAGGTGAAAGCTTATAGTTCTATCTACGCTCTTAGCTTGCATATCTCTCTCCTTCTCTCTTTACTCTATATCCCTTCCATGCACACCCAGCTGTAGGTTTATCTTCACACCCTACTGAAGATATTACAACACAGACTTCTCTCACCACACAATACTCTTCTCTCAGCAATAACAACAATCACTCCTTATTGCATAATCAAATTAATGATGACAACGACGATGATGATGACCCAATCCCAGGTCCTCTTGACCTTTATTTATACATTATAATAGCTCATTGATATCCTTAGGTTGAAGCCTAGGTGTCTAAATCCCTAGATACCAAAACCCTAGGTCAACTTGACTCGCGTTTTCAAGGCTTCGCCACCCTATATTTCCTTCCTTCCTGCAAGGTTCTCCAAAGCATCTACCTGTGGATTTTTCCACTTGATGAGTTTTCCACAGTCCATATTCCTTGTCGATCTATCTTCCTCGGTCTCCTCATCCAACGACTTGCTTTCTCTTACTTTGCTCCGTCTTTTCTGCTCTTTTTCTCACTTTGACCCAGTATCAGTCACTGTGTCTTCCGCGCAGTTCTCATTTCGTATTCTCTTCTATAATCTTCTCTTACTTCCATAACTAAGGGCCAATAGGACCCCAACACTCACCTGTGACTCATCCCAAGGCACTCTGATCTGAACCTTCTACTTTTCTTCAACTGCAGACTGTGCAGCGCAGTCTGTGCTTTATTCTTTGTTCCTCCCCACTGTGCGCAGTCTGTCTTTTCTGTGTCTGGTACCCAGTTTCAACTGCACCTAGTACCTAGACCCTTATCCTCCTGTTTTACCGAGAGATATGAGGCAACTGGTTGCCATAGTACAATTTCAACTAGCTCCCATTCACTAATCCTACCTTCCATTCACCATTCAAAGTTTTTAACTGCACATATCCTCCTTTCGTGATGTAGACAACCTCATATGGCCCCATCCAATGTGTGTTGAACTTCCCTGGATGCTTCATGAACTTTCTATCGTATACCAGTACCATATCTCCTTGATTAAACACTTTGTTCTTGATATGCCTGTCATGGTAGGCCTTTTCTCGTTCCTTCTGAACTTGTTGATGGAATCCTACAATAAATTGGTCTTCCTCTAGTTCGACCAATTACGTGAACCTCTCTTGACCAATGCCAGTGTCATCCATATCTGTAAAGGCTACAATTATTAAGTTGGGGACTAAATATTCCATGAGTACAACTACTTCTAGGCCATAAACCAACTTAAAGGGGGTTTTCATTGTCAACTTCTTGCAAGTGGTTCTATAGGCTCATAATACTATTGGTACTCTCAAATCCCAGTCATCCTTGTTCACACTGCAAATCTTCATCAGCGTTGTCTCCAAGATCTTGTTGAAAGCTTCGATTGTCTCATTCTCTTGTGGGTGGTAAGGAGTGATCTTCTGGTGGTGAACCTCAAATTCCTAAGTCAAGGCTTCAATATTCTTATTAATAAAATGTGTACCTTGATCACTCATGAGGATCTTTGGGCATCCAAACGTGGTTATGATATCATCAAATATGAAATGTGCAGCTGTATTTGCACTACAGTCCTTAACTACTCTTGCTTTGACCCATCTGGTCAAGTACTCGGTCACAGTGATGATGTGTCTGGCTCCTGTGCACTTCCCTAGTGGGCTTATAGGTCCCACAAAGTCAATGGCCCATTTCTCAAAGGCCTATAAGGTTAGTTGGGGTGATAATGACATGCCATCTCTTCTGGATAGTTTCCCAACTCTTTGGCATACAATGTTGTCTCTGTAGTAGTCTTTAGCATATCTGTGTAAAGTAGGCCACCAGAGGCCAGCTCTAAGAACCTTATGTGTTGTTTCTTTTCCTTTGTAGTTTTCTCCTGCGATGCCTTCATGAGATTCTGCTAAAATTAGTGGTCTTTTTGCTTCCATGACACATCTCCTTAGGATCTCATCAGGTCCCATCTTGTATAGCTGTCCAACTATAAGTGAACAATATGCAATGCACACTACCAATTGTTTCTTCTGGGTGATTATTTATTCAATAGGTTCCATTCCTGTTGATAGGAACTGGACTATCTTGGAAAATTTATCATCAACCTTTCTAATGGATAGCAACTATGCATCCAACAGTGTATCCTCCAAACTAGTAGTTTCCTCTCCATGTTCCAACCTTGACAAGTGGTCAGGTCCTTTGTTCATTCTCCCTAGCTTAACCACGATCTCAAAATCATATTCCTAAAATAGCATAAGCCATATGCATATTATTCCCCCCAACACTGGCTTGTTGACTAGGTATTTTAGCACGGAGTGATCAGTGAACATTTTAAAGTGTCCCCCTAATAAGTAGTGACGAAACTTCTGCAGCGCATACACCATGGCTAACCCTTCTCTCCCAGTCGTGGTGTAATTTATCTCAGTTGTTAATAGATTCCTTCAAGAAAAGGCTAACGGGTGGTCAATGTCTCATGTTCCTGGTTGTGCTAACACAGCTCCTAATGCAATAGAGGATGCATCGACATGCATGTGAAATTCCTTGCTCCAATCTAGGAAAACCAGAATAGGAGCAGTAACCATTTTCTGTTTTAGTGTGTCGAAGCTCTGTTGGCATCCATTGATACTGACAATATTTCTTCAAAATCTTCTCCATGGGTGTTTTAATCTATGCATATCCCTTAATTAAGTTCCTGTAGTATCCAATATGCCCTAGTGCAGTGTGCCAACAAGCCCTACTTACACATAATATGGCCTATCAACACTCCAAAGGGTGAAAAGAAGACGCACTTCTTCAGGTTCAAGGAAATCTGACATTGCCTGCACTTATCTAACATTAGTCTTAAACATTCAATATGATTTTTTAATAGGCTAAAAATAGTCCAATCATCAAAATATGCTTCTATAAATTTATGTAAAAACTCCTTGAATGCTTCGACCACCACCCTAGAAAATATGGTTGGTGCATTCTTCAATCCAAAAGGCATCACTGTGTATTGGTAGGATCCCCACTCTATTTCAAATGTGGTCTTATGCCAATATTCCTTGGCAATCCTGATCTGATGATGTCTTGAGAATCCATCGGTGAAGGATTAGAAGTCTTGGCCTGCTATGTTATCTAACACTTCGTTAGTAAATGGTGTAGGGAATGAGTCATGTAAACAGGCATAATTCAACTTTCTGATATCTACATAGATCCTGATCTCTTCAGTCTTCTTATCCTGCACCAACATAGGGCTGATCCATTTTGACTCTTCGAGAGGTTCTACGATCTCTACTTCCAGCATTCTGTCTAGTTCAATCTTCACTTTCTCCTTATATTTAGGGTTCAATCTGTAAGGTCTTTGTTTAACTGGCCTTGCATTTGGTTTCAAGGGGATCTTCATCTCTCCCATGGGCCCTTTAATTCCCTTCATATCCGTGAACTTGGTTGGAAACAAGTCCTGATATTCATGTAGTAACTCTGTGATCTTATCAATTGTAGCATCATCCCAGTAATCTCCAACGTTAGCAAGCTTAGGTGCTTTCTCTGGTCCAATATTAACTTTCTTGACTTTGATTGGTTGTTCAATAAAAGGTAGTTCGACTCCTATTCCTTCTATGTTTCTCTGTCCTTCCATTTCCATGATGTCCACCTTCCTAGGATCATCATCTTCATCAACATTGATATTGTAACATCCTTGCAATGTTTGAAGAGGTGCAGTCCATTCATCTTCTTCTTGCTCCACAGGGGGGCTAGGGGCTTCCTCAAATACTTTTTGTCTTAAAACCTATAAATCTTGATCTACCAGAGGGTCCTGACTTTCAAATAAAAATGTAGCTACAAAATTCTGTGTCATACCTTGCCAATCTGCAGTGGTGAGGCATAGTTCCTCTTCAAGGTACCAATTGATAGGCATTGTATCTAGAGTATTGATGAATTTATGCACCCATTGCTCTTGAGGAATGCAGCTCTAAGCCTCCTCACAATCTCGCACATGGTCTTTCAGACAACTTTGACCTGTGTACCTAACTTCACATCCTTCGACTTGTTCTGAAAATCGTGCTATCATCAAAGTGTGACATTGTATCTAGTTCGCGATGTTCCTTTTATGTGTTCCCCACCATCTTGATGGAGTATCTTTCAAAGCCTCATCCAGTGCCAACCATCTTTGTTGTATTGGTACAGCTTCTTCAAATTCTAGTAAGAAAGTTTCTAAGTGATTCAAACCATCAAATGTGGGTAAATTACTCACTGTTGTGCCGATCCAATGAACTTCTCTGGTCAATCTAGCACATCGTCGCACAGAAACTTCATACATCTTGTTCTGTCAATTCTCCAATGTTTCTTCTGATTCAAATGAGCATGTGTTGTCACTTCGCGAACTTAAATTCCCATCTGTTGTAGTATGAATTGAATCTTGTTGTCTTGTCAATTTGTATATATTCTCTAGCTCATATGCATGGTCCTCTTCTCTGATCGGCTCTGTTTATCTGGGACCTTCATCGAGATTCAAAGATGCGATGACGCTAAGGCCAGCACCTTCAAACTTCATTATTCTTTTCTTCAAATCAACAACAATAGAATTGTCGAAAGCCTAATCAATTCCTAACAACGCGGGATAAGGACAACTATCATCGACTATCTCAATCACCTTGAAGTCCACAAATGTTCTGACCCCATCAATGTCCACAGGGACATGTTCCAGCCTTTCGGAGGGGATCATAGCCTATTGATTGGCCATCCTAAGCCTGATGGGGGAATATATCAACTTAGGTTTTCCCATCAGTGACGAGGTCTTCTTCATCATAAAATTAACCTCTAATCCTAAGTAATGGACCACATAATCTATATCATAATATCCTATCTGAGCATTCATATGTAGATCCTTATTTGTCCTTCTCTTTTTGGATAGTTGATTTACGACTTTATTTAGTAGAGGATATACCTTCCCTATCTCATACTGTCTGATCAAGTTTTGTAGCTCTTGTACAATGTTGTCATCCTTTATCATATTGATGCAAGTGCATAAGAATTCCATGAGTCTTGTTACTTATTTTTCTTCTCCAGGCGAAGCAGACTAATCAAAGGCAAGGGGAATTCCACATTCTCTCACTTTTGGTTGTGCCTTTGATGAAGAAGCCTGATCTCTTCTAAACTATTTTCTTGCCTCTTCAAATATCTTCTTCTCTCTCTTTGGATCAAACTCTTATGTCTTCCCCTCAGCTTTTCTAACTCCTGATTGTTCTGTAGTCTTCCTTGGAGTCACCCCGTCTTCTCCTGTAGCAGCGCCTCCTCTAGTGATAACAACGACTTTGGGATCTACTCCATGAGGTTCTACTGTGATTAGCTGTACTTTTTGGTTTCCTCCTCATCTTTCCTAAAGTTTGGCTAACATCACAGGACAATCTTCTATGACATGTTCAAATGACTTGCGGTAACTGCAAGTGGTACAAGGGTTTTGATAGCCCCTTGCCAAATGACATGGCTGTGTGTAGTTATAACAAATGATATGACCTCTACCTTGACCCATACCTCATCCTTGTCCTCTTCCTCTAAATCCACAATGAGGGTTGAAGTTTCCTCTTCCAGGGGAATTGTACTGCATAGTGTTCGCTTCTTGTTGTACTTCATTTTCAATTTTGTATATAACCCTTGGCTTTTCATGCATGAGGTCATAGGCACTACAATCCTTATCATCATTCCCTACTGACTTACAGAATGTGCAATACAAATTTGTGGGTGTCTGAACATATTTTTGCATGTAATAACATTCACCAGGGCGATGTCTATTTCTACATACCTCGCACCAAGGTAGGGTAACTTGCTTCAAAGGGCTCAGAGCTCCAGATGCTAGGTACTCATGAAATAAGGGACAATGCTCCTTGTCATGGCCTTACGATTTGCATATGATGCACTATATATCTTATCTTTTGTCGTTTCCCTTATCTTTCTTCATATCTTTGACCTACAGAGACAAGCTAGTTAACTGACTCAAGATTTGGCTCATACCTGAGATGGATTCTCCCATAAGGGTTGATTCTAGCATCATGGAAATCTCCAGTGCCTCAGCCTGCGAAGCGATCTTATGTAGCATTAGAGGGACTCTGATGTGTGGTAAAAGGGAAACAATGATCCATTCCTTGTTCTTCTCATCTAGGATCTAAAAATTCAGGCGACCCGTTAAGGTTTTAAAACTCCGATCAAACTCCCAAATAGGTTCAGCTATTCTCTGCTTGATTTCTTTCAACTCTGTAACGCATTGTGACTCCAACTTGGGTTTGTTGAAGTTTGCAACCAACACATTCTTGGTCTCATTCAGTGGTTTAGGCTATGCAATTCCTTGGACAAGTTTCATGTACCAGCTTAGTGTGCAGTCTCTCAAGGTATTACTAAATTGAACTTGTTTAAAAATTCACATAGAAACCAATGTTGATCAGGATCTTTAGATCCATCTCCTCTGAAGGTGGGTAACCTCATCTCATCTGTGATATATCTTCCTAGGTTTCCTAACTGAGTGTGCGTTGAACCACTTGTACCAGTGCTCTAAGTGTTCTGATAACTTAGGTTACTCTGGTTACTTAATGGTGTTAAACAACAGGGGGTGTAATAGCACTTACTTCAATAGTGTGCACAGTCCTTGAAGTTTCTGACTCTTCTTGGTGAGGTTCTTCAGCCTTCTCTTCTTCTTCCCTAGCAGACCCTAAATGTCCCTCATTTAGAAACTCTTCTTCTTCTCCACTATAGAACCCTTCTTCTTGTGTTGGTTTGTGACTCTGCTCGAACAATTTCACCAGACGAACTTCTATGAAGGTCCTCCCACTGCATGTGTGTTCGATCTTTGTGTCCTTGTCACTATCTGAATTCTTGAACATTAGCATTTTCAATTCGATCCACTATTGTATCTTCAAGATGTTCTTATCATGTAATAGCATCTTGATCCTCAGCTTTAAGAAGTGTAAAACTTTTCCTCTAGGTCCTTTAAAGAAATATCTCTCTGCTTAGCTATATGATTCTACCCTATCAATTGAAAACTCTGTGATATACCCTCCAATGGTATTATCAAACCAGTGATCTACTACTCTTGACATGACATTATCAACTCTTTTTACCTTGTTGATCAACGTTGATGTCCAAACCACAGGCTATCTAGATCTAATCTCAAACTGGGTGTCTGCTAATCTAGCCAGCCACTCGTATAGATCCTTATGAATTCCTCCAAAGAAAATCTCATGTATATCAGTAAAGATATACCTTCCCAACCAGTCTTCTGTGCTAATATTAGGGTTCTTATTCTAAGCTTCTACAGAATCCTTTTTTTGTTCTTCTATCCACTTCTGAACCTCTGTCTTCGATGGAAACCACCTTGACATTCCCTCAAGAAGATCCTGGTCTCGACAATAGAACCATTTGTTGGCACAAGGGCAGACCCAAGGTTTAGTTCTAATAGTGCACTAACAAGCCCTAACTACTGGCCCTTTCAGCAACACCTGCGAAGCAGATGCAGTCTCGCCCGAAGTAGAAATAGGGGGTTGCAGGACACATGTGTCTACAACTAGAGGAAATGCAAGTGGAATGAAGACAATCACACAAGGAGATCATACTATTCTTCCCAAACATAAACCTACTTTGCATGGTTATAGACTAGATCTAACATACTAATGCATCATCAGAGTAACAAGATAAAGAACATAGCATCAACCATACACAACAATAGGATATATGTGGTTCACCCTCTCCCTAGGGCTACGTCCACAGAACCATGCTTTATGATATATTAGCTGAAAGATTATAGTTCTATTTACACTCTTAGCTTGCAGATCTCTCTCCTTCTCTCTTTACTCTATCTCCCTTAGCTATGCACCTAGCTACAAGGTTGATCTTCACACCCAACTGAATATCTTACAACACAAAATTCTCTAACCACACAATACTCTTCTCTAATCAATAACGACAATCACTCCTTATTGCATAATCAAATTAACAATGACAACAATGATGACGACAAACCGATCCCAGGTCCTCTTGACCTTTATTTATACATTAAAATAGCTCACCGATAGCCTTAGGCTGAATCCTAGGTGTCTAAAACCCTAGATACCAAAACCCTAGGTGTTTAAAACCCTAGGTCAACTTGACCTGCATTTTCAGGGATTCACTAACCTGTATTTCCTTCCTTCTCATGAGGTTCTCCAAAGCATCAACCCTTTGTTGGCACAAGGGCAGACCCAGGTTTCAGTTCTAATAGCGCACCAACAAGCCATAACTACTGGCCCTTTCAGAAACACCTGTGAAGCAGATCCAATCTGAACCGAAGTAGCAATAGGGGGTTGCAGGACACAGGTGTCTACAACTAGAGGAAATGCAAGTGGAATCAAGGCAATTGCATAAGGAGATCAGACTATTCTTCCCAAACATAAACCTACTTTTCACAGTTATAGATCAAATCTAACATTCTAATGCATCATCAGAGTAACAAGATAAAGAACACAACATCAACCATACACAACAATAGGATATATGTGGTTCACCCTCTCCTTAGGGCTATGTCCACAGAACTGTGCTTTATGATATATTAGGAGAAAGCTTACAGTTCTATCTGCGCTCTTATCTCGGAGATCTCTCTCCTTCTCTCTTTACTCTATCTCCCTTCCTTGCACACCCACCTGTAGGGTTGATCTTCACCCCCAGCTAAATATCTTACAACAAAGACTTCTCTCACCACACAATACTCTTCTCTCAACAATAACGACAATCGATCCTTATTGCATAATCAAATTAATGACGACAACAACGACCCAATCCCAGGTCCTCTTGACCTTTATTTAAACATTACAATAGCTCACTGACAGCCTTAGGTCGAAGCCTAGGTGTCTAAAACCCTAGATACCAAAACCCTAGGTCAACTTGACTCACATTTTCAGGGCTTCGCCAACCTGTCTTTCCTTCCTTCCCGCGAGGTTCTCCAAAGCATCTACCAGTGGATTTTTCTTCTTATTGAGTTGTCCACAGTCCATCTTCCTTGCTGATATGTCTTCCTCAGTCTCCTCATAAAATGGCTTGCTTTCTCTTACTTCGCTCCGTATTTTCTACTCTTTTTCTCACTTCAACCTAGTATCAGTCACTGTGTCTTCCACACAGCTCGCATTTCATTTTATCTTCTGTAATCTTCACTTACTTCCATAACCAAGGGCCAACAATGAGCTACATGGGGAGACATATTTTTCGAATATTGATCTTTGATTGGGGTACCACCAAATCAAGGTAAGAGAAGATTATATCCATAAAACAATGTTCATATGTCATTATGGCCACTACGAGGTTTTAGTCATGTCCTTTGGGTTGACGAATGCACCAACCACCTTCCAGTCATGTATGAAACACATCTTCAACAAACAATTGAGGAAGTTTCTATTGGTATTCTTTGATGACCTCCTAATCTATAGCAGGACTTGGAAGGAACATTTGTGGCATGTGGATGAGATTCTCACCATTATGGAAGAACAATCGCTTTTTGCCAAGGAGGAAATGTGTGAATTTGGATTGACAAAGATTCTCTAAATGGGGAATTTGATTGGTGTTGAGGGAGTGAAGTTTCATCAAGAGAATATATAGACCATCCTATATTGGCCTACCCCTAGGTCAATTAAAGAGTTGTCAATATTCTTCAGGATATGCAGCTATTACAGACGATTTGTGAAGGAATTTTCAGAACTTGGAGCACCGCTGACAAATATCACCAAGAAAGGGGTGTGCAGGTGGTTAGAGGAAGAACAAACACCATTTGATAGAATGAAGAAGGTAATGAGTACTTTTCCAGTACTACCACTTCCATATTTCTCTCATCCATTTGTAGTGGAGTGTCATGTGTTTAGAGAATGAATAGGATCAATATTGATGCAAGCCTATTGTCTTGCCTAGCCAACCCAACTGGGCTTGTAAGCACCTTTGTTTTGCTCATTTAGGTGACAAAAGAGGTGACTCCACTAGGGAGAGGCATCAATTTCCTACCCCCTTTGGATTATTTTAGCTCTTCTTTTTGTTTCTTTAACTTGCAGGGACCATAACCGGCCCAAGCCGGCCTACAAAAAGCCAAGTTCAAAGCTGAGCAGAGAGAATTTCATCTGAAATTTTCCTCACGGCTGTGTAATAGACAGTGCACGCATGTTTTAACCCACAGGTGCATCTTTAGCACACGTGCACCAAAACCACTGTATTGATCAGTGCCCTCTATGCACCAGCACACATAAGTCTCTTTCAGTTCGTGCATTGGCCCTCACAACGCCTCTGTCTATTCTTAGACCCGCGCACTTGTGCAGAAAAACACACATTGTAAGCTTTTTGTGATCTGTGGGGGGCCAATATCCTTCTTAAAATTGATTCCACACACATCATAATATGCACCACACTTACATTCCCTCTCCATATAAAGGGATTAGTCAAAACATAGGCACTTAGTGGGTCAAAATCATTATTTCCTCTTTTGCTTTCATTTTTCCACATGGATGGCTTGCTTTGACTAAGAGTATAAGTTAGAATAATTTTCAAATCACATATAAAATTGGCATTGGGACCAGAAATTGGATATCAATCATTGAGTATGCTCTTCTCTCGTGCTCCAAAGCGATCTTGAGAATCAGAAAGAGGTTGAGAGAAAATATCATCTCCCTTAAAAAGACAAAATATTTAAGAGAAGACAACAGCCCCCTCGGGAGTCCTCTTAGTTTATTTTTTCAAGCACATCTTAAGCTTGTAAGGGCCCATACATGCCCACATTCTACAAAGATAGGATAGTGTTGAAATTTACTTTCTTAGATTAAATCACTAAGGAAAGTTTAAAGGTTTTGTAATGGGCCCATACATGCCCACATGCTACAAAGATATGATAGTGTTGAAAATTACTTTCTTAGATTAAATCACTAAGGAAAGTTTAAAGGAATAGTAAGGACCCACATGTCCACATGCTAGTTTCCTAGGGACTTTAAAATTCCGCAAGGTTGTACCAATGATACATAGTAACTTAGGTAATCAAGAATTGTAAGGACCAAGCGAAGTCCACATGCAGCAAGGTGACACCTAAATTATTAAAAAAATGGCACACTTTCACTTGTTCACACACAAAGTTCACCAATCACTCACATAGTCTTATCTAGAAATCGTGGAGGTTGAAGTAAGTTTCCTCCAACAGGATTCTGAAACACCCCACCCTTTTCTTGACGAGACTATCCACTCCCACTTAATTTCAACGAGGTTAGTTCACACCCCCATTATCTCAAACAAACACACCTAAAATATTTCTAAAAACTCACTACGTTTTCCTCCACAGGAGGTACCAAAATATTTTTTTTAGTCTAGGTACGATCTCGGGGATAGGCATCCAAATAACTCCCCATTATCTGGTTCTCACATTATCAAAACAATAGAATTTGACAAATAGGGAACTTTCAAATCCTCCAAGTCAAGTGTTCCTACACCATAAGGCAGGGAGATACCATTGAAGGGTCGAACGCCAAGGTCCAGTTGTTCTGTACATCCCCCCTTGAGGCACCCACCTCTTAGACGGGATCCAGCCCGTGACCCATTTCTGAGGCTGAAAATCTAAATGTCGCACTTTGACCAAGGTACCTAGTGACCAAATTTTAGGACACCTACCCAGGTGGAAATTGTGGGCTGTAATTGCACCTTGATCGGATTTTTTGTGGCTATTGGGAAATATCGCCAGCTCTTTCGGTATATGCCCCTCTACCCCTCATTATAACCGATTGCTTCATCCTTCACTAGTTTCTCTTCTGTTGGCTTCATACCCCACTGTCGAGTGCTATTGGAAGGTCCAGTGCTATTTGAGAGGAAGGAATTTATGTATTTTAGGACACGAACATTTGTTTTCTTTGTTCTCCATGCGGACAAAATCCACCTATCCACATATATGTTTATTTATCAAATTGCTTTATGTATGATTCCCTTCTGATTACATCTGATTGTGAAATATATTGTGAATGGTCAAAAAATCACGACAAAGGCTCTTGTTCACTTATTGCTCTCATCACCATTGGCACACATCCACTTAGCTAGTCGGACATTATAGGGGACCCACAGAACCCCCATCATTCCAGACGCTTGCTAAATCTCCCTCCTATTCTAGGGGGAGTTCGTAGTCTTCCCAACTCATCAGCTCCACCTTCTCACACCCTCGTGAGTGCCACTGTCTTGGGATCATCTTTACCTGGTTCCACCTTACTTAGGTCCACTTCCCAAGGTCAACCATCCACTCGCTCTCCTTTACATGGAAGTTGGGGGCCAACTTCTTCTCAAGGGGGAAGTAAAAACCCACCTAGTCCCCTTCAAGGGTCAGGTACCCAAAACACTCACACTATGGTCGAAACTAATCCTCCGCCACCACATCATATTCCATACTTGGCTTCCCTCAACATACCAGATTTGACTAAACTCACCAATGATCCTATATTGCACAACCCCACATGGCCTACAATGCCTACAAAACTACCTTCAGTTATCCCCAAGTTTGAAGGAAAAGTGGGAGATGATCCCACCAACCATATCATGACCTTTCACCTATGGTGTTCTTCAAACAACATCATGGACGATTCCATCTGATTGAGGTTATTTCAACACATGCTCACTGGCCCATCAACCAAGTGGTATGTAGAAGAAAAATATGGGTTCCATATGACCTTTGAATCCTTGGCCAAATCATTTTTGACCTTTTTGCAACTACCAATTCATCAATGGCCTTGAACTACTCTCCGAGTTTAAACAACCCTCCTCCATGCACATCACTGACCACATTCACGAATGGCGTCGACGATGTAGTCTCTGCAAAGCTGACGTTACCCGGCAACAATGTCTCAATTGGTTTCTCAAATCACTTGTTTCCCTCCTTTCCAAAGATGTGGCCACCACCTTCCCCCAATCTAAAGAAGTATCCATTAGCAAGAACCAACAGTTCGAACTCATTTATGCACAGTCGAGGTACCTATATACAGTACTTTCAGACACCTCGATACCCATACCATTCGACCAAGACAAACTTGGGATGTCTCACTCAGTAGATGGATTGATTGGTAACACCACACACAACAACCCATAACCTCAACAACCACCCATGTATGGCATACCCCAATATCCACCGGCATATGGAGGAATCCTTATTATCCTCCTCCCCCTTATCAACAACCATACCCTATTTCCCTACCTCCACCCATAAGTAGACCCCCGATGACACCCACAATATGCCCACCTATCTAACCAAGTTTTGGTCCTCCCTGTACCTCAGCCTATACCCTAATCACTAGTGAAAGCGCCACACCTTCCTATGTACCTTATGAATCATTTCCACAACATAATCTGTACTTTCCATTTTCTGGCCCTCCATAGTCGATGGCCCTGTTCGCCCCGATTTCTAGGGATAACTAGGAGATCATGTCTCGAGGCCCACAGGTCCTAGACATGGAGTACCAAGAGCAGGATTGACCTGAGCATGGACCTGGAGGGCCCATCCTTCTTCTTCTTCGTCAGATTTGTCCTATTAGCAGCAACAACATCCATCACCATCAGCATTGGACTTGCATCAGAGAAGCCTCTTGCTCCATGAGGTAATTGGTCTAGGTATCATGGTATGTATCATGTTTGATCATTATAACTTTCATATATATGCATCAAGTTCCTTACATTTCTGACAACTACTTGGATCTTACACTAACCCGCTTGACCATTGTTTGGGGAATTAACAGGGTGCCCTAGCAAGCTTGTATCCATAGGTTTTGGTTAGCCACCAGAGGGGATTTGAAGAGCCATCGTTCTCTCCCACCATATTATCATTTTACATCTTATCTCCCATACATCCATCCCACTCCCCTAGTCCGGGCATTAGGATGACCTATTTGAGGGGTTACACTTTGTCCTATGGGAAGAAGGGGCTAAAGGCCCAGGAGGTAAAAGTAGCTGGTAAAAGATAAAATCCATAGGAAATAAAACCTAGAGATGCCTCACCCAGGGATCCCCGAGAAGGCAATAAAAGGCCTCTCAATAAGAAACAAAAGGGACTCGAAGAAAATAATAAAATAAGACCTAACCAAGAGGATGGGAGGTCTCATCACAAGCCGGCCCATTATGTTCATAAGTATCTAGCAGTATGACATTGCCATTATCTGGTTACCATGCTAGGGAAATGACCCTTGGTTTCATGGCCAAGGGAAAGGGGGTCTCATCATGAGCCAACCTTATCATTTCTGCAAAAATACTCATGGGTAACATTTTGAGCTTTGGTCACCACGCCAAGGCAGTGTCCTCTGGTAAAACCTTGAAGAAAAAAGAAAGAAAAGGTAATAAAGAAAAAAAGAATAAAGGCAATGAGGGGCTCGAAAAGAACTGCATCCATGACAGGTACAACTCGCCTCCTACAAAGGCACCCACGGATAATACCTAACCCTGGTCTTCATTGTGTCTGGACATCCTTAGATCATACCACCTCGTATTACATGGCTTAAATGATGTCCTTGGAAACTTTCCTCTTATTATAGATGTTGGCCCAATAGGTTACCTTGTCTTTCTTTAGCTTTGTATAGTAGATCAGTGTAATATCTTTGATCTATTAGAGGATATGCTCGGGGTTTTATGCATGTATTTGATGAAATTAATGATGAAATATGATTGACATTGCTATGATCCTAAGGACTAATGAGCCCATGGAGGACAAAGTTTTTGATGTGCAGGACCATGCCCGACAGACAGGTACTAGTGGACCGGTACACATGGGGAGATGATTAGCTCGGACCTCCATGGGGCTGAAGAGCCCATCAGATGGTTGTTGGGATCCTATCAGTGGTAGAGATAGGACAGTGTCATGATGAGCCTTTGCACATGAAGAAAAGAAGGATGTTCCACCCAGGACACTTTGGCTGAGCCCGGCCTAGGGGGGATGATCCACTTCAAATGGAACGTTTTCCTCTTGATGGACAGGACATCACCCAGGAGATCTAGACGTCACCTTGAGCGTGTGGCAGTTTGATGGATTAATGGCACATGTGGCATCTTGGAGGAGCCCTAGAAGGGCTATTGCTTGACTTCTGGATGTTGGACTAGCCCAAAAAGGGCCAACATCTCCCTCAGAAGGGCTTGACGTCCCACCTTTTGCTCATTTTTGTGTCTTTTACTCAGCAGTTAATGTAAAAATAGTGTAATTTTTGTAGTCAGCCTTGTCGGCTATTTTGATGACCTATTTTGTAAATTAAAGGTCATGGAATGATATATATTTAGGATGTTTTTCCCTCATTTAGATATAACACAACTCACTCTCTTGTGAGATCTTAATTCTTGCGCCCTACTAGGGTAGTTTTGGTGTTTTAAAGTGAGGCGCAACTTTTGAAGGAGGATTTCTCTTGGCATTTATGGCATTTCTCTCAAGGAAGGTTTACAACTAGGGTTTTCACATGCTTTTCTTCATGATATGTAAGTGTTTTTCCTACAAAACTTCTTGATTGAATGGTTGTAGGTTAGTATTCTTGAATTTACTTATAAATTTGTTGATTTTAAAATGCTAGGTAGCAAGCACACAAGTAAGTCATTGCTACATGTCCCCTTGTTGAGAAATATTTTTCATCCATTGAACAAAGAAGATATAGCCTAGCCATTGCTACACTTGTCTTCCCTTTTTCTGAGCTAGCGTTGAAGTATAGGTTGAAAAGAGGCGACGTCCTAGGCCTAGTTTGACTACACCTAGGGTTTCACCTTCTAGGGTTTGAAGGCCTTCCCTTTTGCAGCACTTTCTCCCTCAAAATTATACTTTGAGCTAGCCGTTCTCCCAAGTTTATTTAGAGAAGAAGGAAAGAGCATGAGGCATTGCTTAAGCAACACCGGAGTGAGCCTCTTTCTCCTAGGGTTTTGATTCTAGGGCCCTGCTTTTGCAGCACCATAGAACCCTACTTTCCAGTCTCTAAGTTCTTATCCTCTCGAGACCATGTGCCCTTACTTTTGACTCGATATACCCTAAGGCACTGGTTAGATCTCCAACGTTGAGCCTCTAGTGTGCAAAAACTACCTTTAAAACCTTAAATTTAAAACCCTAACTAACATTGCTAACATAATAAAGGCTGACGTCATAGTGAATATATCATCTTGATGCAACAAAGGTGTAATATGAGCAATTGAATGATGACGTCAAGCATTTATTGAACAATTATTGATTGAATATGTTGTTGGCTTGGTCATTTGGATAGATATTGATGAATTGATGATCTTTCATAGGGTAATTAATAAAACGTTGACTTCATCTTGTATCTATTGCATTGCTTGTTGAATAAAATTAGATAGTTAAAGAAGTACTAACCCTTTGATTTATAGCCTACAAATATATATTGTGATGTTATTGTCTTGTTCCGGGCAGGTGTTTTCAATAGGGCCTACACTTCTTTTATTGGCTGATTAGCCGGACTATCTGATACTGGTGGTAACCTGTGAGGAGAGAATTCTTAAGACTTGACCTTGTATCCTTTGCCTCTTCAAACCCCAAGTTACCAGAGACATCTCCCCTGGGATAACCTCCCTAAACATAAAGAACCTCCCCATCGAGGTGAAAATGGGTGGGGAAGGTTCCTGTTACGCCAATTTGTCCTCTATCTTTTAGCCTGTGACCTAAACTACAAACTGTGCGATAACAGGCCCCACCACAAGGACACCCACATGCTGGGGTTAATTTTGTTCAGCCTTCTCCCATTCAACAATATAAAAATTTTGAACAACTGAATATGGAAAACCCAACCCATCAGTCAAAAAATGCCAAAAAGAAAGGAAAAAACCAGAACAATAATAATATAGGGAATGGAGGGAATCACCCCCAACAAAACCAACCTACTAGGGGAAATCAGAACCCAGGGAACCAAAACCCTCAAGGAGGCAATAATATAAACAAATGCCAAGGGAAAAATAACAACAACCTTCGAACCAACTTCCCTTGTGCCCTTTGCGATGAGTTTCTCCACTATACTCACCATTGTCCCCAAATCGCTGACTTTAAATAGATGAAAGACTCTGTGAATGGACCATGTCCTCCAGCACCGCCTGCCCCTCAGCAAGCCCCACAAAAATATGTGTAGCAACCACCCCCAACCATGTTGCAAAACCCCATTCCACACCAAGGGGTGATGAACACCCAACAAAACGTGCATCCTACCCCACCACAGTTGGGACAATACCCCAATCTGGGATATCCTGCAGATCGCACTATCCTCCTCACCAGTGAGGAAGAAGTCCTTCTACAAATGTACAGTTGTCAATACAATGCACCCCTTGAGTCTTCTCCCACCACCTTGGAAGCAACCCCAGTTACAAATGGACCCCTTTTGTTGATTCCTCGCCATAATACTGAAACACCCCTTCGTATTCCTCACATCCCATTGCGTAGGAATGTCCACAACCCTCAGGATAGGGTGGCTTATAATTATAGTTTGGTCAATGACTTGGCACAGTCTTCGGCTGCCATGTCAGTCTTATAAGTCCTTCAAACTTGTTCCACTCAGCGGAAGTCATTACTTTCTGCCCTGGGGCCAGTCGACCCTGCTGATACCTGACTCATCACATTTGATCTCAACAATGGAGAACCTTGCCTCCCCACTCTTATCGCTTTTCAAATACCAGTTAAAATCTGGAACATTACAGTTCATCGATGCATCATTGATGAAGGTGCATCCACATGCATCATGTCGTATGGCAGAAACTTGGTTCCCCCGAACTCATATCATCAACCATTACCTTAAGAGCTTATGAAGGATGACCATCTTCTCCCGAAGGGATCTTCCAAAATGTCCCCGTCGAACTCGGGGGGAAAACCATTCTCATTGACATTGAGGTTATCGATGCCCGACTCGATTACAATATCTTGTTCGGTGATAGCTACGTATATGCTATGAAGGCAGTTTCATTTTCTGTATTTTGAACCATGATGTCCCCCCATAATGGGAAGATCATTACCATCGATCAGGTTTCACATTATGAGCCTAACCCTTCTGCCAACATCGATAACATCCTCCCTTTCATCCACACTAATCCTGATACTTACCCACTTATCGAGATGGGCCATTGAATTTTCAAAGACCCATCCTTGCTAAGGATATACCATGGAGCACCACCACTCATTCATCCTTCCAATCAGGTATGTGTCGTCTTATCCAATGAGACTGAAATTGGAGATACCCTTCCTCCTAATGAGGCCTCTCTTATATCTGATGTCCCACTAGTTGCAAAACTTCTTCCTTAGGAATTACCTGAAAACCCTCTAGCTTCACCTATTCCTGATTTAACCTTACCCCAAGGCCACATCCTGGTTTAGGAGACACTCCCCCAATCTCTTACTCAAATCCCCTTATTTTACCCTCCACCAGGCTTACAAGCTTTCCAAGTAGCTGCAACGCTTACCCTTCCCAATATGGTACTAGAAATCCTAGTATGGTATCTACATCCACCATCCATGGTCCCTCAACCATCCCTCCCTCCTCAAACCAAAGGAATCTCGATGCAGATTCCAGTACCTACTCCCACTGCACCACAAACACACCCACTGACTAGAACCACTGCTACAGTTGAGGGTAGACAAAAAAATAAGGATCCCACTGCTCCCCTACCCCCACGTTTCCAACCTCCTTACGCACTATGCGAGAAAGATGGACACCCCACCAACAAATACCCATCTCTACCAGATCTACGCAATCTAATTCAACTCAATCGAGCACCATCACCACTCATCACTTCATCAAGTACTGTTGCTACCACCCCTAACATAAGTAGAAAAGGACTGCAAACCAAATTTTCTTGCGCCATCTGTTCAGAATATGGCCATTATGCACACCATTGTCCAGCGATACCTCAATTCCGACAGACACTAACAACAGTACGCCAGAGATTTCAGTAAGAACCCACCCCATATGCATCATCCTCAACAAACGTCACTGAAATCCATTATGTCACGACTTTAGTCAATGAACATATGAGGTGCCCTTGCTCTCTCTGCGAATCGTTAGATCATTTCACATACCAATGTCCTATGATCATTGAATACAGGCAACACCAAATGGCCCTGATTCAAAATCCTACACCTCCCCCTGCAAAATCAGTGATTAACCCTACTCCATCACTAGAGGTTCTTCATATCATTTCTCCTAAGCCTGAAGCACTCCCTACTCCTCCATGGTTCTTGGATGATTTATACGAGGATTTACCCCCAAATCCCCCCAATTATCCAGTTCATTTTCCTATGGAAATTTTACACATGACTATCATTTTTAACCCACAATATCTCGATACTTGGTTTATGTTGAGTGAACCATCGAAATCTCCTTGCATCAACCCCCCTACTTATTTACCACTAGGAGACAACGACATAGTGATAGTCACTGATGTCACTCCTCTAGATCCCCTATATTCACGATAGTTCCACTGCGATGAAGACATCCTCGAGGAGTTAACTACCCCTGATTTCCCATGGTATATGCTCCACCATAGAGCGCTCTTTCTTTCACAGGAAGCCTTCACGCCTCCTAACCAACACCCCATATATGCAGTCGAAACCAAATATTTTCTCCCATCAAGGCATATAGATTGGTTCAAAAAACCTATCCCTGCCCCCGACGCTTTCGAAGAAGGAAATATGGCCAATATTTCCCCAACCATCAAAATTGATATTTCCATCAAACCTGGAGTCATAGAGGAAATCACCATTGGTGCTACATGCTCTCCTGAAGAGGTCACCGCCTACGAATCTCTCTTCCAGGAATACCAGGACATTTTTTCCTGGTCATACATAGAGATTCCTGGCGTTGACCCCTTCATTGTTGAACATCGCATAGATACTTAGCCTGATATCACACCTGTCTGCCAAAAACAACGTCTACTACACCCATCCAAAGCAGCGGCCATCAAAGCCAAGATTGACAAATTACATGTTTGTTGGGTTCATCTACCCCATCGCCTATACGTCATGGGTCTCAAACCCTATCCCTGTTAATAAAAAATAAGGCACCATCCGTGTCTATACAGACTTTCACGATCTCAATCACACTTGTCCCAAAGACAACTTTCCAATGCCCTTCATCGACCAAATTATCGATGATTACGCGGGTCACAAGGCTTTGTCCTTCATGGATGGTTTCTCTGGCTACAACCAAATACAAATCCACCCAACTGATCAGTACAAAACCGCATTTACTACCCCCTAGGGAACTTTTGCATATCGTGTCATGCCTTTTGGCCTCAAGAATGCCAGTGCTACTTTCCAATGCGCCATGACATACATCTTTCATGATCTAGCTCATATCATCCTCGCATACTTAGAAGATAGCACAACTCGATCCAAGAAACACACTCAACATCTCAATGATTTACAAATCATCTTCCAAAGGTGTCATTAGTACAACATCCGCTTGAACCCCCTCAAGTGCGTATTTTTCATTACTACTGGGCACCTCCTTGGGTTCATCATTTCCCAATGTGGCATTACTGTGGACCCCCTCAAAGTCCAAGCCATCACAAAAATTCCACCCCCTCGAAATTTACACCAACTGCAGAGCCTACAAGGCAAAGCTAACATTTTACAGCGCTTTGTTCCAGATTACACTACTTGTGCACATGGCTTCCTTCGCTTACTTCGTCATGACATCCCCTTCCAATGGGATGAACATTCCCAAACCTCTTTTGATGATATTAAAGAGGCTTTCTCCAACACCCCGTTTATTAGTCCACCTGACTATAATCGTGACTATATCCTCTACATATCAGCCTCAACTGTCTCAATAGCAGATGTTCTCGTCCAAATAGGGGATGACGATCGTGAGCATGTAATTTACTACATTAGTAAAAACCTTTCAGAGACACCCTTGAAATACAATCATGAAGATAATATAGCCCTTGCAGTTGTCCTCGCAGTATAGAAGTTGTGTCATTACATTCTTCTTTGAACTACCAAAGTCATAGAAGATTCCAATCCCATGCAATACTTTCTCAATCGTCGACAAATTAACTATACATTTGCCCGATGGATCGTCATCCTTCAGGAGTACGACCTCGAATTTTCAACACCCAAGAATAAAAATGCCCTCGTCCTCACCGAACTCATCATGGAATTTCCCTTCGATACTACCAGTTCCCCCGTCAATACTGACTTCCCCAATGAACAACTCTTTTACATCACCTTGGATGACCCTTGGTATCACAATCTTCTCATCTACCTCTGAACACAAAAATTTGGAAACCACCTCTCTAAAGATGACTGTCGATGTATTCTTCACCAAGCCCCATGCTACCTACTTATTGATGATGTCTTGTATTGGAGAGGGGTCGACACTGTACTCCGTCAATGCTTGACTATCGACGAGGCCGATCGAGTCTTGAATGACTGCCACAGTGGCACTTGCATGGGCCACCTCTAAGGGATGTCCACCGCTCAGAAAATCATTTGCACCGGTTACTTTTGGCCTAAATTGTTTCATGATTACATCCACACTATGAAGCGATGTAACAAATTTTATCTTTACACCAACAAAGCACGAGCACTACCTTCTCTTCTACACCCAGTCATCACTACTAGCCCATTTTGCAAATGGGGCATAGACTTCATGATTTGAAACCCTCCATCCAACAATGGACACAAATGCATCGTCGTTGCAGTTGATTACTTCACCAAGTGGGTTGAAACCATGCCTACCTTCAACAATACCGCCGACACTACAATGCATTTTTTCTTTAACCACATCATTTCGTGCTTTGGAGTACCACTACAACTAGTCTCTGGTCATGGGAAACATTTTGAGAATGAGATTTTCATCGAACTCTCCTCTAGGTTAGGCTTCTCCCACGAGTTTTCCTCCCCATACTACCCTCAGTCAAATGGGCAGGTCGAAGTAGTCAAAAAGGCCCTCAAAACCATGTTGCAGTGCATGGTTAACAAACATAAGACCAATTGGCATCATATGTTATTTTCCGCACTATGGGCTTATCACACAGCAGTCAAAATTGACACTGGTTTCACACCATTTCATCTAGTCCATGGGGTCAAGGCCACTCTTCCCATCGAGTGCGAAATTCCCACCTTACGCACCACTATTGAGATATTACCCGACACTGCTCCAATGGAGTAGCATTTGCTGAACATAGAGTCCCTCGATGAAGATCGTCGATCTTCATTACAGAACAATGAGGCAGCCAAAAAATGGTCAAAGGACACCTCTGATCGCCATGTCAACCTTCGCTCATTCAATGAAGGCGACCTCATCCTCACTTACGATATCACTCACGATACCCTCGGCCATGGAAAATTTGAGTCACTATGGCATGGACCTTACATCATCCATCATTGCCTCACTAAAGGTGCATACATTCTAGCCTCTCCCGAAGGCCACCCTCTCAAAGAACCCGTCAATGGGTTGTACTTAAAGAAATTTTACGCCTGAGCGTAGCCATTCTACACTAGGATTTTTCTTTCTGTATGTTTTTTGTAGAGTTTTCAATCTTTTTTCTTCCATACCTCACATCTAATCCATCATTTTTGTTATTGATAGATGCCTCCTCCATTGCCCTACCACATCAGTTACGCTGATGGAGCTAGCCATTGGACACAGAATCTCGCTTCGGCCGCTTCGGCCCTCTATTCACCCTCGCATGAGCTGCTCCACTCAAGCGACATATGTTTGGGTTCAACAACCAATAACCAAGAAGAGTACATAGCCTTCATTGGCCTCCTCACCGAGGCCAGTCATTGCCATATTCGTCACCTTAGCATTTTACTAGATTCCCAATTGGTTGTCCTCCAACTCAAAAATGTGTACCGTGTTTGCGATCCTTGCCTCTTCCGCAAATACCTGCAAGTTAGAATTGTATCTCGACATTTTGATTCCATCACATTTACACATATTCCACAACAATTTAATCAAATAGCAGATAATATGGATAACCTAGTGTTAGATTGGCATTGATCCAGATTATTTTTGGCACGAAATGAGAGCGGATATATAATAAAGAAATGCACAGAGATATCACGTATATCCAGTAATATAACATAAATATATCAGATATGCAACCATAAACATAGAGATACAGTAATACACGATTTCTATTAATGAAATAAATGTACAGAGACTGTAAAAATACAGA
>JZKD02S1688188.1:51381-76329 GCA_000966675.3 Picea glauca | reverse complement strand
TTACTGGTGATGTTTCTCAATGACTGTCCCTGCAGCTACTCAACCTAATATTCAACCCAGACTCTCTAATCAAAATCATATCGCTTTAAATCTTTTCGATACAATCCTTAAAACTACGAACACCCGGGAGGAATTGGAACGCTCATGGGCAGCCATTGAACAAGATATCACTACCCAGGAACAGTTGGAAGCTAGACAACGAGAACGTAGAAATCCTCATTAGTTTCCCATACCGAAGGTTAGCATAATACTTTATCAACCTTTATCACACTTTCGGATGCCTTGACACTGTACTTTTAAGCCTTAAGTACAGACTCAGGAACAACACCAACCATGTGAATGCCAACTCATTTTCTAGAATATTCCCTTCTAGAACCTTTGTGACTTCTTCTCTTTTCCAAGCTTTGAAATAGGTTCACACCCTACGTATATAGCAGACTGCAAACAGTTCACACACTAAGTTTGGGTTGCCTGCGAGAATGAAGGATTTTCACACCCTGTAATATAGGCAGCCTGTGAAATCATCTTAAAAAAGTGTTTTTTGGAAGGAGAAAATAGTCACTTTTATTAGGAAAAAAGTCCTTGTGGGAGCCTGAATACATAACTTGTAGAGACATCACCAGAGTGACCAAAATCATGTGTAACAGAATTCCCCCCAAAGTATGAGGCCATAACTTCTGACAGCCGAAATACTTTGTAAAATGCGTGTGTGTGTCAAAAACAAGGAGCGCACTTAATCGAAAACCTGTAAACAGCCAAGCATCTGCAAAATATAATACTAGTTCTGAGGTAGGCATTCCCATGCTCAGATCATAAATGAATGGAATTATAAATGTAGGTCATGGCCACCAATCATACACCGTGGATCCATGCCGTCAAAATGCTACATACCCGCCAGGAATACACTATGGATCTATGCAAGAAGACTTGAATTAAAATGACATAGCCACATGACATACAAAGTGGATATATGTGCCGATACAAATCATACATACTCCATCGTAGCCTGGATAAAAAAGATGAGACCTAAGGTCTTCAATCCCGTTACTTGAAAGTACGAATCTAGCCATGTGATTACATGTGTTGAAGTTGAACATGGTAGAAACTACTTGATTACCGGTCATTGATGAAAACCATTAACAAGTGCGAGGGAAATCACCATTGATGTCAATGACTCCTAATGTACCAAAGTACAATCGGAATGAATGCGAATGAATGAGCTGAAATCGACCACTCGACATAATCTCTCGATCAGGGATCAATGATGCGAAACCCCTGTCGAAAGCGAAGAGACCTTCCATTAAGGCATGCAGGTTCCAAGGTACTAAATGATTTCTAAGTCTCATTTCTGGATAATGAGTTGGAGTCTACGAAACAAGACTCATCACAGGAGGGACTTGATGTATCTCCCATCAATGACACAAAATAATTAACAGATTTTGAGGATGAAACAAAGTATGAATACGGGTCGAAATAGACACAGGGAAAGCCGACATAGTAAGAATGGACAACTGAAGATGGCCGACTCAATAGAGGGCTCGTGTGAACTTCTCTTGAACATATGAATGACACGACCAAGGACTTGGCAGCACTGACTCAAAGACGACCCAGGATACGACCTTGTAACAAGTCGAACGAGAGACAAATGGATTTCCCAACCCAGATTCAAATGATGAATAGGGGGTGCCATGTCCAAGAGCGACGCTTACTGCCATTAATATGAATACGAAAACACATCCCTTTCCCAAAATTTCCCCCACCATATCTGGTGAGTACCTCTTTATTTTTACACACGCTTGAGGAGGATAACATATTCATGTTGATGTAAGCTCATCCTTCGGATGAGTCCCTCGGAGTCTCTTTAACGAACCCTAGGAAGGATTGGTTCAGTCCCATTGTGGGTCTTTCGATGTTTGTTTAGCGAGTCCAAGGATAGAAAACTCGAGGGTTTTTCATGTTTTGAGAGTTTGAAAAACACTTAAAGAGAACTCTCCCAGTTCCTTTTTCGTAAAAGAGTTAGACGAGACCGAAAAAGTGATAAACTATCGCCCATCGAACATTTTCTTCAAATACTTTAACGAGCGTGAAAAGAACAAGATCACTCAGCCATCGTTTCATTTTTATGGATCATGAAAATAGATTAAAGGATACTCCTTAACGTTTGTCGTTTTCGTGTTACCATGACGAGTATGAAAAGATGAGAAAAAGTATACTCGGTTACGTTCTCATATATTTTTGAGTGTGAGAACGAACGAAGATTGAGCTCGAGAGTTTTTCTAAAAAACCCTAAAAAAGTAGTCATACATGCAACAAAAAGAAAAAACACCCGTACCCCCTCGTTCAGACTTTGAAGTTGCGATATCTGCGAAAAACCATACTCACAAGGCTATTAGGGTATTAATTTTTATAGACAAAGTAATAAGAATAATATAAAAAATCAACAAAAATAGTAAAAAGTGAATAAATATGGGTAAAAAGGTCTTTTTACCATTTCATTGTGATTTTACCAATAACTTGTCCAACATACCTCATTTTCCCCCAAATTTCTTTTCTCAATTGCGGGAGGCACAAGTGATCATTCGACGAACCGTTTCAGCTAACGAGGTAATCCCTTGATTCTCTAACTTTTCTATGGTTTATTTTTTGTTTTTATTGGCAATGTTTTGGGTTTTGAGTCCATTTTAGGATCAGAATATGCGCCCAAGGATTCTCACAGGTGGTCCATTCGGGGCACCTGCGAGAATCTCGCACTGTGCTAAAGGCTCACCTGCGAGGGCCGAAAAATGGATTTTGAAGTAAGGTTTTGCCCAATAAAAATTATGCAAGAGTTTAAAACAAGTTGTTGACTCCCCTCTCATTGCTCTTTTGTAGGTGTTTGACCATCACAATGTTGGAATGGAGAGAAAGAGAACATGAGGAGGATGATGTAGTTGTCAGGAATGACCTGGGTACTGTCGCTGCCCTCCAAGACTATGGGATCTTGAATTTTTTCAGGATTCCGGGCATGAGGGCCCAACTCAGGTTGTTGGAATACTTGGTGCACATGTGGGATGTGGACCAACAGTTATTTCACGTGGGAGTCCATACGTTGACCCTAGATATAAAGGATATCTATTTTCTAACGGGGTTGTCATGGCATGGATACCATGCTACTTTGACCAGAGCTAGAGGTGGCGGACTCCCCATGAGTGAGTATTGTTGCCAGTATTGTGTTCCTGAGGCAGAGAGAAGCAAAGGTAAAGTTGTTATTTGGGGGGTCCAAGATCTGACCCTACGGACCATTTTGTTTACTATTGCATGCATGGTTGGGAGTGTAGCTCCGCACATGGCTCTCCAGAGCTATTTCCAATACGCCATAGAGTGCACAGAGCCTCGGGTCTTCAACTGGTCGGGTGTAGTTCTCCACAGTATGAAGAGACATTTTAGGAAGTGCAGAAAGGGTGACTTGAACCAGTTTGGGTACGAATCACTTTTGGTGTCATTCTTCCTCGAGAGGGTCCCAATGTTGCGACTACAGGTTGATTGGGGTTTATCGGCCCCACAGGATCCGAGGATGCTGAGGTGGTGCAACCACATGGATCGATACGTAGCAGGGCATATAATCAAGTATAATGATTCATTTTTTGACTGGTTGAGGCCCCAGATGCTGATGATTGATGACTATGCATATGTTGGTTTGGATTTTCGAGGGGATCTTAATTTGTCCCTGCCCGAGGATGCTCAGTGGGGTGACTTAGGAAAGAAGTACACATTTTGTTCTTTTTAAATGTTTTTGCAAATTTTATCATATGAAATGTTTTTATGTTTGTCCAAGAACTGATCAAAAAATTTATTTTTGATGACACAAATGTGGGGCCATATCAACCTCTAGGAACATCTCATATTCAACGATGAGGAGAAGTGGCTCCAGTGGTGATATGGGATGTTGAAGACAATGAGGCAATGGAGCAGAACTTGGAGGGGTTGACCGTGGACATCCCGGATATTTCTATTGGGGAGATTCCGAGACATTACAAATGCCATACTGTGGGCGTGTCCGAGTCTCTCAGTCGAATGCTTCGTAGGGTGGCCTGAGAAGTTGTGTGTTATCATGAGCATCATGCGTGACACTACTTTGTAGAAGCTATGGGCTTCGTATTTTTAGATTTTGATCCTTGGACAGAAACTTTTTGTAAAAACATTTGATCATTATATCCATATATACGGCTTCTACTAGCTTATTTTGTGTTGTGTTATACATGTGATGTGTGATTGGTTTATAAATGTCCCAAATGTCTATCTAACACATAGTTATCTAATGCATCAATCAATGTATTTAGACATCTAGGAATCTGTTGATATTCAATATAATCAAAATAACATTCCAAGAGGCGAATTCGTAAATATACCTGTAATAATGTAGGACTTCAGATAGCATAGAAATTACTTAACTGTAATACTACTAGCTTTGAATCGGGTCATATAACCAGGTGACAGATACCAAGAGAAATATCATCAATCAACAATTCGATGGTGGCACTATATTCTGCAATATTGTTGGTCGCACGACTGAGGCACACACCTCATAGACTGATAAGTTCGCTTGTAGGAGGGTAAATTGCCCATGCAGTAGAAGTAAGGTTCTGAGTACTACAGCTAGTGCCATCAACGAAGCCAATGTGGGGTGAAAAAAACTCCGACATCTGGAAACCAAGCACAACGCAAGATAAGCGGTCGAGGGCAGAGACCAAATAATGAAAAAGCACACAAAAAGTATGATACAATAAAATACAAGCACTCATGCACATGTGATCTTAAGCATAGTACTTCTTTAAGTACAACCCATTTCTGGGTTCACTCAAAGGGATACCATCGTAGTCCACTAACTTGTAAGCTCATTTGTCCAAAACTTGTCTGACGATATAAGGCCCTCGCCACATAGCTTCAAATTTTTCGGGTCCTAGCATATCCTGATCTTGTTCATAAAGGAGGACCAGATCACCTTCAGAGATAATGTGTGGCTTGACATGTTTGTCATATTGGGATTTGATGCATTTCATTTTGGCTTCTATAACTAGGGTGGCATCGCGATGGGTTTCGTCTAATTGCATGAGATACAATAGTCGTTCTTCTTCGGCAGAAGTGTTTGGGATAAGTTTGATGGCTAGTTTTAGGGAGGGTATCTCACATTCAATCGGCAAGATGGCTTCTAGACCATAGACTAACTGGAATGGTGTAAACCCGGTAGAAGACTTAATGGATGTCCGGTAAGCCCACAATGTTGAAAACAACATCGTGTGCCAATTCATTTTGTCAATCCCTATCATTTGTCGAAGCATGGTAATGAGGATTTTGTTTATTGCTTCAACTTGTTCGTTGTCTTGTGGGTAATAGGGTGTTGAGTTGTCATGGCGAAGACCCAACTTTTCAGTGAGTTCAGATATCATGAAGTTTCTAAAGTGGCTACCGTAGTCAGTAACGATAGCTTGAGGAACACCAAACCGAGCAATGATGTGATTGAATATAAATAATGTTGCATTCCTTCCAGTATTGTCGAATGTTGTCATCGCCTTGACCCATTTCATAAAATAATCTACAGCTACAATAATGTATCCATGCCCCCTATCTTAGTGAGGGTGACATGTCATGAAATTGATACCCCATTTTGCAAAAGGACCAACGAAGACCACAGGGTGTGATTGTATTTTATTGTTGTAGGTTTGTCAAGCGTGGCATTTTTGGATGGTAATTATACAATCATTGAATAAAGAAGGCCAAAAATACCTTGCTCGTAAGATCTTCTGTGCAGTAGCATACCCAGACATGTGACCACCACAGGCTCCAGAATGGCAGTCATTTAGGGATTTCTCGGGTTCGTCAAATGTGAGGCAGCGTCGAAAAATGGAGTCAATCCCATGACGATAAAGAGTATCACCGAGGATAATATACTAACGATCTTGGTAGCGTATTAGATGATGGTCAGTGCTAGACAAATTGGGCCAGAAAGTCTGGGTTTGGAGATATATGATGATATCTCCATACCAAAGGTCATCGGAACTAATCAGGAAAAGGGATTCATCGGGTAATGAATCTGCTGCTACATTTTCTGTCTCAGAGCGGGGAAGGTCATATATCAAATCGGTAAACACCAAGGATTTCTTAGACTTAGCGCGTTCGAATTCTAAGTCAAACTCCTGGAGTATTACGATCCATTTGGAGTATTTTCCCCCTAGAAATTGGTGTGTAAGAATGCGCTGCATAGGGTTGCAGTTAGAAATTTATGTAGTTTTGCGAGACAGGATATAGTGCCGGAAATGTTGAACCACTTGGACGGCTGCCAAGGCCAGTTTTTCAACATGTAAATACTTGGTTTTGGTAGTTGTGAGACTCCAAATCAAGTAATAGATGACATGTTCGTCATGAGAATAATCTTCCTGGACGAGAAACATAGCAATGGTATAGTCTGAGGCTACGAGGTAGAGGAAATAATCCCGACTGTAATCAGGTGGGAAGAGTAGTGGGGTATGTGTCAAAGACATTTTCAAAGATTCAAAATCTTTGTTGGCAGTGGTATCCCATACGAACTCAAAACCTTTCTTGATCAGTCGTTTAAATCCAAGAGTTAGCTCATCATAGTTCGGGATGAAACGATGGAGAAAGTTTGCCTTCCCTTGCAAAATTTGTAACTAGCAAAGTGAGGAAGGAGGAGGGAGATTGAGAATCACCTCGACCTTCAAAGGATCTACCCTGATCCCTTGGCGTGAAACAATAAAGCCCATAAGTTGGCCAGATTCTACGCAAAAAACACATTTGTGGGGATTCAAGCGTATGTGGTAAACCTGACATCGAAGGAAAATGGCGCGGAGGTGTATTGGATGATCTACACGGCGCATGGAATGAGCAGGTAAGTCATCAAGATATGTCTGCACAATGTGCTTTATATCATGAAATGCGTAAGACATAGCACGTTGAAAAGTTGCACCGACATTCTTTAAACCGAATGGAAGTTTCTGGTAGGCGAAAGTGCCCCAAGGAAAAATAAAGGCGGTCTTGTGTTGGTCCACGGGTATGATATTTATTTGATTATATCCGAAGAAACCATCCATCAGAGAGAAGATTTCACTTCCATCACAATCATCGACGATCTGGTCAACGAAAGGGGTAGGAAAGTTGTCTCTAGGAAAATCTTTGTTAATGTCCCTATAATCAACGCACACGCGGATTGTGCCTTGTTTCTTGTCAATCAAAACAAGATTGGAAACCCAGTCAGTTAGAGCCATAGGGTAAATAAAGCCATCTTTGAGAAGTTTCTCAACTTCAAGTTTGATAGTGGTTTCTTTACATGGGTGGACCAGACGAATTCATTATCGAACAGGTTTAGCACCTGGGTATGTCTTAATCTCATGTACCACAATGTCGGGGTCAATCCACGGCATTTATTCATAACTCCATGTGAAGACGTCATGAAATTCTTGGAAAAGAAACTTGTAGGTGACAACTTCGTCATGGGAACACGAAGCTCCGATATGCACATTTTTGACAACTCTAGGTTTTATGGATATGTCAAGGGGGATGGTGGGTGAGATATTACTTAAGTTCCCTTCGTAGAACATATCGTGTGTAGACTCGGGAATGGTAGAAATGATGACAATGGTCGATGGGGTCGAGATTTGTTTGTAACCCTCGATGGTGCGTTGTTCCAGGAAGAGGATGGAACAATGATGTCCATCATGCCAAGGGGTATCTTCCACAGACATAACAGACATAATCATCTCGTCTGTAGGAAAAATGACACGGAATGGATCTAGAGATAAATCACCAAGAGAGGGGGTTGTCGATTGAATAGCTTGATAAGCAGATTCGACCGGACTTAAAGGCATTTCGTCTCTATAACGAAGATGATCGCTGGGGTTGGGTACCATCCACGAGTCGTAAGATGTAAGGGTTCCATGAACAGAGGTGGAGATCATGTTGATCAAGGCGACAAATGGATGTGGGACATCAGGTGGTGGGATGGGGAAAGTACCCATCAAAGAGGAATCTTTAAGAAGACCCACACCGACGTTCTCATATCCAAGGGGGGGGTCTGCAATGAAAGATATGTTGTCGATACATGCATCAGAGTGAAAGAAGGCCAATCGGTCTACAATAACAAATTTTCCTTGATGTGGGAAATGCACGACATGGAAAAGAGTGGACACAACTACACGCATGGAATTGAGCCAGCTACGACCAAGTAGAAGGTTGTAATCGAGAGGAGCGTCAAAGACCTCCACTTCAACGTTGACTATCTTGCCTTTTAACGTAATAGGAAATGAAGGGAGGACATCGTAAGGCTTAAAACTAGAGCCATTGAAGGCTTTGAGCGTGTTGTGGGATTCAGTCAAAGGAGAAGATTCGATGGATTTCCAGCAGGTAATAGACATGACACATGTCAAGGCACCCTCATCAATAACTATTCTACAAATGTTTTTGTCGGAGATAATAACTTGTATTTGGAATGTGAGTTGAGGGGGTAACCTTGGAATGTGATCTTCCATGGAAAAAATTATTAAATTCGTATCTGTAGGGTCGATTCCACCAATAGCTTTCAATAGTGCCTTCCATTGTATAGGAAAAATTTGAAGGACTTCGAGGGATGACATCGCAGATGGTCCTTGGGTTAGATCTTCAACAATATTGTAGTTCTGGGTAGCATGTGCATGAGGATTGAAAGTCGATTTTCAAACAAAACCCTTTGAGGGAGGGTGAAGAACTGTATCTAGGATCGGTCATTTGAGATGAAGAGGACCATTGGTAGGTGGAGTTGTGGGATATGGTTGGACCAATGAAGGAGGTATTGCATCAACCTTCTCTTTGAAGGAAGGATAATCTTTGGCTTGAGTGGTAAGTGTGATGTTATTCTTCTTTGAAACACCTATACACATTAATACATAGGATGTATTGGAGGGGGAAGGTTGGTCATGAATGACCAATTGGGCTTGTTGTTGAGAGGGGAAGGGTTGTGACAATACGGCCAGAGTGGGGGATTTTGGGGTCTCTTGAAGGAACTTAGTAACTTCGGATCATCATGGACAATCCTTAGTGTAGTGATCATCACCACAGATAAGACAAGGGTATCGGTATTTTCGCTTATCCCTATCATCAACAAGTGGTGTTTTGGTTTTCTCAGATTGTGGATTATTTTTATCCTCCTTATTCTTACCCTTTCCCTTTTTGGATTTATTTTTTTCAGCGGGGGTAGATTGAACAAATTTTACCTCAGAAGTCTTGCTAGTGGGAGGGGTAGGAGATAGAGCATTTTGAACACTATAAGAAATGGGTTTGGGGTTGTTTCTAGAGGTTTTTATGGAATAAGGTTGGGCATGGAAAGTCCCAATCACACTGCCAGCTGCATGAGAAGCAACAGGAGTAGTTGAAGTAGCAGAAGTAGAAGCACGAGGTGCATCAGGGAGTAAGTCGTAAAGAGTACCCATCTGTGAATAAACGAGGTTGAGGTATTAAGCACGAATGATTTCCTATTATTCTGTGACAACTCCACCCATGGCGATGTCATGAGAGATGTCATTCACGAATGATTTCATGAACCACTCTGCCAGCAATTGATTGGGAAGTTCGAGTTTGATGAGACGTCGTCTCCGTTGCCACTCATGAATGTGATCAGAGATATGAGTGGCTTTGGTTTGTTTGAAAGAACTCAAAATCTCGGTTCATGTTTTGTAGTGGATTTGTAACTGGTAGTGGGTGAGGAAATCCATAGCGAGGGTGTTCAAGTCGGTGACGAAGCCTCATGGTAATTCTATATACCACTTCACAGCAGAACCTGTGAGGCTTCGCTGGAAAAGGTGTAAATGAACAGAGTCATCCATCAAGGAGTTGGATGAGAACCAAAGGTGAAAAGTCATTACATGATTGTTTGGGTCCTCTATAGGTTTACCATCGAATTAAGGGATGTTGGATGGTAGTTTAACTGGTATGGCGAGCCATTGAGGAGAGTAACGGATTGGATCATTTAAAATCCTCGATAGATCAGGGAGGTCTAGGGTGGCTAAGAAGGGTAACTGTCTATTCACATGTGGGTGCTGGTGACTTTGGGGAGGGAGTCCCGTCGGTAGACCAATGGGACCATAAGCAGTTTGCATATAATGTGAAGATCCAGGCAGAGTCGGTGGTTGGTGTGGAGGAAAGTAATTCATAGGGTTGTACCCTTGAACAGGGGTGTGGGGTTGAGCGTTCGAGCCCCAAATAGGATTAGACATGACTGGATATGGTTGGCTTGTACTAGGGGGTATGACGGAGCTAGCTTGAGGATGTTGGCCCCTAGTCGAGTGAGGATTATGTTGTATAAGATAATTCCAATACTGAGCCAAGGATGGAGGTATGTTTTTTCCAAAGGGTGGGGTCGATGGGGGTTTCTCTCCAATCGGGGGTTGTGTCCCAGTTGGGATTTGTTCTGCAAAAGGGGATTGGGTTTGGATTCCTTGGTGAAATTGTCCACTAACAGGAATCTGGTAATTAGGTGTGAAAGACGGGATGGTGCCACTAGGGTTGGTGCCTCCGATAGAGGATGGAAGAGGTCCTCTGAAAGGGGGTCAAGGGAGTGTCGGAATAAAACCAATAACGAGATGGTGCCCAGAAGAAGTGGAAATTCCAAGAGTCCCAGATGAGATTTGTGTAGGAGTGGGAATAGAAGCATTCAATGCATGATATTTGGGCAGAAAGGTTGTGGTGAATCTGGGCGAAAGTGATGTGCCAATGGGGGCTTGGCTAGCTGCTATAATCCCGAAGTGAGGAATCATAGTATCTGGGTCCATAGTGTAATGGACCATTTGTAGAGGGATAGTCAAGATGTGGTTAGCTGGCGGAGCGTCTGTACCAGGAAAATAATAGGCAGTAGTAAAAGGTGTTGCATCTGGATCAAATGTTTCAGGCAGCTCAGGTGCAACAATGATATCAACGCCTGCTCCTGAGCCAAAGATATCCCGTCTAAAAATGCCAGTAGTCCAAAAAGGATCTTGACCCTCAGGTCCTATGAAAGGTCTGGTTGGTGATCCAGAAGACTGAACAACTATATCTTCAGAAGAATTCACTCACACAATACATCTCTCAGAGTCGGGAGGAAGTCGAAATTCCTCTCGAGAATTGGTAATTCAAAACCATTCTAAAGAGTTAGTTCTTTCCACTAGTGGAGTGGCAATGTCTTGGATTTTACTCTATTGAGGAGAGCCCTCTGGTGAGTTGGTAGGAAAGGGTTGAGAACCTTCCAGTTTTTTTGGGGGTAGGCCTTGCATTCTACGTGAACGGCGTGGAGGGTCAATTGTGATCGAGTTAGAATTTTACGAATGAAATTCTATGGCCAACTTGGGTAAACAAACAGCAGGCACTAGTAAAATCTAGGAAGCAAAACCAAGCAAACAAGACCTTCCAATTCCAAAGTGACTAGTCAGTGATGAAATCCAACGTCACGACAACAAGACAAGAAGGGGCTAGGCTAGGGTAGAAAAGTTACGTTGATGACCTGCTTAACGAACTTACACCCTGGTGCAAGCTCCCACACACAATCGTGGGTATACCCTCCAAGGACAAGTGAGTCTGGCCAACGTCAATTCTAGGTATCGTGAAGACTTACCCCTTCACAGTCACCTTGTGTAAGACCCTAAGAAGATAGGCTACTAAGGTTACCACCAACAACAATGATGCCTGGGGGAACAGTCGACAATCTGATCCACACACAAGGGCAAGTTATCTAGATCAAAATCAACTTGAGAGGCTTCCACTCATCATTGTGGGTATACCTTCAAGTGACCCCCATAATATGTGCAATCTCTACAATGATATCAACAAAGAAGGGTGAGTAACTCTGTCAATCTCAATGCGACCTCAGGTTTGACCCTTGTGTGAGAAGGGATTCCCGGGACAAAATGTTGCAAATGGAATTTTACACTCCTTATCACAAGATAGTATTATGTGTTTTGTGATTTGAAGAGTGTGTCTCACTGCCTATTCCAAAGCTCTAGCCTAGCTAATGTTGGTGTAAAAGAGCCTTAGAAAAAGTTACTACTTGAATTTTAAAATTGTGCAATATTATTAAAGGTTGTTGTTACTCAAAAGAAGACGGAAATGAAACCGATGTTGCATGAGACTCTGACCCAACAATGCATAAATAGGAATGAATGATACAAATTTTTGTTCAATGAATCCTATTTACAGGAGGGAAAGAGGAGTTTTTTGGAACAATGTGAACTACGATGTATGATCTTCTCTGAAATGTAATATCAAACAACCATGAACAATGCAAATTCCCTATTCGTTCTCTTTCAATACTTGAATGCCAATATTTTGGAATAAAAAGTTTCTTAAAAAAAAAGAAAATGTCTTTAATTTTTATTAGAAACCAAGCAACGGGGATGGAACTAAGAAAAAGTAAGAAACCAATGAAAAAGAAATACACAACAAACACCCAAATCGATCTTTCAATGAAGACAAAAACAACAAACTGACAAGACCAGTCTCTTCAAACGCACATGGGTAACAATTTTCCAAGTAATAAGCAATTGAAAAGGACAATTAATCTCAAGTTTTAATCCAATCAAAGGCTCCCGACCAAACAAGCACTCAGATTTCAGAATCAGAGATTATGCCCTTGTTAAGAAAAGGTCAAGAGGTAAAAATTGAGAAAAAATAAACAAGAAGAGATTTTGATTTCCGAAAACTAATCATTCACGAGATTTGAAGTCAAGAAACATTCAATCAATGGTCAAAGAAGTTCTTTCTAGACACACTAACCAATCTGGGCATCTGAAGACACAAAATACTTACACCAAAATTTTTACAAGTGAGTTCGCAGTCTAACAGTGGGGTACAGTGAGAGAATTGAGGATTCTCGCTGGCTAGACACAAACAAGGTGCGAGAAGTTCACACTGAACTGAACACTAGGGTGCGAACCTCAGTTATTCTTGTAGGATACAGAAAGGTGTAGTGCGAGAAGGTTTGTAATCAAGCAAATTTTGGAAAAATGACAGGACTTTTGAGGGAACGTCTGGATCTAGAGAGTCTGTGAGGGTCTCCTCAACACTCAGAGATTGATTGGGAATGAAAAAGGGTAGGTCGAGAGTAAATGGACAAGAAAAAACCATCAAAATGGGTTGTATCCCCAGTGGAGTCGCCAATTTTGTTATTGGATAAATTGGTAGGTGTGGACACTAACAGATCTCCCTAGATCCACCTAGATCTAGAACAAAATAGGACAGGGCATGACTCTTTCCCTAAGTTGCAATCATTGAATCTACTACTAATAATGAATGAGTGACATACCTTTGTATCACTTCCTTAGGTCTCTGTTGTTCCCACTTCGCTCCAGTTCCCTTGTGAAATCAGGTCCAAGACAACACAAACCAACCAAAGTGAAGATGGAAAAGTATATGCAATCTCAACCTATGCATATGATCAAGGAGTTATGCAATAAAATAAGAGTGATTTTATGGGAAAGGGGCATGTCGTTGTATTATATTAAATGAAAGTAGAAGATACAACCTAATCGCCTTGATGTCCCAATCTTCCTTTTAGTGACCCTTGGTTCTAACACACACATTTTCTCTACACTTGTGTGAAGAAGAACCAATACAACTTGATAGAATGAGTAGAGTCTTCAAGCTTCTTTCCAAACAGGGTTCCTCGCACAATTCTTTCACCGGTTCTTCATTCAATCTTGCTTAACCTTTTCCATGAGAAACCTTTCAATATATAGGAGAAGGAGAGATGGTTAAATGGATGAGGATGATTCCACTAAATTTGAGAAGTCAGTAGGATGCCAACCATGCGAATGCCAACTCATTTTCTAGAAGGTTCCCTTCTAGAACCTTCTTGACTTCTTCTCTTTTCCAAGATTTGAAATAGGTTTGCACCCTACCTATAGAGTAGACTGTGAACAATTCACACCCTAAGTTTGGGTTGCCTACGAGAATGAAGGATTTTCGCACCCTGTAATATAGGTAGCCTGCAAACTCATCTTAAAAATGTGTTTTTTGGAAGGAGACAACAGTCACTTTTCTCAAGGCAAAAAGTCCTTGTGGGAGCCTGAATACATCACTTGTAGAGACATCATCAGAGTGACCAAAATTGTGTGTAACAATCAGAACACTATTGCTGTGCATACTGTTGTCTTCCTGAACACAACACAATTGTTGCTCATATTATATCAAAATAGCCCTTGAATCTATTCATTGATTCTTATTGGTCTCTAACTAAGATAACAATTTGTTTTTGTATCTTCCACCTTGACATCTACACTCTCATCATCATGGTTATTTACTAAAATCCAATTGTGGCTCCATTTTCCAGTGAAGTGATCATTTTATCAATGAGTGTAATATCAGATTCTCATTTGTCAAGCTTGACATACATCTCTTCAAATTGGATCCACAATTTGAACTATTCATTTTTGAAAAAATCTAAGCTTCCAGGAGATGCTTCAACAATGCTATAACTATAACCCTTACTTCCAAAGACTTTGAAGTATTTTACAGTATGGGCTCTCCCAAAAAATGGTTCACAAGGAGTTTTGCTACTATCAATCCTGAGCAGACCTCTGTTCATCTGAGTATCGATGTGCTTACATCATCCCTTTGTAAGACTTTTTCTTGTAGTTGGATAATTTCTTCTTCTGACTTTGATATATTTTTATCTTTTTCATATTCAAAGTCCTCTTTGAGATAGGGACACTTGGATTCAAAATGAACAACTTTTCCACAGTTAAAACATTTGAAAAGAGGCTTGCCTTTGCACCTCCCTGATCCTTTCTGAAGTTTCCTAGTGAAATTAACTTCTTCTGTATCAGATTCTTCATGTTTTTCTAGTGTTGAAGATTCATCTTCAACGACATTATTATGTGCAATAGAAGATTCTTTATCCTTGTCTTGAGAATATCCCCTATTAGAGGTTTTATCATCCAGACTCATATTATTATCTTCATCAATTTCAGGAGAAACATTTTCCTCATTTTTCTTATTTGGTACTTGGGATTTTATTTTCTATATCTTCTTATTTACTCTTGTTGTAATATTATTTGAAGCATTTCGTATTGACTATTTTCTTGAGTTCCAATAGTTATAGGCTTTGTGGCCATATCCACCACAAGCATAGCATCTCATAGTGTAACAATGTGTAGCAATATGTGCAACATGATTGCAGTTCCAACATCTTATACTATTGTTGAACCTACCAAATTGTTTTCCTCCATGATGCCTACAGTCCAAGGCTTTATGACCATATTCATTACAAGCAAAGAAATAACCTTTAAAGAAACTCTCATACCTTCTTTGATTCATCCATGAAGGTGTCACTCTTCTAAACTTGCTTTGAGGTCTATGAATAGCTTCTGGATGTCTTCCATGATCAGATCTTCTGAATTTTGTAGTGTTGCTTTTATTTATTGAATGTGAAGAAACTGAGTCATACCTATTTTTACTTTTTGAAAATGAAGGAGTTGTGTTAGACCTATATTCATCTTTTACAAGTCAAGGACTTGTGTCAGACTTATTTTCACTTTTTACAAATGAAGGACCTGCATCATATTTCTTAGGGGTACTGATATTTTCCTTAATGTATCCATGGACAAATTTGTCAGTTGGTGATCTCTAACTATCCAAGATCTCATCCATGGTCATGGAGTTGTTCAAGAACTTGTTTTGGGTGTCTGAATTCTCAACCTTCTTTCTAAGGTTCACAATGTCTGCTTCCAACTCATGACATGATTCTTCCTTTTTGTCCAACTGGTTCCTTACTACCTCTTCTCTCCTTTTGGCTTCTTTAAGTTGGATTTTAAGATTGACATAGTTTTCCCTTAGTTCCTCTAGATCTGCAATGTTTCTACTTGAGACATAATCTTCCTTCTTTTCTTCTTTTGCTTGACTGATTTCATTTTTCAGTCTGTTGATTTTCTCTTCATTTTCTTCTGTTAGATCATCAACTTTTGTTTTCAATCTTTTGCTCTCATCTTCTTTGTTTTCTAACTGAATCTTTTGCTCAGATATGATTTCTTCATTGTCTTTGATATTTTATTTTCTTTTTAGGATATGCTTCTAATTTCCAAGATCATCATCTTCCTTCTCCTTTTCCTTTACTTGACTAATTTCTTTCTTCATCTTCTCGATCTCCTCTTCTTTCTCTTCTAACTGATTTTCCTGCTCATATATTATCTTTTCACTGTCCTTGAGAATTTTATTTATTTGCAAGACATGTTTTTTATTCTTTTCAAAGAATTCTTGAGTGTAGTTATGAAGATAGCTATAGTCTGATTCATTATGGTGATAGAGGTATTCATGGAAACTCCAATCAACCTTTTCTTTGGCCTTTGATAGTTTTTCTTCTTCTTCTTCCATGGGATAAATGCTAACATAACATGTTGTTATTGTATCTGAGTCTTCTTCTTTACTTACAGAGGAGGATTCAATATCACTGCTATTGCAGTCAAAATATTATGGAGAATCCTTACTTTTATTGATGGTTGAGTCTTCATCTTCACACTTGATAGGAATGTCTTCTGTGTCTTTATTTTTTATTTGATACATCTTTTCTAACTTTAGCCATAAGTCCTTGGAAGATGTGCATAGTCCTATGCTTGTCTTAACTGTATCTGATAATCCATTGAGAAGAATCTTCAATGCCACTTCATTGTTCTTCCTTGCTCTTCTTTGGATTGTAATTTTGGATAGATTCTCTGATGTAGTTAAGTCCCAGGGCTTTCTTACTACTGAATTCCAAACCTCAGATCCTTTTGATTTCAAAAACTGTTTCATTTTTTCTCTCCATGAGGAATAATCTGTTCGATTGAATAAAGGAGCTTCAATTACAGAGAGAGCCATGTGTCCACCCATTTCTTCAGGATCTGCCTTCCAGTGTTTAGACTATGTTTGAAGAAACCGCCCTCTAATACCAATTGAAGAATACAAGGTCCACACTAAGAGGGGGGGGTGAATTAGTGTGTGACCTATTTTAACTATTTCTTTTCACAAGTTACCACTTAAAACATAATGAATGGATTAAGACCAATCACATTATAATTACAATGAACACAAAGACACCAGATGTTTGTATAAGATTTTGTATAACAAATATGACATAGTAATACAGATACATGTGATTGAGGATTTTCTATTTAGCACCAACTAAATTTTTCAGCACCAACTGAAATAGGGAGCACCAACCCCTCGGAGAGCACCAACTCTCTGCCAAGACCAATCTTGGAGCAAGACCCAGCTTGTTGCAAGTCCCAGCTTGTTGATAGAACCCAGTCTATTCAACTAGAGTTTATTCAACTCCAGTAGTAGTGATCCATTGTAGAATCAACTATATTTTATGATCAAAGGTATACTATAAAACTCTTATCACTGCATTTCATCTTCTCTCTGTAATTCATATTTTCTTTCCTCTGATATCTTCTCTGAATCTGCTTCAACTTATTTAGCTTCTGTTATGAACTACATTTTATCTTGTTTCTGTTATTCACATTTTTTTTCTTCTGATTTCTTCTTGAAATCTACTTCAGTTTTTGATCTTCTATTCTGGACTGTAGAGACACCATATTCTCGCCACTTTTTCTCGTTTATATACTCTTCAAATGGGTGTGAAATTTAAAACATCGTGTCCTCTTATTTGAACCATTGTACCTCTTCATTTAAAATGATAATCTAAACATTAATTAATATCATTTTTCCTTTTTATTCTTTATTCATATTTTCATGATTTATTCTTTTTTAATAATGACTGTGTATCGGTTCATTTTTGTCATGAGTTTATCACAGACATGGATCGACTCATTAGATCGTACTCTTTTTTCTGCTGCATTCTCGGCTCACCAACAGACCATATTCGATCATCATGCCTCTTCGATTAACTTAAATATAATCATTGTTTTATCATTTTTACAGTGAAGGCTTTCCATAAATTGATCACTGTTATGGATCAATTTAATCCTTTAAATTCGATCCCAAATCTCTGTTAATTTTATAGAGACCAAATTCTATGGAGGTGCTTCCTTCAAACCATCATATATGACTGTGGCATAGAACCATAGGCTTTACCAATTATAGAGACATATTACAATTTTCCCTTTCAAACTTCTTTAACATATGACCAATTGCAGTGACCTGAACGTTTAGGCAAGGCGTGTGTATGAGCGCTTTACCAAATAAACAGTCATGATTCATTCTCCCGATGAGATGGACGGTTGATGGGATTTCGACATTTTAGATATTTGAGTCTTCATGACTTCACACTTTACTAAATTCACTATCACGAAATCGCTGAAAATATTGGACGGTTCAAATTCCCTACTGAGATGGATGATTGATGGGGTTTCGGTGTTTTAGGAATTCAAATCTTCATGACTTCCACTTTCAGAATTCCCGATCACAAAATTTCCAGTCAGATCGAATGTTTTAAGTTCTCCACAAAGTTGGACGGTTGACGGGGTATTGGAATTTTAGGCATTCAAATCTTCGTGACTTCCACTTTCATAATTCTCGATCACAAAATTGTCGGTCAGATCAGACATGTCAAGTTCCCCACGAAGATGGACGGTTGATGATTCTTTGGCATTTTTCTCATCGGGTCTCATGACCGCTATTAGGTGATTTATATGTACTAAAAAAGATACTAAACTACCCTCAATTAAATTGTCAACCTGAGGTACGTAAACTTAGAGTTGTAGAAAAATATATGCCAAAGGTAAATGGTTGGTAGGTGTATAATCTAACTAATGAACGCAGCTGTCTATGGCTAATATACTCAAGAAAACCTATCTAATGAGCAAACCTACTAAGCAACTTGAAACTATTTAACCTAAGTACTTTTGGTCCAAGGATTGATGGATAGTCCTAAGAAAAGCAAGTAAACCCTACTTTAAAGAAAACTAGTTCATGACAATGAGCAAAAGAAAACTACCTAAGAATATCAATAAGCAAATGACAAAAGAAAACTAACTTAACTTGCCAACCTACATTCAATGAGAAACTACCCTATGAAAGCAAATAAATGAACAGTAAGCAAAGACACCTATCTAACCTATAAATCAAATAGACAATTAAGCAAAGACAACTAACTACCCTACTAAAGAAAATGAGCAAGTAAGCAAAAACAACTAAAGCAAATAGGCAAGTAAGCAAAGACTTCTCATTGAAGAACTATCTAGCCTAAGAGACAAGTGGACTAAATGCTTGATGCAAAAATACTTCTAATGCATGAGATGAAATTCATTTTATTGAGAATAAGAAATACTATCAACTAAATGCCTAATTTATGACAAACAAGACTGCTCTTAAATCTATTGAAGAAAAAGACTAATTACCCTATAACAACAATAAAACTATATTCTAACTTATGAAAGCAAGAAACTATCTTTAATCTATGAAACACTCAAATGTAATGCTGGTGGTTGTGTGAATGCCTTCAGTGGTGACGGATGATATCTCGATGACACTTGACAACAAAGGACAACTCCAATGGTATAAACTCAACACTAATCTCAATGGAAAAATGGAAGGTGTGTATTAAACAATCCAACGAGAATTTATCCATGACAAAGACAATGTTAAATACCCGGCATATTCATGAACAAACCATCAACAACATAACGAGATTATTATTCCAATTCTACACTATGTAGGCAAACTAGGTTCATTCATAACTAAGAAATTCAATTGCATTTTAATTCTAAGGAAGGAAATTGTGTGAAATAAAACTATACTATGTCTATTTTAACCATCCAGACTAAGATAAGAAAATGAGTTAGAGACAGAAATTAAATTATACTATTAAAAAGTAAATTGACAATCTACATTAACCAACAACTAAGCAAATGAAATCTATCTAAAACTGAAGTAAGCAAGCTATAATTAAAACTAGAACTTATCCTATTCATCCATCAAATTCCCTGTCAAAGAAACCCAAATAAAACTTTGTTTTATTCTAAAAACTTTGTTGTTTACTTGATTATAAAACCATAAATCGAAGCATAGTTTAACATATAAATGTACATGAGGTTAATATAGAGACTTGGGGTTAGTATGGAGAGAGAGAGACTTGCAAGTCTTCTCCTAGCCTACAAAATCAATACATGCTAATACCTATCATCATCTAACCTGCAAAAAGAGAAATAAAACAGTAAGCTACAACAAATTAACTAATTAAATAAAAACATGTACATACAGGAAATAAGAAAAAGGAATTTGTATTACGAAATGCATAAATAAACACAAGAACAATCATCAGACTATTGGTGGGCCCCCCAGCAAGTCGTGGCTACCTTTTACAAGCACACCACGAACTTCAACAGGCCGAATTCACCATGAAAACATGAAAATGCAGTTCTAGTACAATTCTGGCAATGTGAAATAACAAAACAGAGTAAAAACGAGTTTATCTCCAATCTAATGGCTCTTCTACTTTCTTAACAATCTAATGACCATCCTAGAAGTATTTATAAGTTTACAAACCAAGTGGTCGACCACGGGAGGGTCGAACCACCTCTAAATTAAACAAATTATAATAAATGATGCCATAACTAACAAAACGGAGTAAGCCAATAATCATCCTCTTTGGACAACTGAAACTGAGTTGTCTTGAGCTTAGTAGCTGGAGGGGGAGATCATGAAGAAAACCCATGTGCCCGATTTTTCCATCACTGGCCGCCAATGCCATAACCGCCAACTCGCCTTGCATTTTTGTGCAATACTGGGTGCTGGAACGAGTGTCAGATCAGGTACCAAAACAAGTGCTGGAACGAGTACTGGATCAAGTGCCAAAACTAGAAACATGGTGTGTTTTTCCCTGTAACAGTAGAAAAACATGAATTAACTCTTGGAAATCATAGAACAAGATGAATTAAACTTGATTTAATAATTAAACATGAATTACACGTACCTTATGTCGATCATACCATTTTATCATCAAATTCTTCAAAAAGATCCTTCAAAAGATGAGAAACACATATATACATATGGCAAAAGTGTATAATAACTGTCATGAAAATGATCATATCTCGGGCCCAACATTAACCCCACACCTACGATTTTGCAGGTCCCATTGGAAACAAAAAGAGGTTACCCCTCGTGACTAGGCTTGCTGAGGAGGATCAACTTTGGAAGCCTCTCCTTCTTGTTGTGTAGAATTAGCCTTGTGCCTTTTGTGTTGCTTTAAATGTGCTCTGAGCCTGCGGTTAGATTTAGTCATTTCATCAACCAACCGCTGAAGGGAGTTGACCTTTGCCTGAAGGACTACATTGTCATGATGAAGGTGTACATCTATTGTCTTCCTCTCTTCCAAATGTTGGAGAAGCTGATGGTTTTATTTTTGTGGCTGCTCTATGGTTGGGACAGAATCAATGATTTCTAAGGAAGGCTTAGATCCTTTGAGGGATGTGGACAATCTATTGGTTTTAGGGTCTAGAGTGGGCATAGGTGAAGTAGGAGTGATGGGATATCAGAAAGGTGAGGTAGGTTATGTTTTTGTTTTCCTTAGTGGCTCTAATCCATCCGCAGAGACTTCCCTAATTTTCTTATGAGGGCTCTCAAGGTCGGAGGACACTTGGATGGGATCCAAAGCAGGTGGAGGTTTTGCATAAGGCTTGGTTCTTGTGCTCCGAGTACTCTTCTGAAAGAGTTCCTTACCAAATCAGTTGGCTCCCCTCTTGTTTGTGGGAATGATGGGAAATTATTGCTGCATTACTTCTTGGAGTTTCTTAGGTGTAGGACCAAGAGAAAGTGAAGGCATTGGGGGGTCAACAATAGGCTTCTTTTGGTCTTTGTTCTTGGTCTTTTTCCCCGATGAAGAAGTAGGAATGTCAACAAACTTTTGGTATTGTTCCAGCAAAGAGAGGGTTTGTGCAATGGAGTTTGGAGTTCTTGGAGAGTGAGGCTTGGATGGAGAGATATTTTTTAGGCTACGTGACTTTCTGTCGGTCTTAACTGTCAAGTGGGGGTTTGCAAATTGGTAGATAAAGGTATCCCAATTTTTCCCCTACTTCTCTAGTTCAGTAAGAACGATGAGTTTGATCAAACCATGGTGGAAGAGACTATTGTGGGGGTTAGTCACATTATTCCCCACTTAAGAGGACATCTTCTCCAAGATTTCGATAAAATAAAAGGGAAAGTTAAAGGGTTTGTTGAACAAAAAATGAGCCAACAATCTAAAATGATAAGCTTTGAAGGTGGAGTATCTACCTTCACATATAATTAACCTTGTGATGAAAATGAGGGGGTTAACCAATTATGGATTTATCCACTCTTTAGCATACCCTTTCGCTCCTGAAATGCTCTTGAATTCGGGCTTGAACACCCTGTTGTAACTTGAGCGCGACAATTGATGATTCTTGAACCATCTATCTCCCATTCTTGGGAGCTTTGTGGTAGTAGAAATGGACTCTTCTGTGACTTCAAATATAAGAGACCCTACATGTGCTATCTTAACATCAAAACCAACTGCAAATTGCATAGAAAGACCATCATCATGGCCTTGTAAACTAGACAGAAATGGCCCCCAACCAGCATGCAAAAACACTTCCCTGCACTGTGCGAATTCTTGAATGGTAAACAAATCTGCATAGGAGGAGGGTTCATATCTCCTGGGCATTGTGATAAAGGTTAAATTCACCAAGCAAGGGCATGAACAAGCCAAGAGATGGCACCGGTTTATCACAGTCTGAGTGCGATTGGAACAGAGGGCGAATTTAGCAGAGGTTGGGCGCGATTCCTTAACGCAAGGTAGAGCAACTGGCAAGGGAAAATGAAATAATAGAGTGCCCAACCCAATTTTTGATGCACTTAAGGTGGAGTGAGTTACACACATGGGTGCGTGGGCTTCCATGTGTGAAGAATTCAAATTCAAAGGCTCAATTTTTGGCAATGGACTGGTGCGTAATTAGATCAATGTCCAAGTCTTTTGACTTGGACATTTGATCATAACCATATGAAGCATATTTTAATCAATGTCTGCAACCAATGTAATTGAATATAATTGAATTTTGGTTACGTGGAATCTAGGACAGTTACTGGTATGCAATTCAATGACACTTCAAACGGCACTTCAAACAACATCTAATCTGGCACCTCATACAGTAGTTCATCCGGTATCCCTGTGTTAAGTGTATTTCCACCTCTTATAATGGAAAGCCTTCAAATTTGAAGTGTTTTTGACAACCATAGTAGTTTATGAGCAGGGGAAGAATGCTTCATGCTCATTCAATCTTCTTGCATATGACATATAATGTCAAAATCTATAATGAACAGGTTATAGAAAGCATAAAACATGTGTTTTCAAACCTACAGTATGCAACGTGTAATGGAAGATAACCAATAAAGAGTGGTCTATTAAACATGAGTTCAGTAATTTATAGCACACAGGAGTTACGCAGTTTTTTAAAATAATATGACTATCAATGTAATAACCTGTATCATGGTGATAATACAAAAATTCTTTCAAAAAATTATTTCTCTAGGCAATGGTCATTTGTCAGCTCATGAATCCCTCCCCCACACCTAAGTATTGTGACACCTCACAATCAAAAGGATAGGAAACTAGTCAATATCCCCCAATAGTCGAAGATTTACAGTATGTCAAGTGTAAAGATGAAATTTCACAGATTGGTCTAACGATACAGTTAAGAGATGGGCCCACCTATAGGATACGAAATCCTATATATAGATAAGAAGAGGTAGGCAAGAAAGTTTCGAGATAGTCTTAGAGTTATTTCCCAATTGAAAATTTATGGAGTTCATTAACCTTAGCTTAACCGCACATACTTCATGTCAACTTTGTCTTCAAGTAACATTGTACATCAGGACAAGTTTAGATTTATTATTCATTTTTGTCAGATTACCATCCTCGCTAGGTAGAATTCCCCGCTGCCAGCAAGCCTGTTCAATACTCCGGTGGGTTTACCTAGTCATACCACAGGCCGATACCCGCTGCTAGCAGACTTGTTCAGTATCCCGGCGGGTTAGCCTCTTAAACCCTCAGAGACTGGCCCTCCATCTTTAAAGATTTTAATATAATATTTCTTATGAAAGAAGATGGGGGGACAACTCTGAAAACAACTTTTTTCTTTTTATTTTCAATTGGGATGGTATTTATGTTAGAGGATGACTTTCCATTATGTTATTAGTGATTGTCCTGATGTAAGGGGTACTTAAGCGGACGTGGCCTATCTAAATATATGGTATAATCAAGATATTTAGTGTGTAGTGGATGGTACCATCGAGAAAGAACAAGAAGGTATCTCTAGGCTCAACTTACTTTCTTCCTTTGTAGTTGTTGTGATGTTTTCATGGCTAATTGCTAATTAGACCTCCTTGTTACTCTTTGATAAATACACTTGACTTACTTACTCAGGTTTCTTGGAAAAACTGTACGAGAGACCTCTAGGATTGATAGTTATGGTATCACTTCCTTATATAGTGGTAAAGAGTTTCAAGAGAAACTGCTTTAGAATGCCTTTTAAAAAAAATGATAATTTTGCAAAAACATGGCTAATTACAGTAAATCACTATTTGATGCTTTAGCAGACACACAATTCAAGTATAACAATGTTTTGAAGAAAGATTCTTGAAACTGTGTATTCCTGGTGAAATAATTACTTACAGAAACCTCTAAAGTTGCCTTATTAACAAAATTCAAAAACTATTTACATATATACAATAGAAAATCTTTAAAAAACTTTTCAAGAACAAGGGGGAACTTCCCCATCTACAAAGGCCAATGCCTTGTCAGCTGACATGACCTGTAGAAAATCCTCCCTGGAAATGGGCTTATGATAAAATTTAAGTCGATGTCCATTTACCACAAAGGAGACTTGTCCATCATCAATTGTTTTAATTTTTACATCTCCATTGTCATATACAGTGTCTACCTCGTAAGGGCCCAACCAATGGGTGGCAAGTTTTCCTTTGAAGGTTTTGAATCGGGAATCAAACAAC
>JZKD02S1688177.1:121328-136084 GCA_000966675.3 Picea glauca | reverse complement strand
CCGGTTTGGGAAATCCATTTGTCTCTCATTCGATTTGATAACAAGGTCTTTCCATGTGTCGTATTTGAGTCAATGCTGCCAAATCATTGGTCGTGTCATTCATATGTTCAAGAGATGTCCGTCTGAAATCTCTCTTTGAGTTGGCCATTTGCAGTTATCCTTTCACTCCGTGTCGGCCTTCCCTGTGTCCAAAGTCCAATTGTCACATACTTTGTTCCACTTTCAAACTCTGTTACTCATTTTGTGTCATTGATGGGGGATACATCAAGGCCCTCCTGTGACGAGTTTTGTTCCGTCGACTTCAGCACATTATCCAGAATCAAGACTTAGAAATTATTCAGTACCTTGGAACTTGCATGCCTCAATGGCAAGTCTCCTCGCTTTCGACAATGGGTTTACATCATTGGCCCTTAATCGAAAGATTCCCTTAATTGTTCGACATCAACTCATTTATTCGCAGTCGATGGATTGTACTATAGTACCTTGGGAGTCATTGACATCAATGGTGATTTCCCTCGCACTTGTTAACGGTATACATCAATGACCGGTAATCAAGCGGCTTCTACTATGTTCGACTTCGACACATGTAATCACATGGTTAGATTCGTACTTTGGGAAATGAGATTGAAGACCCTGGATATTGTCTTTTTGATCCAGGTTGCGATGGAGTATATATATGATTTGCGACACATAGATCCACTGTGTATGTTTTGTGGCTATGTCGTCTTGATTTAAAATTTGTCGCATAGATCCACAGTGTATTCAGGTGGCTATGCTATATTGTGATGTCATGGATCCACAGTGTATGATTGGTGGCCATGACCTTGGTTTATGATGTCATCAATCTATGATCTGAGTATGGGAATGCCTACCTCATAATTGGTATATATGATATTCTGTTGATGCTTGGATGTTCGCAGGTCTCTGATTAGATGTGCTTTTGGTTCTTGACACACACATGCAGCTTACAAAGTCTATCGACTATCACTGGTTCCGCTCTCAGACTTTGGGGGGCATTCTGTTATCCACAAATTTGGTCATTGTGATGATGTCATGATGAAGTTATGATGATGGAAAATCAAGCTCTTCACTAAGAACACTTTCCTAAGAAAAGTTACAGTTGTCTGCTTCCATAAATCACACTCTGAAGAATGTTCGCAGGCTACCTATATACTTTCCTGCGAGAATGCATGATTCTCGCAGGTTGCATTAAGCCGGGGTGCAAACTTCTCGCACTGTACTCATTGTTAGGGTGCGAACATGTTCTTAAAGGGGAAAAAGATAAAAATCTCGAACCTTCTAGAAGGGAATCTTCTAGAAGGGTGAGTTGGATTTCGAATGGTTATTCAGGTGCTAGCATTCTAGATATCTTGGGATCATTCCCTATCCAAGTAACTAATCTATCTTCTCCTATATATTGAGGGGATTGCTCATGGAAAGGGTTAAGAAAACAAGCAGCAAGCTAGCTAGAGATTGATTATAGAATTAGTGCAAGACTGTATGGAGGATTGATGCTACAGCAGCAAGAGACATCAACAAGGTCATCACGAGTGGTTGATTTTCTTCATGCATGAGCAAGTGTGTGTGTCAGAGCTAGGAGCCATCGAAAGGAGACCTGTGACATCAAGGATCAGGGTGTAAGTTTCACTTTCAATTAATTCAATACAACAATATGTCCCTTTCCCATAAAGATGATGTCACTTTATTACATAACTCCTTGATCATATGTATAGACTAGTCATTGAATATATTAATCTGCCTTTACTTCGATTGGTTTGTACTGTTGTAATCTGAACGGAACAAGAGCATCGGAGCGAAGCTTGGAACAACAGAGATCTAAGGAAAGCGTTCATAAGGTATGTCCATAACCTTTATCTTTTAGTTCATTCAATAGGCTAGATCTAGGGAAAGTGTATTATTCTGTCCTGTTTTGTTCTAGATCCAGGTGGATCTAGGGAGATCGGTTTGTGTCCGCACTTATGGATTTATCCTATAAAAGTGGTCCAAAATCTTCCAAAGTGGGGAGGAATGATTCAGGAGGCTCCCCAGGCTCATAAAATGCTCAAAAATCAAAGTTCTCAAAATTGGATGAAACCAATTCCATTGAGACCGGCTTGTCACGCTGATTCCGGCAGTATATTTACTTTCTCAAATGGACGTTGTATGCGAGAGCTATCGTACTCTGATCGTTTTTTCAAACAGCTAATAAGTCAAAGGAATGGGAAAAGGTCAATGCTGACGTCAACATGACATCACCAATGACACCTCATGATGCAGACTTGGACCAATGGCAGTGTGACATGTGGCAGCATTTGATTGGGTAGATGTGGATGGCAGATCCACTCAGAGGTTGACATGTGGCACTTTGTTGGCAAATGAAGAAGTGCCATGTGGCCCGGACATGGGCTGCCATGTGGAACCCAGTCAGGGTCGAATGGCAAGTGTTAAAAATGTTTGGGGGTCCATGGGTTTTGAACCCAAGACCACCCACCCAGCCAAGCGCCTTAAGGAGATCACTAACACCAGCGCACCCCACACGTCTCCACTTAAATAATATGCATTTAATTTTATTTAAATTGTATTATATTACTATGTGGGTGGAAGGGGGTTGGGGCTAAGTCCCAGCCCATGGTTTTATACAGTCATATAACCACAGAGAGGCAGCACACACCAATCAAGGGGGTTAAGCCTAATAATTAAACATAAAGTGGGTTTTATCCTATAGTTAGTGATTTTTTTGGGATTTTGACTGATATTATGCCGAGAAAATGGATTTTTTGAGGATTTTAGGCCATTTGAAGGGGGATTTGATCCCAAAAAGAGGCCAGATCTTGAGGGAAGTTGGGATTCCTCATCTGAGCCTCAAAATCTATATAAAACAGGCTTTTTGAAGCTTGTAGGAGACTTTTTGATGCAGGGTTTTGAAGGGCCAGTTTGTAAATTTTGGTCTTTTCTCATGATTTGAGAGGCAATTTTTCCATGTTTTTTAGAAGAGTTTGATGGTGCATGCGTGAATCTGAGCAAGGAGGTTTTGCACAGCAGACATGAAGCATGTAATGTAACAACAAAGAGCATTGTAAGATAACTTTGAGCATTTTAAAGAGCAATAAAGAGGTCCTCCACTTAGAAGCGGGCCCAGAAACATAGCCAATGATTGGTGAGCTCCGTTATCAAACCTCTTGTCTGTATTTCTCTCTCTGTTTTGTTGTTCTATTCTCTTCACTTGCAGCATGAATATTAATGGCTAATCTCTTTATTCATTAATAAGCATCAAGTAAAAGTCACATTTGATATTCCATAAACAAGATAACAAGTTTATGTATTTCACATTCTTAACAATCTGATACAAAAAGTACATTAAACTAACTTACAATTTACCAGTAATACCTTTGTTTTTGGATCAATGAGTAACTTTAAAATTTTAATTTACCATAATTTCATTACTCATTTAATCTTATTTAAATGAAAGTGTGATAACTCAAAATATAAATATGACCTATAAGGATAACAAACCCTAGTCATAATGCCATATGACAACTTTAATCACTGGTCACCTCCTTGGTTGATCTAAATATACCTAATCCCATATATCATATTCGTTGCTTTAATAAAGTTTTTTAATGTATTATGTTTAAAAATATAATTGAAGGTTTGGTTGATCGATAAGATTAAAGTTATATATATATATATATATATATATATATTTTGAAGGTTTGGTTGATTGGTAAGACTAAAGTTTTATTATTTTTTATAAATTATATATAATTGTCTTTTATAAATTGATATGTTTATTAAATGGGTCGTTTGATGCGTTTATTAAATGGTTTGTTTAATAATATGAGCCATTTTAATATAATAAAATACTCATCATAATAACTTAGTGAAAAAATAATTTACATAAGGCTAATTTTAAAAAAATTATAATTTTATAAAAATATAAATAATTATTAATATTTAATGCAAAATGTATATGTGTATAGTTCATAACCCATAAAATAACAAAAAAATCAACCATGAGTTTAGACTTCTTCAGTGGACCTTGTTTTCATTTAAAGAACCGAGCTAAGTCACACTCATAAGTCCTATCTAACTAGACTTAGTTTGATGACTAGGGATTCACATTTCACTTGCAAGTATTGTATATATGATTTAAGGTTGAGCCAACCAAGTATTTGAATAGTAATAGTAAATAATGAAAGAGTTAATATTTTTTTAAAGAAGTTATTCAATTATTGTTATAATGATTTTTGGATAGGTGTTTTGGTTAATAAAAAAAGGTTATATTGTTTAATGTATGATATTATGATAAAGCAAATACACATTATTAATGTTATTATTTGATTAAGTAATTATAATTTGTTCACAATTATATGAAAATAGTTGTTTTTAGTTAAGTTATAAGGATTTATTTTGGAAAAGAAGATCAATGTATGGTTATAAAGTCACGGAAACAAAGTTAAAGTCTATGTTGGATTTATGAATTATCATTCAATTATGGACCACCTTGTTACACATAGAATCATTGCAGAGGAGAGTCACAATGATATATTCAATCTCCTATGTTATTTTATTGACTTTAGAAAATCTATTGACACAATGTCTGGGACTAACCTTTGGAATAATTTAGAAGAGCTAAAATTTCCTCTCAATTATATAAGAACGTTATTTCCAAGTTTAGGAACATTGAGGGTTGGTTGGAAGAAATTGATTGTAATATAGGAGCTAAACAAGGTTGTCTCATGTCCCCTACCCCTTTTCGAATATAAATTAACAAGTTAGAGGATTGTTTGGAAGAAGAAAGTTGTGTCGAACCAAATCTCACTAGTATAATCATCATCATTTTTCTTTACACTGATAATATTATTCTTATGGTGAGGAGTCTGTATGATCTTGACAAGCAACTAAAAATCCTCAAGTATTTTTTCTCTAGTAAAATTATGACTATTAACACTAATAAAATTAAGGTTATGATAATTAAATCCAAAAATATTACTTACACTAATTCTGTGTATGAAAACAACAACTTGGAGGATTCAGTGACTTCATACAAATAACTAGGAATTGATCTTCATTACAAGCTTAACTAGAACTACAACATTGAGAAAAGGATAAATGGAGGATGGAAAACTTATTATGGACGTGAAAACAATTGTAAGTCAGCGTACCTTTGGCTATAGGATAAGAAGAAACTCCTCTTTGAGACTATCATCACTCCTATGATCTTATATGGTTGTGAAGTCTAGGGATGCGGTATCTGTAGAAAATTGTGGAGATGATAGATCAAATCAAAGAGTGTTTATAACTTATAATTTTAAAATTAAATGCAACACACCCTATCCTATCATCATCATAGAAGCAAGTATTTCCCCCATTGAGAGCATGGTTATGACTAGGTACCTAATGTACAAGAACATGATAAACAAAATGGAAGACAAGAGTCTTCCTAAGATTGATTTTAACTCCAATCAAAACCACCTACAGCTCAAGCAGGGCTGGCATAAATATTCCAACTCTTGGCCTAAAACATTAGGGAATAAAGGAATAGGTTTCTTTGTAGAATAATGATAATATCAAAAATATTTTTACATCTAAATTTAAGGAGAAATTGTGGTGTGATAAAGAATTGGAAGATAAAACAAAATTAAGATACTATAATGAGGTGATCAACCATAATCTAAAAGATCAAAAGTATGTCTTTTTTTTTACTAGTGTAAAGAAGAAAATCCATAATGTGCTAAAATAAGAACAAACTCTCACGAGCTCCATAGTGAAACAGGGCATTGGACAATTCCTAAAATGTCATGGGACAAAATAATTTTTCATCTTTGTGACGTTAATATGGTTGAAGATGAAAATAAATTTCTCTTAGAATGTCTTGCTTACACCCACATTAGATCTCAATTTCAAAATATTTTTTACAATACTGACCTTCCTAACCTTTTAACTCATCAAAACTATGGTGATTTGGGAACAATTCTCTTAAAGCTTTTGAAGCACACACATAAAATTCTAAAGCAACCAAGTAATTCCTTTCCTTCCATTTCTTAAGGTTTGATGGACCAAATTTAGTCTCAAGGATGTTAACCATCATAATAATATTAATAATAATTATTATTATTATAGCTTGCACTTGGCCACAACTATATTAAATAATTCACTTATACAATCTTATACAATCACAACAATTTATGAAGAATGAATACATATCTAAAAAATTTAAATTTTAGTAGAGAATACCACCTCACTCTACTAACCAACCAAGCCACTTTGGCATCACTATAACATTTATCAACCAACCAAATCCCATTAACATCTAGCTATAACATTTCAATATATTAAATTTCATATTTTTATTTCTTGCATTTTCTATGGAAAATAAAAACCTTAGACAAAAGTTAGACCACACAAATTAGTTAACTAAAAATAAAAAGTTATTAAATGATAGACACTAGTACGATTAAAACCACTATGTTTCACCCTTGGACATTGGGGTGACATATGTACATCCATGCATTTAAACAAAATGACTATCATTGTTGCCTCATTCCCACGCTCCTGATTCCGAGGCAAAGCATTAACTCATAGTCTTTATGTTGGAGATTTGGTTTCATGGGAAACTTGTTGCTCTGGTTTACAATGGTCCAAGGATCTGATCGAGAGTGTACTATGGCTAAAATCAAAGTCACCTCTGAATTAATAACACCCTTAATGGCTTGGTATGGTAATATTCCTCTGCACCTTTCTGTGTTTTCTAGTATATGTCTTCCCTTTTCTCTTCTCATTGGCCTTGTTTCCTCCTTGGTGTGGATTTTTTGCACCCAGTTTATGGTTATCTCTTACCCATCCACCTAGTTCACTTGTCTCCCTCTCAAATCCATGCCTCGAGAGCATGGCAGATCTAGGCGAGGACCAGACTACTACAGATACTTGGCTAATCGTTGTCTCCCTAGTCAATCCTATTTGAATGCCCCTGGTACACCTTCTCCCCTTGCCTAACCATGGATAAGGAATAGGAAGTCATGGGAAATGATCGATAAGGAAGTCTGGGGTCCTGTCATCATAGAGGAGTAATTTCCATCCACTCCTCTCCAGGATATTGTTATACCTTCTATGATGCCTCAAGAGGATATGTACCATCTAATCAGACAAATTTTGTAGGAAAACGAAATTCAAGATGATGGCCATCCTCCATCCCAATCATTGGAGGGGAACTGGGGTTGTGTTGTCATTGAGGAAGTGGCTTCATTGGTCATTGGAGAAGTGGCTCCATCTGCCCCCCTTTAGGATACTACAATTTCACCAAAAGAGACTACATAATTAGAAGAGGTCACCTTTTGTGGCTTCTTGGAGGATCACCTTCAATTAATATTTGACATTCGTAGGGATATAGAAGATCAACTTTTCTAATAGGAAAACATCAGTCGTAGGTTGGATGCACTCTTTGAATCCTTATCAAGCGAGCATATCAATCAACACTACCCCACATGTTGTCAACTCTACATCATAACTCAATCTTGAAAACATCCTCCTCCTGTCCACGTGGGAAATCGCACTTTTGGTGTATGAATTTTCACTTTCTTCTTATGATTCAGTTCCATTTTCTCTATTAAGGTAGACTATGTCTTTTATAGGCTATCATGCCACTTTTGTAATTCTCATAGTTATTTGAACATTTTAGATATAACAACTTGGACAGTTATGGGAAAATTTAAAATGAACCTAGGTCTAGTTCTGTGATCCAAATGGATTTTGGTGGACTCCCACCTATTCCAACTGGCTCATTTTTTCAGTTTTCCACTTCGACAAATTTTCCAAGTTTTCGGGTCCCTGACTTCTGGGTTGTTTTGAGTCCCTAAACAACATGTTTAGGGCTCACTACAGTTAATATGTGTAGGTATTTCCATTAGAAATATTTGTATTCCTTAGATAGACCTTTCCAACGGGATATCATGCGCCTAAAACAAAGATCGTATGAAAAAGTTATGACCCCAATAATTTGATGTACTAACTTACCCAAATGGGGCCCACATGACTTTTGATGCTTCATCTCCTAGGGTTAGGTTTTAGGATGTCTAGGGTTTTTGACATTCCTATTTATTGTAAAAATGCCTTGAGATCCTCATTTTAATCATCTTCTTATGAATGAGTGAAGCTGTCACATATCTTCTTAGAGATAAGTCGCCACCATTCTAGCAATCTTGTTTTCCGCTACATTTTACAGTTTCAACTTATTTCCTTATTGAATAGAAAACAATTTTATTGTATATCTGTTATTCTATGTTAAGAATCTTTTGATAATAATCTATATTCATTTCACTCTACTCATAAAATCTGGATCAGTGGTATCAGAGTGGTCTTCTCATTGTCGTTCTTAATGCATGTCCCCAACGAGGTCAAGGTACAAAGAATTGGGTCTCGAGCTTGTTTCTCTTGAGGACAAAATCTCTCGCACGCCCAAGCGACCTCTCATGAAGGGAGAAAATAAAGACGAAGGGACAAGAGATCCCTTCAAAATGTTGCTCGAGGAATCCCTCACACAACAGAGGAATGAGATGATGGATAGTTTTGCACAAATCCTTCGGCGGCTACCAACAGGTGACGCATCGTCCTCAAACGGAGGTGCCTCCCCCTTCAAGGTACAAATCAACTTTGATATTCCTATATTTGAAGGTCAGATAGACACAGATGTTGTAGAAAAATGGTTGAATCTACTAGAAGGGTACTTCTCTGTCCATAACTTGTCGAATAGAGAAAATATTACTTTTGCATTCCTCAAAACCATTCCCCATGTCAAATATTGGTGGGAAAAATTCTGTGAGAAAAAGGAAACATAGGAACCCTCATTATTTACAGTCGGAGTCACCCAAGAGTCCTTTAGGGATCTTGTTAAGAAACAATACTACCCCGTTGGAATTTATAAAGACCTATATACAAAATGGACCACAGTGCGGCAGGAAAGAGACCAAGTAGTGCTCGAGTTCACAAATATCTTCCATACCTTGCGCACCAAGATGGGTATCAAAGATTTTGAGTGACATATGGTGCTTAAGTATCACGAAGGTTTGCATAGATACATCCAGGTCAAAATAGAGTTTTTGTACATCTCATCCTTGGGAGTGGCCTGATGATATGCCATCAAAATCGAGCAGAAGCTCAAACAAAAGACGTGGAAATTTGGGCCTGAGAACCCCTCATAGAAAAATCTAGGAAAGGGAGGCCCCAACCCACATAAAAAAGGCCAAAGAAAAGATAGACTGCCTCAGGACAACCATTCCAGGCCAAGAGCAAAGAAGGACACCAGAAAGACAAACAAAGATACCGAGAAGTGGTGTGACTTCCATAAGAGCCCCCAACATAACATTGTTGATTGTCGCTCAAAGCAGTTGCTGGTAGATGAGGTGAAATCCTCTGAATCAGATGCAGGTTCCGACTATGAGTCAAATCCAGAAAGGGGGAGACAGATCATTGATGCAGAACCCAGTTCTATCGTTTCTACCACCAATCTCTAGCCCGGTGAACCAGGCGAGCCAGAGGAAGGTGAGCATGTTTTTCATTCACATATGTGGGCAAAGAGTACCCCACTTCACTTCATCATTGATAGCAGTAGCCAAAATAATCTCATATCAGTAGAGCTTGTCAAGCGACTCGCCCTACCAACAATGCCGCACCCGCAACCCTACACCATCAGATGGCTCCGACAAGGAAGCGACATATGCGTTATCCAACAATGTCGCATGTCATACAAAATCAGGCCCTTCAAAGATGAGGTATCGTGTGATGTTTCCCTTCTTGAAGTTTGTAATGTTATTTTGGGCCAACCATATTTATGGAAACTCCATGTTGTATATGAGTCTAGGCCTCGCAATTTTATTATTACTTTGAACAAGAAATTGTACAGGATACCAGAGGCATTCTCACCTAGAGCTATTTCCTTGATCTTTGCCAAGCAATGCAGGAAGGTCATTACTCGGATGGGGAAGTTTGTCTTCTTCCTGATTCACTCTTAGAATGAGTGAAATATTGTAGCCACATCTAAGGTCTCCGCGGATGACCTCTCCACACATCAAAAGAAAGTGGATAAGGTCATGGAAGCATACTTGGATATATTCTCCTCACCTACTAGGGTAACACTGCACTGTTAGGTCAAGCACCCTATCGATCTGACCCTTGACCCACTGCTACCCAATGGGCCAGTCTACCGCCGCTCTCTGTTAGAGAATGATAAGATAAAGTGACAGATTCAAGAACTACTCCACAAGGGGCACATCCTTCCCATATCATCATCTTTTGGGAGCCCAATCGTGTTGGTAGAGAAGAAAGATGGAACCCGACGAATCTGCATTGATTACCGGGCGCTGAATAAAATCAAAGTCAAAAACCGATACTCGATTCCCTGAATCAACAACCTCCTTGATCAGCTCACAAGGGCCAAATACTTCAGAAATATTGATCTAAATTATGGATACCACCAAGTCTCAATAGAATAGACAGATGTATGGAAGACTGCCTTCAAGTCAAAGGAATGTCTTTTCGAATGGTTGGTCATACCCTTTGGCTTGACAAATTCTCCAGCCACTTTCATGAGGATGATGGATGATATCCTGTGACCATTCACCAATACTTTTGTAGTGGTGTATCTAGATGACATTCTCATTTACAACAAGACTTGGAAAGAACACTTGCATCATATTCAGTAGGTTCTGCACACCCTGTGGTAGCACAAGCTATACGCCAACTTGGAAAAATGATCCTTCGGCATGGACATGGTCCATTACCTGGGCTACATCGTTGATCAACATGGTGTACATGTGGATCTAGCCAAGATCTAAGTCATCTGTGATTTCCCATCCCCAACCACACTCACTGAGATTCATATCTTCTTGGGCCTTGCCAATTTCTACTGCAGGTTCGTGTTAGGATTTTCCCATATTGCATGGGTCCTTAGCCAAGTAACCAGGGGTGGTGATAAGGAGAAATTTGTGTGGGTTCAGTCCCAACAACAAGCATTCGATGATTTGAAGAAGTGCTTGGTCTCATCCCCAATACTTTCACTACCAGACCTACAACATCCCTTTGAGATCAAGAAAGATGCTTTAGACTATACTGTGGGCACCGTTCTCACTCAACACGGAAACCGCATGGCCTATCATAGTGAGACACTATTAAATGTTGTACGTAAGTACCCTACTTATGATAAAGAAATGCACTCCATTGTGCAATCATGTTGCCAATGGAGACATTACATTCTTGGGAAGGAGACAGTCATCCACACTGATCATAAGCCATTGCAGTTCATGGAGACACAAGGAAGATTATAGAATGACCGCCATCAGAAGTGGTCCACATACTTGCAGCAATTCCACGTCAACATCAAGTATAAAATATGAATTACCAAGCACGTCGTTCATTGACTCAGTAGATCGCTATTCATAGAACTCACCACAATTTTATACTCTTGTATCCATGAGACCTCTCGATGGCCATAACTCTATGAGATAGACCCGAACTTTTCCACCACCTACCAAATGTTGGGCGCAAATGCAATTGTCACTAATTTCCATCTTCAGGATGGGATGTTGTGTCTTTTGGGCCATATCTACATTCCATCAAGTGAGCGATCGAATCTGATCTGGGAAGCCCACTATAGTTGGGTGGTAGGACACTTGGTGTTGAAAAGACAGTGGCAATGCTACATAAACATTTCTACTGGCCAAAACTTCGACAGGAGGTCAGCAAGTATATCAGGTCCTACACTGCCTGCGCTATTTCCAAACCAACCACTAAGAAACAAGGCCTATACACCCCTCTTCCTACTTCTGACAAGCCATGGGAATCCGTCTCCATGGAATACATATCGGGCCTCCAGTCCACCAAGCAGGGAAATGATTGTGTTTTTGTGGTTGTTGATCGCTTTTCTAAGAAGTCGATTCTGGACGCCTGCAAAAAGAGCATCACAAAAGAGGTCATTGCCAAGATCTTATTTGAACGAGTCTGGGCACATTTTGGAATCTCACAAACCATTTTCTCAAATCAAGACAGTTGATTTCTCAACACATTTTGGTCAAGCCTTTGGTCATTGTTGGACACCAAGCTCAACAAATCCGCAACCTTCCACCCCCAGACAGATGGCCAAACCGAGGTCATAAATCGAATGATCATGCATATACTACGCATGTATAATTCCAAGAACCCTCGCACATGGGATGAGATTCTTCCCTATGACCAACATATCTACAATTGATCCTTGCATAGCTCAACTAGCCAAATCCCCTTTAAGGTGGGGTTGGGATTCCAACCGTTGGGTCCCATAGATGTTGCACTACCCCTTGTGGTCACCTCAGATGACTCATCTCCTGCTCCAACTGAAGCTGACAAAGCCACCCAGTTCATTGATTAGATCCATCACATATGTCAATAGGTTCAGGATATCCTATAGAAGTCCAATGACAAGTATAAGCAACGCCATGATCAACACTGGGTGCCACATAAGTTTCAGGTGGGCAACAAAGTTTGGTTGCATTTGTAGAAAGAATGCCTTACTGGACCCCATCAAAAGCTTCTCCCACTCCATTATGGTCCTTACACCATCACCAAGGCCATGGGTCATAATTATTTTGAGATTAACATTTCTCCTTTCCTTGGCTTGCACCCAGTGTTCAACATGGATCTCCTTCGACCTTATTTCCCACCATTATGGGACACCTCAGAGATAGAAGAAAAAATTACACTAATAGATCTCAACCTTGACTGCATACAATAGGAATCCAGTGATCAAATTGTGGAAAAATAGATCAAGGGAACTCGCCAACAAAGGATCCAACTTTATTGAGTTGTCAAAGCAAGGCAATACCTGCACCAAGGCAGGACCTGCACCAAGGCAAGTGTCTTGCCTAGGGACAAATTCAATAGAAATTTCCTCATATAATGGGGGCACTCAACGCAATGGAGACCATTTCTTCCTAGGGGGTTAGGATTGATACATATGGATTTTGATGGCCTCCCACCTATTCCAACTAGCTCATTTTGGCGGTTTTTCAGTTCGACAGTTTTTTCCTAGTTTTCAGGTCCTTCACTTCCGAGACCGTTTTGAGGCCCTAAACAATGTTTTTAGGGCTCACCGCAGTCAAAATAGCTAGGGCTCTCCATAGGAAACATTTGTATTCCTTGGATAGACCTTTCCAACGGGCTATCATGCACCTAAAAAAGAGATCGTATGCAAAAGTTACGACCCTGGGAAGTTGATGTACTAACTTACCCAAACAGGGCCCACATGACTTTTGGCGCTTCACTCCTAGGGATAGGTTTTTGGATGTCTAGGGTTTTTTACATTCTTTTTTATTGTAAAAAGGCCTTGAGAGCCTCATTGCAATCATCTTCTTGCGAATGAGCACAACTGTCACATCTCTTCTCATAAATAAGCTAACACCATTCTAGCAAGCTTGTTTTATGCTACATTTTACAGTTTTAGCTTATTTCCTTATTGAATAGAAATCGGTTTTATTGTATATCTGTTATTATGTGTTCAGCATCTTTGGATAATAATATTTATTCATTTCATTCTGCTCATAAAATCCGGATCATTCTGGTTTCCAATGTTGGTGGGATAGATGCCAAGTTCCTTAGAATATGTATTGGTTTCATATTTTTTAGGTAATATAAATCTTTAACTTATATATAAAAAAAACCACTAGGTTTCATGCATTACCAAAATTATTTTTCAACTAAACAACTATAACGATCTCTCCCACCAAAATTATGGAAAAATTTAGTTTGAATGGATTTTTGCTCATTTTAAATATTTTTATGGGTGGTTTTGGAGAGAAAATCTTTAATAATAATGTGGAGTCAAATTGTCAAATCGATAAATTTTACAATATCCACATATCATTTTTTACTTATTAGGAGTATATAGAGAGATAGCAATTAATGTGTTCTTTGTTTAAATTTACTTCCTTTTATGGATTTCTCTTCATAAGATGATTATTGTCTAATATTATAGATATCTCATTTTGCATGTTTAATGTTTACAAACATTAACATCGAATTTTAATTCATTCGCAAACTATCATGTGGATGGGAAGAAGGAGAAGTTAAAACTTACAATATTGGGGATTTAGGTGGAGATAAGATTGCTTAAACTTACAATATTGGGGACTTAGGTGGAGATAAGATTTCTTAAAGGGTGTTTATTATTGTTCCAAATTACCATATATAAAAAATATATGATGAAAAGTGTGTATACTCTAGAGGTGGAAAGCTTCCTAGGGTTAGGGTTTGTTAATGTTTATGCCATTATTATAGTTCTTTGCATTTCAATAGATAAGAGCATCATAAGAACAAGATCACTGAGAAATACACATTCACAAAAGACACAACATTTATCCTGGGAAACCCTCTAGGGGAAGAAAACCCAGCAAAAACTTCCTTATCATAAATAGCTTATACAATGTTCAAGAGATAACTCAAACCAATACATATAGTCCTCTCCAAGAGATGTGCCACACTTCTTCTCCTCTCTCCAACTGGTAATTGCAGCTTGCCTCATAAGAGAATGAGCAAATGAGTTGTGTGATTAAAGTGAGGTGCTAGCCTCCTATATATACAAGACTGACACGTGTAAAAGGGTTTCACTGGCAGGGTTGACCTCTCACTCTGGGTGGGTAAACCCACCTTTAATTAATTTTGGGTCTTCAATAATAATTGTTGGGGCCGACTTCTTATTCTGCCCATTATAATTGTCCGATGACCAATCCGCA
>JZKD02S1688177.1:90286-100439 GCA_000966675.3 Picea glauca | reverse complement strand
CTGTTGCTCGTGATGGAAATTTGCAGGAGAATTAACCTAAATTACCATTTTGAAGGCAGGAGGCCCAAAATATCCAGTACCGCTTGGACGCAGAGACAGCCTAGACTTCGCTAGTGAATCAGTAGTTCTTGCCAATATACCGACTCCAACTTCAAATCTGACACAGCTGATGAGCATTTTTGGGTCTAAAGGATTCAGCTTGACCGATATGATAGCTCTTTCAGGTCTGATGCCCATTTCACCCTCTAAATAATGAAAATAATCTATTAGCTTTTTGAAAGATAAAATAACTCATTATAGAAATCACATCCTTCATTGAATTTGCTCTGAATGCCTTTCTGGGCATGAACTGTTTCAGGTGGACACACAATTGGCGTTGCTCACTGCAACTCCTTTGATAACCGATTGTATAACACCAGCACAGGAGAAGCAATTGTGGATCCAACTCTAGAAAACAGTTTTGCAAGCAATCTTTATTCAATATGCCCGGCCGTTAATAACACCGTCAACACCGCCAACTTGGATGTGCTTACTCCAAACGCTTTCGACAACAGTTACTACGTGAATGTGCAGAGAAACCAAGCGCTCTTCACGTCCGACCAGAGTCTGTACACGGACTCCACCGAGAGTGGGGACATCGTTGATAGCTTTGCATCCAAGAAGACCGTGTTCTTCAAAAAGTTTGTTCTGGGAATGGTTAAAATGGGGCAATTGGACGTTCTAACGGGAAGCGAGGGAGAGATCCGTAGCAAATGCTCCGTTCCGAATCCAACTTCTTCATCGTATGAAGAAGTTATCAAGCCCATCATCAGCACAGGGGAAAGGTCTCGCTCTTGTCGTGTCCACTCAGAGCTTTAGTTTGTAGTTTAGAATAAGATCAATGATGTTCATGTCTTTCCTGTAGAAATAAATTGTAGCTTTGGAATAAGATTAATGATGTGCCTGTCTTTCCTATAGAAGTAAATGGTAAGATCTTATCCAGTAATCATGAAATTATATCTGTAATAGAAATTGGAAAACGAACGTTTTTTTGTGACCGTGCATATAGGCGTATGCCTGGTGAATATGGCGTGCTAATCTTATCTTATGTACAAAAGCTGAGCTGGCGTTAATCTATGTTAATATGGGGTTAAGCATATAAAAACATATTAATAACAAAATATTTCAATATCTATAAAAAAATCTATAACAATTTTATAGGGAGAATGAAGGAGAGTGAGGGTAATTGAAACTAAAAATTATTATTATTATTTTATTGATAGGTGCTTTCTACTTACAAGTGTGAGGGAGATGTGTAATTCGTGCAATGCTCTAATATGGACCCCCTTGTTTGTGGGACCCCATGCTAAAGTGATACTCTACCCACCTAATGGTTAACATGTGTTTCCTCCTTGGAGATCACATGTTCAAATCCAAAAGGGGTAGGGTATGTATACCTCTGGAGACTTTAGCAAGGGGTCCCTTGTCCCACAAACAAGGGAGTCTCATACACCAATTTGATGTCCCACAAACAAGGACCATAGATCCATCTTAAATCTAAATCTCTCATGAGCCAAGAGTGATTAAATCCCTTGTGGTGTAAACCTTTCCTCAAGTTTTGTGCTCTAAAAAAATTTTGCACCTCAAGCTATTTGATAACTCTAGGTGCATAATACATCTAGAGTTAACTTCGCTAGCATACATAAGTGGATCATGTTGGTATTTAAGAAAGAGATAGAGAGTTAAGATGGATCTACGGTGGTATATATAAGTGGATCATGTTGGAATTTATGAAAGTCATGGATCTTGATGGTCATGAAAGAGAAAATTCATTTTATGTTTTCACACACATAAATGGGTTAAAATTAAAATGTATTCTATGTTTTAGTATATATGAATGGATTTAGAAAGTCCATGATGCTAGAAGACATGGTAGACCATTTAGAGGATTCCCTTGATATCCTTGTGCACATGACCTTCATAATCATCTATTTGGTATGAATTTCCATTTCCAGAGCTTTTGGTACGAAAACTAGATATTTAGAAAACCTTAGGATCGGATGGAAAGGTGGATAGTGGATTGGATCGGCACGAGCATATTGCTAAATGGATTTTGTGTCGAGGATGTAGTGAACATTATTTATGCAGTAGAGAGGTCCTTAGGAATTAACTCTGTAATTTTTTATGTTGGGTATGGTCTTGAAGTTTTAGAGGATTTGGCTAGGGTGTAAACTGGGAGGTATTGGTCTTGGATTCGTTGGTGTGCAGACAAAGGAGATTGAACTCAATAGTAAGATTCTAGTGTCAGGTGATAAAAGACAAGAGGAAGGGTCCAATAGGAGGAGCCCTGGCTTGAAAAGGGTATAGAGGAAATGTATAAAGAAGAAGACTTTGTTGGTAAATATAGTCTTGGGCATGGATGTGAAATTAAATGAGGTAATCAAGATGGATGATCTGATGTTGGTGGGTCATATAATGAATGATAAGAGATTGGATGAACGGATTTCAATGGTTTGGGGTCCACTACTAAGGTATGAGTTTGTGAATTTTGTTCTCTCAAAAGGGTGGTCGAAGTTTATTCTTTGACCATCTCATGATGTAGCAAATGTCTTGATGGGATATCAACACTGGGACTCCTCTCTTCTCAATTTGAAGCCTTGAACACCCTTCTTTAACACAAGGAGGGAAGAGATGTATATGGTTCCAATATGGGTAAAATTACCTGGACTTCCTTTGGATTTTTAGGATAAAGAGATGTTCAAGGAGATTGGAAAATGTATTAGAACCTTCATTGAGGTTAGCATTTCATCTAATGAAACAAGATTAATGCCAGTGGCATGCTCTTGGTTAAGGTGGACTTGAGGGATGATTTGGTGGAAAATATAAAGTTGTAGACGGGTAGTTACTAATTTGTGCAAATCTTGGGTTACTTCGGTGTCCATTTCCATTGCAACTGTTGTCATTGTTATGGACACCTAGTTTCTTATTGTAGTTGGTCCTTTAAGTAAAAACATTAGATGAGAAGGGATTGGAGGAGTCAAGATGCAACAAATGAGGGTGATTTCTTACCTAAGGTTGTGATATTGGACAATGACACTCAATCTAAAGATGGGACATTAAATGAATTTTCCCCCATCACGGAGAAAGAAGCATCCCTAGGAGAAATTGATTCTATTTTAAAGGATTTGGGTATCATTGCTTCACTGGTTGAAGAACATACAAAATATTCTCCTTTATTAAGATCAAAAGCTAGTGGGTTTATTTTAATCTAATCCCCTTGTGATCCAAGAGGTAAGCATATATCTCATATCCCCCCTTTAAATTTTTCTACCTCCTTAGAACATGATGAGATATTTGGGTCCTAGTTCAATTTGGGAGTGGGGTTTTATGGTGACTGGGAGAAAAGAGTTCATAGGGATGTTTGGTGCAAGGGCTTATGTCCAATCTACACAAATTTCCATTTATGAGAAACAAAATGAGTTAATGGATGAAGGTTTGGACTCGTGTTGTAATACCCCTAGTTGATCCCTTGGTTGTAAATGCATATATGTACATATGTTTTTATAGGCTGGTGAGATAGTTTGGTTGTTGGGTCAGAGTGCCCATACATATATGTTTTGGGCCAGAGTGCCTGTGTGATATTAGTCCAGAGAGGTTATATGTTGAAAGGATGGTCAGCCTAACATTGTAAATTGTAATCACACTTTGGTATATTAATAATATACATAATTGTTGTAGACCAAGTAAGACAAAGAGTATTGGGGGCTATAGGAACCCATGGGAGGGAAAGGGGGATAAGGGATTAAGGAAAGGGGCTAAGTAAAAATGCCTTAAGCCAAGAAATATAATAATATATTCATGTGCCCTAAGTCCTAAGTTATGTTTCTATCCTAAGTTCCTATTATTTCTTGTACAACAATCCCCCATTATAATATGAATCCCTCATAAAATAATGAGGACCTGTTATGATCCAAATACTTAAAATATCACAATAAATCAAAAGTACACACTATGTGTAGAAATGTGAGTATGGAGAACAAATCCAATATAGATCAAAGGGACGTGTTACACAATAACTACTTAGAGAATAGGAGAACCTCCTATGCATAGCCAAATACATTCATGCATAACAATTCACATCCCTCAATAATGAATACATGATACACACACACACACACACACACACACACATGAGGCCCATTCAATATTATGATTACCATATTACATATATATCTACATATTACATGTACATTTAGCCCCATATATTCCCCCCCTTGGGGTCACGTCATATACATTTAACCCCATATATGCCCCTCTCGGGTCATAACATAATACCCTAAAAAAAAATTGTCCTCCAATATTTGCAATTAAATGATAGGGACCTAACCTCCCTAACCCCTCATGTAGGTAGAATAATATATTTTCCATGTAATAAAGACCAATATTAATAAGGCCTAGAAATAATGAAGAATAAGTCAAATGTAAGAACACCTGATAGAAGATTCCACTTCTAGAAAGATCTTCCTCTAGATTGTTCTTTTGGTAGATAGATTTAGTATGAATAGGAATCGAGGGCATGAAAATTCTTTTTCTTGAGAATTATTGTAATAGAGAACTACTCTACTATAGGTTTCCCCCTCGAAGATGCAAGTGAACATTGTTTCCTATCAATAAAGGTATTATTTTGGTGTTATGGTTGCTTATATTTTGTTGTTTTGTTGTTATTCTTTGCAGTATTTTTGTTTTTTTCTATTATAATAGATATGGTACCTAACTATTGGTGTCAGAGAACTTTCCTCCATAGGAATTGTGGGTTGTTTATTTTTTAAGGTAGAGACGTGTTCCAGCATCTTAAAACTACAATGATTTTTCATTCAACGCATAAATCTGTGGTCAGGGAAACATACACGCAGGAAATACAAAAGGTTTTTAAGCTCACATTGTTGGACACCCTTGTAGCCCCTGTTGGTACCCCTTCGAGTGGTAGCACATCAGACAAAACTTGTATACAGACTGACCTAGGTATCCTGAAATCCTTCATAGATCAGTCGATCGGTCACTTGACTGCTATAGTGCCACCAAGAATAGAACTCGGGAAGATACTCTCTAGTACATGGGTAATCTAGTAGTACGACTAAGGGTACACTCTAGCCTCCTTAGTTTGTGCCCTGAGATATTGGGATGAGAATTATTGTTCGACCTTGCACGTATATCAGAGAGTTATAGAACAGGGAAAACCCTTTTTTATAGGAACCCTGAAAACCCTAACGATTGGGATGAAAACATAACAAAAAAGATCTACTTTCATGCAACCTTGCCTCCTGCATTTTGGTTGCGCAATTACTACACATTTTTTCTTGTGAAGAATTTGGGAATTTCAACATTATAGTATTATTCAGATCATAGTATAACTCCACAAGAGTTAAAAAAAAGTAAAAAATATGTTTGGGGCCTGCCCGCGCCCTTATTTGAGACCTACCCATCAAATTCTTGTTTTTGTTCGGATTGTAGTAATACCTATCATTCTTTATCCTTTTTTCTTTGTGGTCTCGACACCCTTATTTGGGACCTACTCCATTGTATTCCCCTTTTTGCACTTCTCATTGTGATACCCTTCACCCATAACCATTTTTTTGTGTGTACTCACCTACCCTTTTCTTGTTCCCCCCTTTCAACATGACCCACACCCGCAACCAATATCTTGAATCATGCCTCAATGCCTTATCATTTGATTTATCCATGACCCAGAAGGAAGTGCGAAAAATCAATGCCAATATTACCACTATCAATTCCATCATGCATTCCTCCATAGACGCCAAAATGGAAAACCTAAAATAGGATATGAGGAAGGACCTTTCTTCCCACATGGAATGCCATCTTGCAAGCTATCTTGAATCCTTTACTATCCATCTCTTCACCAAAATGAACATTCCTGGAGACCTTACCTCAGCTGACCAACCTTTGCACCATGAAGGTGATACTTCCTCCAATTCCCAGACTTTTCAGTCCCATAAATTTCAATGTCACTTATGCCTTCCTAGAGTGGATGTGGAATTTTTTTATCGCTCTAATCCCACGAGCCAGGTCACCCAAATGGAACACTAATTCTCTTTGTATGACATTACCGATGAGTTGTACACACTCCATTATGGCGTTCTCCATTTGGATATTGAACACTAGAAATGGTAGCAATGGCATAAAAAGACATGCCAAAGGTATGTGGCTTGGACACTATTTGTTGTAGAGATACATGACCACTTTGACACCGACACCCATCATTTAGACCATTTGACCAAGTTGAAACAAACTGGCCCATTAGAAGAGTTTATAGTTGCCTTTGAACTATTGGCTTTCATAAAAGAGGGCATGACAGATTAGTTTTTCAAGGAATGCTTTATCAGTGGCTTCAAGGATGAAATACGTGCCCATGTCCTCATGGATCGCCCCCAGACTTGGTTGAAATCTACAAAACGGGCCAAGGAAGCACAACAAGTCGTCTCGTCCCAAACTAGAAAAACACCCTTTATTCCTCACCCTAAACCCGCCCTTCCCACCCCTCTAGCCACTCCCCTCAAGATCCATAAATTGACTTGGGATAAAATGGTTTAATGCTAACTTAAGGGTCTTTGTTACAATTGTGATGACATGTTTTTTTGGGGGCACACCTGTAAGGAACTGAAGCTTTTTATGGATATGTTTGAGGATGTTTTTGAAGAATAGGTTGATGTTTCTCATGTACCTGAGCTACTGCCATCAGATGATCTTAATCAACCCTTTTCTCCATCGAAATTTGAACCGTTGATTTCTTTGAATACACTAATGGGTTTCTCTACTCCCCAAACCCTCAAGTTAATTGGCTACATTAAGAGCCAAAAAATCATCATTCTAGTTGATAGTGGAAGCACCCATAATTTTAATCATCTCTACATTTCCCAAGAAGTCAATTGCTATATTCATCTAGTTAATAATTTCCAAATCATGATTTCCAATGGGGGTTCCATGAAATGTGGAGGGTGTTGTGAAAATGTGTGACTCCCAATTGGTCACTACCACCTGAAATCCCATATGTTTTCTATTGACATGAGAGGTTGTGACATTGTAATTTGTGTGCAATGGCTACACACTCTCGGCCCTATCACCATGGATTTCCATAAATTAACCATGCAATTCCATCAAGAGGGCCACAAGCACCAGTTCAAAGGCGTCACCGCAGGGTCACTAGAGATCATCATTTCCCACCGAATAGAAAAGCTCCCTAGAAAAGGTCATTCTGGAATCATTTCCCAACTTCATTCCATTCAGGCAGTTGAGACATCGTTTGTACATATCAACCTCCAATCTATCCTCTCCCAACACCAAGCTATGTTTCAAATCCCCAGGGACTTCTCCCTTTTCAAGGTGTCCATGATCATTCCATTACTCTAGTTCTGAGAAGTCTTCCTCCAAATTTTCTCCCTTATCGTCATCCCTTCGACTAGAAGAATACAATTGAGAAGGTTTTTCAAGAAATTCTAGAATTCGGTGTCATCCTTCCTAGTACCAATTCCTATTCTTCTCCACTAGTCATGGTACTCAATAAAGAAGGTACTTGGTGCATGTGTCCTGATTTTCGATCTCTCAATAAACTCACTATCAAAGACAAATTTCCCATTCCTGACATTGATGGCCTTTTGGATGACTTAAGTGGTTCTCATTATTTTACCAAACTTGATCTTTGCTCCAGCTACCACCAAATTCGTATGAAAGAAGAAGACATTCCCAGGACTACATTCAAAACTCATGAGGGTCTCTATGAGTTCTTGGTTATGCCATTCGTCCTATGTAATTCTACCTCCACTTTTCAAAGTATCATGAATCATGTCTTTCATCCTTTCCTCCATCATTTTGTCTTGGTTTTCTTTGATGATATTCTCATTTATAGAAAAACTTGGAAAACCCATATTGCAGATGTGGATCAAGTTCTCCAACAACTATCTCAACACAAACTTTTTCTTAAGCATTATAAATGTGCTTTTGGAGCCTTTGAAGTTGAGTACTTGGGACATATTTTCAGAAAGGATGGTGTCAGGGTGGATCCAAAGAAAATTGAAGCTATGCAAGATTGGCCGCGCCTGAAAAATCTTAAAAGTCTCCGTGGTTTTTTGGGTTTGGCGGCATATTATCATAAGTTTGTTAAGAATTATGGAAAATTTGCATCTCCCCTCACAATGCTCCTTAAAAATAATTCTTTCAGTTTGACTCCAACAACCAACCATTCCTTCCAAGATTTGAAAGTGGTTATGTGCACTAATCCAATTATGGATCTCCCTGATTTCAACAAGACCTTTGTACTAGAGTGTGATTCCTCGGGGAAAGACATTGGGGTTTCCCTCATGCAAGATGGTCGACCTTTGGATTTCACCAAAAAATAGTTTTTTGAGCGCTTTTTTGGCCAATCCACCTCTAAAAAGGAAATGTTGGTTATTTTGGATGTTGTGGATCTTTGGCATCCTTATCTTTTGGGGCAACACTTCAAAATAAAAATTGATCATCAAAGCCTCAAGTATTTTCTGGAACAAAGGATTTCTTCATTGAAGCAACAAAAATGGGTAACCAAGCTATTTTGATATGATTATGAGATTAACTACAAAAAAAAAATGTGGTGGTTGATGCCCTTTCCAGGAAATATGAAGAACATGGGTCCATTTTTTCCCTCTCTTTCATTTTTTCATACTGGCGTCCGGAGGTTCGCTAGGAATGGTTGCAAGACCCCAAACTTTCAAAATTGATCCAAACACTGCAACATGATCTACAAGCTTCTCCAGGGTACTCGTGGCACCGGGAAGAGCTTTGTTATAAAGTTTACCTGTATTTAAGAAAACAATTGAACCTTAAATCCACCATTCTTTATGAGTTTCATGCTTCACCTACAATTGGGAATTCTGGTTTTACCAAAACCTATGAATGGGTCAAACGTTCCTTTTGATGGGACAATATGAAACATGAAATTCACACCTTTGCGGCTGAATGCGATGTTGGAATACTGAGAGGGGGGGGTGGGGGTGGGGGTGTGAATCCATATGATCACTTTATACCACTTTTAACCACAATATATAATCTTTCACTTTAACAACAATGTTCAACAGTTTATCATGAATGTATCATCTATGTTTGCATTCAATATATCATGAGCATATAATCATAAGCAACATCAAATCAACATCATCACATCAAATAAATAGTAGACCAGTATTTATGTGGAAACCCAAATGGGAGAAAACCACAGAATTCTTTCTTATATATATCAATAATTCATTCATAGAAGCACCAACTTCCAAATTCTCTAGTTGCAAATGGAAGGAGGCTCCAACCCCCTATTCTCAGGCTCCAACCTAAAGGAAGATACAAATCCCTGAATTTTTTGGCTCCAACTAGAAGGAGGCTAAAACCCCTTGATTCTCAGGATCCAACCTGAACAAAGATACAACTCCCTAATTCTTCGACACCAACTGGAAGGAGGCTGCAACCCCCTTCCCTTTCCCCGTCCTGCTGCCCTGAAATAGAAGTGTAGACCAATTGTCACTACCATAATCACTGCCATTGATATATCAATCAACCTATAATTAACCTGTCACTTGTTAATTTTTCAAAATCCCAACCCAGTTTCAGTCTCTCTTCTTTTTCAGTCAAATTTAAATGCCAAACTCAGTTTCAGCACTGTTTCAGCATCAGCATATGCTACAGCCTGGTGTTTCAGCATCAGCATATGCTACAGCCTGGTGTTTCAGCATCTGCTCAGCACTGTCTTTCAGCATATACTCAGCCTGGTGTTCCAGCATATACTCAGCCTGGTGTTTCAGCGTATGCTACAGCCTGGTGTTTCAGCATAAGCTACAACCTGGTGTTTCAGCATCTAAAAAACTTAACAGAAAATAAATTTCAGAACTGAAAATAAATTTCAGAACTGAAACATGAGGATTATGAACATCATTTTCAACACAGAAATAAAATATCAGCAATATGCAAAACTCAAAAAATATTAGACACAAATATTTTCAGTCTAACTTCGACCCTGGAAAGACCCACAAGGGGAAAACCAGTTAGAGAGGGATTTGTATTATTTATGAGCTTCTGAGAAATTCTTTTATAGCATTTTCATCTTCAGATATTTACACAAACTTATCTGGACATTCCT
>JZKD02S1688177.1:47267-85035 GCA_000966675.3 Picea glauca | reverse complement strand
TTGCATCTCACAAATTAATTTGACTAAGACCCATATTCGACAATTTCTCCCCCTTAGGCGCCTAGGGAAGAGAAACACTTGCCTTGGTACATTATTTTAATTAAAAATTTAACATCACTGTTAACCTGTCATTGTATCCAACCTGCCACATTAACCTGTCCAATTTGTCAGTGTATCAAACATGTCATTGTCACTCATCATCAATATCGATCATCAATCTTATCATCCAACTCTATCCAACTCATCATCAATCTCAATCATACAAATTTCAATCAACTTTCCAACAATCTTATCCACATCTCTAGACCTCTCCAAGGGTTTCCATCAATCTCTAATGGTTTACATCAATCTCTAAGGGTTGACATCAATGGCGACCAATTGTCCAACAATCTCCCCCTTTGGCATTGATGGAAATACCAACATTGATGGAAATATTGATGATCCAACACTCATGCCCCCCCCGTGACCATTTATTCTCATCAATATTTCTCACTCTCCCCTTTTGACATCAATGGAAAAGGGTATCTCTCCTTGGAGTTGTTCCCCCTATAGTAATGCATTTGTTCTTTCTCTTCGTTACCATGCCTTTGTTTTTTCTTTCCTTCTTTGAAAAAAGGTAACTCCCCCTGTCGATATGTCTCCCCTTGTATTCATGCTACTGATCTTCCTTTCTAGATATCTTTATCTGATTATTTATCTTCTCTTGAACTTTATGCAAGATGTAGATTGATGTAGGGATACCTGTATATGTTTCCTTTCCGCTCTTCCAGTGTTTCTTATTGTCCATTAGTGCTTCCTCTTGAAATTCACTGACATATATAAAAAAAAAAATCAAAAATTGATTTCTTCATTTACTTGTCATGTTCACTTAATCATACTATTCGACAATATCCTTCTGATGATATAGATTCTTCTGAAAGTGTCTATTTTCCTGTTTTTTTGTGCCTTTAACTACTTTCCTTCGTGTGACCAAATTATTCCAACTAATTCCAATGATTCCAATCATTAATACATTGCTAAGTATATCATGAATCGGTCTTTGTTCATAACTCTACTGCTCAACTATCCACAATGTTGACCCATATGTCACTGTACTATACAACTACAACTATTCATCACATATCAAATGTGTCCACTGAAAACCAAAATCTGCATGTCTAGAAAAACCTGTACTACATATATCTTTGTCTGAATACATACATGGAATACAGTCATAAACTTATACCTATGTAACTACCAACTGATACCTATGTGGGAACACTACTTTTCAACTGATCAATTTGTCATTATGTACTTCTTCTATTTGAATTCTCTGAATATGTCTCCACAAATAATTCAACATACTCGAAGGATGGCTCTCTGATCTGTAATATTTTCTGCACTCACTCCCCCCATTCAATATTCATATTCACTGGGAGTCTCCAATATGGGTGGCTCAGAAAAATACTCGTTTGGATGCAGAGTAATATTCCTCTTTGTCTCTAGACTCATCATCTCTTTGAAATTTGACTTCTTTCTTTATACACGTGGATTGATTTTGCACTACAATTCCTTAAAGTACAATCTCTTGAACTTGTTCTTTATTTACCTTCTCTTCTTTTCTTTCTCGCGCTATTGCAAATCCTGTGATCTCTGGGACCTGTTCTTTATTTACCCATTCTTCTTGTTTTTAATTTCTTCTCCAAACCTTCCTGTATCTGACATCTTCCCTTTTCTTTGCAGATTTGTCTTCATCTTGTACTATTTCCAATCTTGAGAGTATGACTTCTGGGTGTCCTTTGTTCATTTTATCTTCCTTTACCTATTCTTGTTTTCTTTTCCAAACCTTATTATATCTGATATGATTGTTCTTTATCAAGGAAGTATCCATCATGCTTCTGTAATCACGGGATATGTGACCATAATTGTGGCATTTGTAACATTCAATATTGTGTGGAGCCACATAAATATTTCTTGCTTGAACATTTCTTCCATAAGCCCTGTTATCTACAACTTTATGTCCAAAGTTAGTACAATAAAAACAATGACCATAAAATAAATTTACATACCTGGGAGTGAATGGTGTAGTCCTTTTGAATTCCTTCCTTGGTTGATCATGATTGAAGCTTCTTTGTGGCTTGAATGTGGAGGATCTTCTTAAATATGTATCTTGATCATTTTTATTAGATTATGGTTGACCGTGATTCCTTCCTTTGAGTACTCCTGCATAACTCTTCCTCTTTTCTTCATTCTTCTTTTCTGGCAACCTAGAATTCTTTTATTCATTCTATACTGTTGATGTGTATGTTTATGTCTCTTCAACGTTCTTACTGAGCTTGATGATTTCAACTCTCAATGTAACAACTTCTTATTCAAGATTCTCAACCTCTTCTTCTTTCTTCATCATATGAATCTTCATGAATTCTTTTATTCACTTTGCTTCTTCAAGTTGGATCTTTAAGGAGATGATTTATTTTTCAAGTCTTCTCTATTCTTGACCAAATTCTTCTTCAAGATGATTTAGGTCCTTATTTCTTTCCTTGAGATGATCTTTCAATATCTTATATCTCTCTTCTGCTTCCTCCTTTTTTGCTACTATTTTGGCTTCCAAACCCTACTTCTGATCCTTGAGAGTTTCTTCAATTCTTATGGCTTCTTCTAGCTGGTCTTTTAACTTTTTGATCGTCTTCTCGACTTTTTTGGAGTTGGAGTTATGAGATCCTTATTTCTTCTTTATTTATTCCTGGAGTGACTTGTTTTTCTTTGTTTAAATAAGTAGATTCTATAGGGAACTAATCAACTCTACTATGTAATCGACTTCTGCCTCACCATACTATTTCTCTAGTTTTGAATCTGTCTCACATGATGAACATCTTTCTTCTTGTTCTATACCAACATCTTCTTTGGAATTCTCTGAATCTATGATGGAAGAGAAATATAGATTATGTATCTTATCCCAGAGTTTTTTAGCTGATGAACATTTTCCCACTTTGTCTTTTACTGAATCAGGTAATCCTTCCATGATGAAATCCATTGCTATTTTTTTGTTGTTCTTCAATTCCTTCGTGGATGCATTCTTTGGTTTCTTTGAAACATTATATCCTGGAACAACTAAATACCAAATATCATATCCATGTTCCTGCAAAAATTCTTTCGTTCTTCTGATCCATATCTCCTAGTCAATACCATTCTGACCATTGAACACTTGTAATCCATTCATATTGCACTCCATGATCTACCTTCCAGTGGTTAAAATGTTTCTTGGAAGGAACTGACTCTGATACCAATTGTATAAACACTGAGAGGGGGGTGAGTTAGTATGAGAACTTTATACCACTTTTAACCACAATATATATCATTTCACATTAACAACAATGTTTGAAATTTTATCATCAATGTATCATTTATGTTTGCATTCAATATATCATGAGCATATAATCATAAGCAACATCACATCAACATCATCACATCAAATGCATAGTACATCAGTATTTACGTGGAAACCCAAATGGGAGAAAACCACAAAATGCTTTCTTATATATATCAAGAATTCATTCATAGGAAGCACCAACTTCCAAATTCTCTAGCTGCAACTGGAAGGAGGCTCTAACCCCCTATTTTCAGGCTCTAGACTAAATGAAGCTACAACTCATTGAATTCTATGGCTCCAACCAGAAGGAGGCTACAACCCCTTGATTCTCAGGCTCCAACTTGAAGGAAGCTACAATTCCTTAATTCCATGGAACCAACCGAAAGGAGGCTACAACCCCCTTTCATTGTTTCGTCATTACAACCTGAAATATAAGTTTAAACCAATTGTCACTACCACAATCATTGCCACTGATATATCAATCAACCTACAATCAACCTGTCACTGTATCCAACCTATCACATTAACCTGTCACTGTATATAACATGTCACTGTCACTGAAACACAACCATATCCTCTCACATGGATCATATACCAAGGATACCTCTCAAATAGATGTCCAACATCACCAACACATTACTCTACCAAGAATGTACCAAGATCACCAATATACCATCAAAATATATGTGTCCAAACCATCAACCTATACCATACCAAGCATCAACTGTGTACCACAACCTGTACCATAACCAATGCATCGATTATGCACCAAAACCTATACCATACCATGTTCGAACCTTGCACATCAACTATGTACATCAACCATGTACATCAACACCATCCCATGTACCAATCATATACCATATCATGCCATGCACTGTATACCAATAAACCGTGAAATTCACCAACAATGTATATCAACAAGTAGACCTCAACCAATATCTACCATGCATCCAATGATGTGCCTCAAGTCATATACCAAAGTCCTCAAAAACATGCCTCTAGCATGATCCTCAATATCAACAAGATGCAGCCTCATAAGACAATACACCAAGCCTCAAGTATGCACCATAACATGTAACCAAAACATACACCAAGATAGCCAATAATGCTTCTAATCAATGTACCATAACATCACCAAGATGTATCATATCACATTCTATCATCACCATGCATGTACCATAAAACCATAACCATAACCATTAAAACTTACCTCTGATCTTGTAGCTGACCTATTGTACTGTAAACTAACCTGGTGGATATCTAGATAATGGGATCCTAGATTAGCTTATTTCTCAATTGTATATGGATTCAAGTCTTAATACATGATAAGATATTATATGTTTCCCAATGTTAGATTACTTGAATCAAGTTTCTATTACATCCATATCCATGAATAACTAAGGATCGTGTCATTTGATATCCCATATGCATGTATTCTAGATGAGTTTCACTTGTGTTTATATGCAGATCCAGGGTCAAGATGCATACAGTAAATTGGTATAACCCAGATACTTGGATGACTATGGAATCTAGATAATTTTCCTCCAAAGTTAGATTATATTCCATGTCACTCAATTTGATCCATGGGTCATTCCACATGTCAATTAACGTGTACACGATTACGTGGCAGTCATATTCTGGGTTTCAAATATGGTCAAGGCCAAAACTAGACTAAGTGTTCTATTAGCTCACTGTATGCTAATCACATATGAAATACATTGGATTGATGAAGCAATGTAAACCTTAAATTTCATTGTTACCCAATCATTGTGGTATATTTATCACAACTTTAAATGACTAACAACTCATTAACGTAACCACTCTACTCTTGGTGACCTGTCCAAAGAAGATTCAAACCCAATTGATAATTGATTTGATTTTGATTTTAATCAATATATCATTGGCACAAATATGTTTTTGTATAGCCATTGTTGGTTTATTTATTTCCTAAAGAAAATCTACAAAAAATACTAATTTTGTTTAATTTTATTATTTTTGTATATTTTTAGGATGAGGAAAATGATCATGAATAATAGGAGCATGAACAAAGGAAGAGTGTATTAAGGAGATTACTCATGTTTTTGGACTAATGTTGGACCTTAGCTATGGATTAAGGAAGAAACCGAAGAAAAAGGAAGGGAAAGGATGAAGTACGAACTGCACAGAAGACACACTGACTGATATTGGGTCAAAGTGGTCAAAGAAGCAGAAAAGAAGGAGCAAAGTGAGGGGAAAGCTAGCTATTGAATGAGGAGATCGAGGATGACAGAGCATCAAGGAAGATGGATCATGGACAACTCAACAAGCAGAAGATGATGTCAACGAGTGCTTTGGAGCACCTCGTAGAAAAGAAGGAAAGACAGGTTGGTGAAGCTCAGGAAGTACGGGTGAAGATGACCTAGGGTTTTAGACACTTAGGGTTTTGGTATTGAGGGTTTTAGACACCTAGACATTTTTCAGTGTAATTTATAAATAAAGAGCTATATGAGAGAAGAGGGGTTCGTCGTTATTGTGGATAATCATTGTTGTTGATACTATTTTGTATTGTGCGAGAGATAAGTGTTTTGTGTGAGAACATTTTGTATTGTAAGATCTTCAACTGGGTGTGAAGATCAACCCTACAATTGGGTATGCAGGAAGGGGAGATAGAGAAAGAGAGAGATATCTGCAAGCTAAGAGCACAGATATAACTATATGTTTTCACATAATATATCAAGAAACACAGTTCTATGGATGTAGCCCTAGGGAGAGGCTGAACCACGTATATCATGTTGTTCTGAGTGATTGATGTTGTGTTCTTTTTCTTTCTGTTATACTAATATTGCATCATTGTGTTAGATCTAAGATATAGCTCATGCAGTAGGTTTAAGAGAGATAAAGAGTAACTAGATTGCTGCATGTTGTTGCCTTGGATCCACTTTACATTTCCTCTGGTTGTAGACACTTGTGTCCTGCAACCCCCTATTGCTACTTTGGGTGAGACTGCATCTGCTTTGCAGGTGTTGCCGAAAGGGCCAGTAGTTAGGGCTTGTTGGTGCACTATTAGAGTTGAAACCTGAGTCTTTCCCTGTGCCAACAAATGGTTCTGTTGCCAGGACTGGGATATTCTTGAGGGAATGTCAAGGTGGTTTCCATCGAAGATAGAGATTCAGAAGTGGATAGAAGAACAAGAAAAGTACTTCGTTGAGGCTCAAAATAAGAACCCTAATCTTAGCACAGAAGATTGGTTGGGAAGGTATATCTTTTCTGATATACATGAGTTGTTATTTGAAGGAATTCATAAGGATCTATATGAGTGGTTATCTAGATTAGAAGATACCCAGTCTGAGATCATATTTAGACCACCTGTGGTTTGGACGTTGGCACTGATCAAGAAGGTCAAGAGAGTTGATAACATTGTGTCAACAGTAGAAGATCATTGGTTTGATAGCACCATTGGAGGGTAGATTACCAAGTTTTCTATTGACAGAATAGAGTCGTATAACCAAGCAAAGAGATATTTCTTTAAGGGACCTAGAGGAAAATTTTTACACTTTTTGAAGTTGAAGATCAAGATGCTATTTCATGAGAAGAACATATTGAAGATACAGTAGTTGGTCAGATGGAAAGGCTAATGTTCAAGAAATCAGATAGCGACAACGACACAGAGGTTGAACACACACACAATGGGAGATCATTTAGAGAATTTCATCTGGTGAACTTGTTTGAGCAGGGTCACGTGTCACTGGCACATGACGAAGGGTTCTATAGTGGAGAAGAAGAAGAGTTGTTGAATGAGGAACATTCAGATTCACTAGGGAAGAGGAAGAACAGACTGAAGAAACTCGCCGAGAAGAATCAATAACTTCAGGAACTTAGCCTGCTTTCGAAGTAAGTACTATCACTCCTCCTATTGTTTTAGCAGCATTAAGTAACTAGAGTAACCTAAGTTATCAAAGCACTCAAAGCACTGGTACAAGTGGTTTAGTGCATACTCAGTCAAGAAATCTAGGAAGATCTATGGCATATGAGATGAGGTTACCCACCTTTAGGAGAGATGTATCTGAAGATCTGGATCAACATTGGTTCTTATGCGAAGATTTATGGAGTATTAAGAATATCACTGACAAAATTGTTAAGAGAACTCAGTTTAGTACTACCCTAAGAGACCGCACACTGAGTTGGTACATGAAATTTGTCCAAGGAGTGACGCAATTGGTTCGGCAACCCTCACGGTTCCACCCTGCTCTCACCAGGACCTTCTTCGCCTTACCGGCCCGAAGAGTCAAAGTGCTCTTCTACTCCTCTCGGGAGTTCACTACCCACAGCTACCTCCTCGGCGATCTTCCTTTCACAAATCGGGAAATCAGAACTCACGGATTCGTGAGTTAACACCCACGAGATCGGGTCTCTCACTTCCCCGATTCCCGATGGTCAACGAGTCAACACTCAGTTCTGTTGGGGCTTTCCCTATCGGGAAATCGACCGATATGAAATCGTGATTCAATTACATTATGAATCCCCGAACCTCGAACTCCGATATGTCGATATGCGATGGCACGTGTGGATTTGACACCTCCACCTCTTCCTTCTATCAGGACTTCGATCCCCAATATGCCAATGTGATTCCACCTGTACTCCACTAGCAACCGCGGTCCCACATGCCACGTCACTTCAGGATTTCGCGGATCGTGAATCCACGATACAAGTTTTCATCGTGGTCGAAAACCCCGAAATGCCAAGTCCCGATCTCCGGGATCTGATGCCACGCGTACCTCTGATGATCGACGACTCCCGTTAATTCAGGAAATCGCTATTCGCGATTCCACCAGTTATAAAAATCTCACCTCGCCATACTTCGAATGCCGAACCCAGATTCTCCGGATTCGTGCCACCTGTCCTTGTCACAATCGACGGCCCCGATGAATTCGGGAAATCGCGATTCGCAATTTCGACGTGCATGAAACTCTTGCCTCGCCAAACGCCGAACGCCGAATCCCGATGGCCAAAATCCTGACTGCTATCCCTCGTGCAGCTTCTGTCGATCCAACGGCTGTCGGGGTTTCTCTTATGAGATCCGACGGCTGTCGGTCCTCCTCTCCTGCGCGCTTCTTCCAGAGCTCCCTGGACGTAACTGTTCAACGGTCCAGATCTGCTTTCTCCTGTCGATCTAAAGGTTGTTGTCGCTCCCTCCTGAGCTTCTACGTTTCCTTCCTTCCTATGCTTGGAAGAATCTTTGAGTCTCACAGGCCTCCACCTTTGTCTTCCTTCCTCTTTCGTGAACTCCTCAACCCTGAGTTCCCCAAATGTGTGTAAAATCATTGTTCCTTCTGAACTTCTATCCTCGGCTCCTTCAAAGGAATTTGATGTCTGCCCTCCTTGCAGAACCTCTATGCACACACGGTGTTGTCCCTCCTGATCTTTGCACGAACATTCAAACCCCTTGAGGGGTTTCTCTTCCTTTCCCTCAAAAGGAGAATATCGACACCTTCCGGGCTCCTTTCTCAGACAACCTCCGTGTTGAGTCTTTCTGGGTATTCAGCAACCCAATACAGGTCCCTCAGTGGACTCTGCTTTTTCGCTTCAGAAGTCCAAGGGTTCTTCCTCCTGTGCTTGCCTGCACATTTACTCAACGCCCTCCTGGCGGAGTCTCTTCTCCTCTTTCACAGAACACTCAACAGTTCTTTCTTCCTGTGTACTCACGCACTTCGCTCGACGTCCTCCAGACGGAGCTCCCTAGAATCCTCAATAGAATTCTGGTCTTCTTGAACTCACAGCTGAGTTCTTTCCTCCGTGTACCTCAGTACACACGATCGATACACTCTAGGTAGAGCTTCTACAGAACTCCTAACAGGTTCTTTCCACAACAGTGTCTCAGCTACACTGCCTTGACTATTGAGGTGTTCAGTAACCCCAAAATTCCTCCCTCTGTATGAATTTTTGACTTCAAGGCTGGTGCTCTCAGCACGTCTTTGTCTGACTCCTCACGAGTTTAGAAGTGCATCCACCCTTGCACTAGTATTCAGAGTCTCAACACTCTGTCAGGCCCTCATGGCATGAACCCTCAAAGACATCCCAATCCTGAAATCAAACCAACCCCCTGCAAATACATGATAACAATACACAATTGCAGCATATGATGAACATACACATACAGACATGCATATAATGATAGACTGGTGCAGGAAAAACTGCTCTGTATTAATAATGGCAAATGCCTGTATATTTTACAAGGTGTTCCCGAGCTCTCCTCAGCTCTACATGCATTCTCTCTACATGTACCTCTCCACCACCTAAAAAATGAGATCTCTCTATCTCTTTTACCTGGGGTGCTCTTAGCGCTTCCCTCCAGGATTTACCTACTCTAATTAATTTACAATCAATTACAATAAATGGGCTATCTAGTCTTCTATGCAGAACTAGATCTCAGCCAGATCTACCATAAAGGCCGATCCTAAACACCGCCTGTATAAGCACGGCTTCCTATGGCTCACCAGCCTAAACCATTTAATTACATTCAATACAAATATAAGTGAGGTTGCGCCTCCCTTCATCCTTTGAATGCGTGCACTCTGACATGGCTGGCTGGCTAGCTGCATGGAGAGATGCTCCTGCATCATACTCCACAGCTGCAAAAATCATGAGCTCCTGCTCATGAGCTTCCCTTGTAGCTGCTGGAATCCACCTGGGTCCCAGACAATTCTTTGGAGCTTTTCCTCTTCTCCATTTTGTTGTTGCTGCTTCCGCTACGCTACTGTTGCTGCTGCCTTTTCTCTGCCCAGCTTCTCTTCGCTGGTAGCATGCGCTGATCTCAACATCAGTCTTTTGATGTCCTCTATCTCTCGTTCCAGCTGCTCCAGTGGCTGGCTCTGTTGCTGCAGTCTCCTCAAATGCAAAAGATTTTGGCCAATGGACAGATCATCATGATCTCCCATACCACCTTCTTCTTTTTCATCTGTGGCCCTCGATCGCCACGTTACTGTAGTCTCCAGTTCTACAGTTTCTTCTTGACTGACCTGCTGCTCAGTCATCCTCTTTTCTGACAGCTCACATTCTGTCAGTTCTCTTGCTGGCTCTGGATTGTTCAGCCAATCCTCCAGCATTTCCAGCTCCATCTCCCATGGAGTAATAAATGTTCCTACCTGCTCCTCGGCACCTTTTGATGCTAGCCTCAGTGCTACAGCTTCTTTCTCTTCTTCTGCAACTTCCCATGTTGCAGTCCTCTCAGCTCCATGGCTATAAATGCTGAGCCATTCCTCGAAATGCCCACTCTCTCCTTCTACTCCTGAAATCTCCCCTGTTGCATTGGTTTCAGCTTCAGTGTTGAAAATGTTGAGCCATTCCTTAGAATGCTCATCTTCCTCTTTTTCTCTCGCTTGAGCTTTTGCTGTCAGCTTCAGTGCTACAGCTCCTTCAGCTTGCTGGCTGAAAATTTTGAGTTGTCCCTATGAACACTCATTCTTTTTTGCATCTGCTTGGGCAGTCCCAGATGCCTGCTCCAACTCTTCTTCTTCGACAGTCATCTCCAACTGTGACTGCTCTGCTGTTGCTGCATGTACAACAGAATTTTCTGCCTCCTCCTGGGCAGATGGTAGGAATATTGAAACTCCCCCAATCATCAGTATACCATCCTGATGTTCCTCCTCTCCTGTCAGCTTCATCTGCTGATCTTCTTGCGAGCTTATATGCTCTGTTAGCTGTCCTGGCTGAATTTGACTTCTCAAATCATCCCTGCCCATCTGGCCATATGGGATGCTTCCACTGCTACTGCTTCCCAAGCGGACCATGAGATCCACCGATCCCATCTTCATCAACAACCTTTTCTGAATTGAACTCTCCCTTGAGTCCAAGAGACTCTCAGACAGCCTCAATTTTTCATCCCTGCCCTCCAGGCAGCTTAGTACGCTTCCGCTGCCCTCTTGGTAGTCTTCAATGCTTTCACTGGCCTCCTGGAAGTCTTCGAGACCTCGCAGTGATCTTTGATCATTGCCCAGCTGGCAATGCGAAATTCCTTGGCTGTCCTCACGACAGTCTTTGAGATCCTCAACTGATCCCAATTCGTTGCCCTCCTGGCAAACTGGAATTTCTTCTTTTCTGCCCAACCGACAATATTTGAAACCATCAACTGATTCCAATTTATTCCAATCATCATCCTCATCATCACCATCGAGACTTTTTCCTGTCTCTGGCCAACAGTAACAAATCTTGTCTTCTTATGTGGCCCCGAGGTTCTCAGCATACCTCAACCATATTTTCAACTGCCTACGCTGTCTTATGACCATCAGCTGCTTGATTGGCCATTTCGCTTTTGCCTTCTCCATTGGCAATTCGCGCAGTCGTCTCCTCCTCCTATCCTACCGCATCCGCAGTTCGAACTCCTCTATGTCTGCTTTTTATTCATAGAGGTCTCTAGTCATTTATGCTTCCTCTACAATATTTTCTGCCTTGCTTTTCTTCCTATGGCCTTCATTATCCATTTTGTTGTGTCTATCTGTCCCCTCGACAGATCTGCTGCTGTCACTCCAGCAATCCTGAGTGCTCAGCCTCATCCTCCTACAGTCCTGCTGACTGTCTATGGACTGTTGTCTACCTGCAAGCAGTCCTCACAGAGTCCTCTAGCGCTCTGTCTTCTTCCACCTACCTTCTCCTCTCTGCTTGAAGTATACAAACAGAGTTCCCACTCTGATACCACTTGATGCAATTGGTTTGACAACCCTCATGGTTCCACCCTGCTCTCACCGGGACCTTCTTCGCCTTACCGGCCCGAAGAGTCAAAGTGCTCTTCTACTCCTCTTGGGAGTTCACCACCCACAACTACCTCCTCGATGATCTTCCTTTCGAGAATCGGGAAATCGGAACTCGCGGATTCGCGAGTTAACACCCATGAGATCGGGTCTCTCACTTCCCCGATTCCCGATGGTCAACGAGTCAACACTCAGTTCCGTTGGGGCTTTCCCTATCGGGAAATCGGCCGATATGAAATCGTGATTCACTTACATTATGAATCCCCGAACCCCTAACTCTGATATGCCGATATGCGATGGCACGTGTGGATTCGACACCTCCACCTCTTCCTTCTATTGGGACTTCGATCCCCAATATGCCGATGTGCTTCCACCTGTACTCCACTAGCAACCGCGGTCCCACATGCCACGTCACTTTGGGATTTCACAGATCGCGAATCCACGATACAAGTTTTCGTCGTGGTCGAAAACCCCGAAATGCCAAGTCCCGATCTCCGGGATCTGATGCCACGCGTCCCTCTGATGATCGACGGCTCCCGTTAATTCGGGAAATCGTTATTCGCGACTCCACGAGTTATAAAACTCTCACCTCGCCATCCTTTGAATGTCGAAACCCGATTATCCGGATTCGTGCCACCTGTCCTTGTCACGATCGACGACCCCGATGAATTCGGGAAATCGCGATTCGCGATTTCGACGTGCATGAAACTCTTGCCTCGCCAAACGTTGAACGCCGAATCCCGATGGCCAAAATCCCGACTGCTATCCCTCGTGCAGCTTATACCGATCCAATGGCTGTCGGGGTTTCTCTTATGAGATCTGACGGCTGTCGGTCCTCCTCTCCTGCGCGCTTCTTCTAGAGCTCCCTGGACGTAACTGTTCAACGGTCCAGATCTGCTTTCTCCTGTCGATCTAACGCCTGTTGTCGCTCCCTCCTGAGCTTCTACGTTTCCTTCCTTCCTATGCTTGGAAGAATCTTCGAGTCTCACAGGCCTCCACCTTTGTCTTCCTTCCTCTTTCGCGAACTCCTCAACCCTGAGTTCCCCAAATGTGCGTAAAAGCACTGTTCCTTCTGAACTTCTATCCTCGGCTCCTTCAAAGGAATTTGATGTCTTCCCTCCTTGCAGAACCTCTATGCACACACGGTGCTGTCCCTCCTGAGCTTTGCACGAACACTCAGACCCCTTGAGGGGTTTCTCTTCCTTTCCCTCAGAAGGAGAATATCGACGCCTTCCGGGCTCCTTTCTCAGACAACCTCCGTGTTGAGTCTTTCTGGGTATTCAGCAACCCAATACAGGTCCCTCAGTGGACTCTTCTTTTTCGCTTCAGAAGTCCAAGGGTTCTTCCTCCTGTGCTTGCCTGCACATTTACTCAATGCCCTCCTGGCGGAGTCTCTTCTCCTCTTTCACAGAACACTCAACAGTTCTTTCTTCCTGTGTACTCACGCACTTCGCTCAACGTCCTCCAGACGGAGCTCCCCAGAATCCTCAACAGAATTCTGGTCTTCTTGAACTCACTGCCGAGTTCTTTCCTCTGTGTACCTCAGTACACACGATCGATACACTCTAGGTAGAGCTTCTACAAAACTCCTAACAGGTTCTGTCCACAACAGTGTCTAAACTACACTGCCTTGACTATTGAGGTGTTCAGTAACCCGAAAAGTCCTCCCTCTGTATGAATTGTTGACTTCAAGGCTGGTGCTCTCAACACGTCTTTGTCTGACTCCTCACGAGTTCATAAGTGCATCCACCCTTGCACTGGTATTTAGAGTCTCAACACTCTGTCACGCCCTCATGGCATGAACCCTCAAAGACCTCCCAATCCTGAAATCAAACCAACCCCCTACAAATACATGATAACAATACACAATTGCAGCATATAATGAACATACACATACAGACATGCATATAATGACAGACTGGTGCAGGAAAAACTGCTCTGTATTAATAATGGCAAATGCCTGTATATTTTACAAGGTGTTCCCGAGCTCTCCTCAGCTCTACATGATTTCTCTCTACATGTACCTCTCCACCACCTCAAAAATGAGATCTCTCTATCTCTTTTACCTGAGGTGCTCTTAGCGCTTCCCTCCAGGATTTACCTACTCTAATTAATTTACAATCAATTACAATAAATGGGTTGTCTAGTCTGCTATCCAGAACTAGATCTGAGGCAGATCTACCATAAAGGTCGATCCTAAACACCGCCTGTATAAGCACGGCTTCCTGTGGCTCACCAGCCTAAACCATTTAATTACATTCAATACAAATATAAGTGAGGCTGCGCCTCCCTTCATCCTTTGAATGCATGCACTCTGACGTGGCTGGTTGGCTGGCTGCATGGAGAGATGCTCCTGCATCAAGGAGTTTCACAACCGAAACCACTGAATATCATTAAGACTGCGTTGATTTCCGAATTCAAGAAACCCAAGTCAGAGTTGCAATGCATTAAAGAGATAAAATAGCATAGAGTAGTTGAACCTTTGTGGGAGTTTTATTAGAGGTTTCGACCTTGACAGGCCACTTGAGTTTTCATATTCCAAACGAACAAAATAAAGAATGGTTCATTGCTTAGCTCTTACCACACACCAGAGTCCCTCTAATACAATAGAAGATCACTTTGCAGGCTGAGGCATTGGATATCACCATGAAACTAGAGTCAACCCCTATGGGATAATCCATCTCAGGTATGAGCCAAATTTTGAGTCAGCTAACTAGTTTATCTCTGCAGGTTGAAGATATGAAGACAGACAAGGGAAAAGATAAAAGAGACGATATCTGGTGTATTAGATGCAAATCAGAAGGCCACGATAAGGAGCATTGTCCCCTATTTCATGAGTACTTGGCCTATGGGGCTTTGAGCCCTTTGAATCAGGTTACTCTATCCTAGTGCAAGGTATGTAGAAATAAACATCGCCTTGGTGAATGCTACTACATGCAAAAATATGTCCAGACACCTACAAACCTCTACTGCACATTCTGTAAATTTGTGGGGCTTGATGAGAAATATTGTAGGGCTTATGACCTCTTTCATGAAAGATCAAGAGACACATATCGAATTCAAGGAAAAGTACAACAGGAAGGAAATACTACACAGTTTACTTTCCCGGGAAGAGGAAACTTCAACCTTCGCAGTGGATTCAGAGGAAGAGGACGAGGTGGAGGCATGGGTTGAGGTCTAGGTCAGATCATTTGTTATAATTACGCACAACCAGGACATTTGGAAAGGGACTATCAGAAACCTTGTACCACTTGTAGCTACTGCAACTCATTTGAACATGTTATTGAAGATTGTCCTGTGTTGTTAGCCAAACTTTAGGAGAGACGAGGAGGAAACCAACAAGTACAGCTAATCTGATCAGAACCTTGTGGAGAGGATCCCATAGTCTCAATTATCATGAGAGGAGGCGCTTCTACAGGACAAGACAGGATGACTCTAGAAAATACTGCAGAGGAATCAGGGGTCAGAAGAGCTGTAGAGACGACACAGTTCGATCCGAGGGAAGAAAAACAAACATTTGAAGAGGAAAACAAATAATTTGGAAGAGATCAGGCTTCTTCATAAAAAACACAACCAAAAGTGAGATAATGTGGAATGCCTTTGGCATTTGATCAATCTACATCACCCAGAGAAGGAAAAGAGGTAATCAAGCTTATCGAATTCTTATGTACTTTCATTAATCTGATTAAAGATGAAATAGTTGTACAAGAACTACAAAATTTGATCAGACAATATGAGATAGATAGGATAGCTCCAATGTTGAACAAATCCATAAATTAATTATCTATAAAGAGAAGGACAAATAAGGAACTGCACCTGAATGCACAAATTGGAGACTATGGCATAGATTATGTGGTCCTCGACTTAGGGTCAGAAGTCAATGTTATGACGAAGCAGACCTAGGAACTGATGGGAAAACCTAAGTTGATCTATTCCCCTATTAGGATTAGGATGGCTAATCAGCATGTAGTAAGCCCCTTTGGGAGACTAGATCATGTCCATGTGGACATCGACGGGGTAAGGACATTTGTGGATTTCAAGGTGATTGAGATAGTTGATGATAGTTGTTTTTATCCTGTGTTGTTAGGAATTGATTAGGCTTTCAATAATTCTACTATTGTCAACTTAAAGAAAAGAAGAATGACATTTGAAGGTGATGTCATTAGGGTTATTGCACCTCTGAATCCTGATGAAGGTCGCAGATACACAAATCCCATAATAAAAGAAGAATACACATATGAGATAGAAAACATTTACAAATTGATAGAAAGACAACATAATTACATTAATCCTACAACAGATGGGAACTTAAGCTGGCAAAGTTGCAACACATGCTCATCAGATTCATAAGAAGCACTGGAAAATTGGCAGAACAAGATGTATGAAGTTTCTGCATGGAGGTGTGCTATATTGACCAAGGATGTTCGTTGGATTGGCACAAAAGTAAGCAATCTTCCCACCTTTGACGGTTTAAATAATTTAGAAATATTCTTATCATAATTTGAAGAATTTGTACCAGTAAAACAACAACTGTTTCCATTGGATGAAGATTTAAAAGAAACGCCATAAATATGGTGGGGAACATAGAAGAAGAACATTGCAGACTGGGTATAATGTTGCACTTTGATGAAATTGTGCTTTTCAGAACAAACCGAAGGGTGTGAAGTGTGATACATAGATAAAATTTGTCCGAAGATCCATGTGAGAAGTTGTGAGGAGGCCTGGAGAAACATCCCTTGAGAGTAGTGGGTGCATAAATTCATCAACACTCTGGATACAACACCTATCAATTGGTATCTACAAGCATAATTGCACCTCACTACTGCAGATTGACATGGTATGACTCAAAACTTCGTAGGTACATTTTTATTTGAGATTTAGTATCCCATAGTGAATCAAGCTTTACAGGTTGTAAGAAAAAAAGTCTTTGAGGAGGCACACAACCACCCTTTGGAGAAACAAGAAGATGAATGGACTGCATCGCTTCAGAAATTGCAGGGCTGTTACAATATCAATGCTGATGAAGACGGTGATCCTAGAAATGTGAACAATGCAGAGAAAGAAGGAGAGAGACACATAGAAGGACTAGGATTCGAACTACCTTTTATTGGAAAGTCAATCAAAATCAATAAAGTTAACATTGGAATAGAGCAAGCACCTAAGCTCGCAAACGTTGGATATTATTGGGATGATGCCACTATTGACAAGATCACCAAATTACTGCATGAATATCAAGACTTGTTTCCAACCAAGTTTACTGATATTAAGGGAATTAAAGGGGCCATGGGAGAGATGAAGATACCCTTGAAACTATATTCAAGGCCAGTCAAGAAGAGACCCTACAAATTGAATCCCAAATATAAGCAGAAAGTTAAGATTGTACTAGACAGAATGTTGGAAGTAGGAATAATAGAACCTATTGAAGAGTAAGAATGGATTAGCCCTATGGTGGTTCAAGATAAGAAAACATGAGAGATCAGAATCTGTGTAGACTTGAGGAAATTGAATGATGCATGCTTACATGATCCATTCCCTACACCATTTACTGACGAAGTGTTATATAATGTAGGAGGACATGAAGTTTATTCCACAGATGGATTTTCAGGTTATCACCAGATCATGATTGTCAAGGAAGATCGCCATAAGATGAAATTTGAAATAGAATGGGGATCCTACCAGTACATAGTGATTCCTTTTGGATTGAAGAATGCACCAACCATCTTTTCTAAGGTGGTGGTCGAAGAATTCAAGGAATTTTTACATAAATTTTTGGAAGCATATTTTGATGATTGGACTGTTTTTAGCTTATTGCAAAATCATATTGAATGCTTAAGACTAATGTTGGATAAGTGCAGGAAGTTTCATATTGCCCTGAACCTAAAGAAGTGTATCTTCTTTTCACCAGTTGGAGTGTTTCTAGGCCATATTGTGTGTAAACAAGGGTTACTGGTAGATCCATCTAAGATTGCCATTATTGTTGATCTACCCCATCCTACTTCAATTAGATAGTTGTGTACTACGCTAGGACATACTAGATACTACAAAAATTTAATTAAGAGCTATGCACAGATTAGAAAAGACATAGAATTTTTTTTGAAGAAATATTGTCACTTTCAATGGACAAAAGAATGTTAGCAGAGCTTCGACACACTGAAATAGAAAATGGTCACTGCACCTATTCTGGTTTTCCCAGATTGGAGTAAGGAATTTCATGCGCATGTCGATGCCTCATCCATTGCATTAGGAGCAATGTTAGCACAACCAGGAGAAGGAGATATTGACCACCCGTTAGCCTTTGCTAGAAGGAAGCTCTCTACAACTGAGATAAGTTACACTACTACTGAGAGAGAAGGTTTAGCCATGGTGTATGCGCTATAGAAATTTTTCCACTACCTGTTGGGAGGACAATTTGAGATGTTCACCGATCACTCTACATTGAAATACCTAGTCAACATGCCCGTGTTGGGGGGAATAATATGTAGATGGTTGTTGTTACTCCAGGAATATGATTTTGAAATTGTGGTCAAGCCAGGGAGAATGAATAAGGGACCTGACCACTTGTCTAAGTTAGAGCATGGAGAGGAGCCTATTAGTCTGGAAGATACACTACCATATGCACAGTTTCTAGCCATCAGAAAGGTTGATGATCACTTCGCTGAGATAGTCCAGTTCCTATCAACAGGAATGGAACCTCACGAATATACAATCATTCAAAATAAACAACTGGTAGTTCGTGCTACATATTTTTCACTTATAGCTGGGAAGCTATACAATATGGGACTTGATGAGATTTTAAGGAGATGTGTTATGGAGGCAAAGAGACCACTGATTATGGAAGAGGCACATGAGGGAATCACAGGAGGACACTATGCAGGGAAAATAACAATGGAGAAGGTTCTCAGAGCTGGCCTCTGGTGGCCCACTTTGCACAAAGATGCTAAGGAATACTACAGAGCCTGGGATGTATGCCAAAGAGTTGGGAAACCTTCCAGAAGATATGAAATTCCTTTATCACCTCAACTAACTTTACAGGCATTTGAGAAATGGGAAATTGATTTCATGGGACCTATCAACCCACCAGGGAAGCGTACAGAAGAAAGATACATCATCACTGCAACATAGTATTTGACAAGATGGGAAGAAGCTAGAGCATTCAAGGACTATAGTGAAACTACAGCTGCACGATTCATATTTGATGATATCATAACCAAGTTTGGATTTCCAAATATCTTGATGTGTGATCAAGGCACACATTTTATTAATAAGACTATTGAAGCCTTGACTTAGGAATTTGCAGTTCATCATCAGAAGAGCACTCCATACCATCCACAGGTGAATGGTTAAGTTGAAGCCTTTAATAAGATCTTGGATACATCGCTGACGAATATTTGCAGTGTAAACATAGATGATTGGGATTTGAGAGTACCAGCAGTATTATGGGCCTATAGAACCACTTGCAAGAATATGACAATGCAGACTCCCTTTAAGTTGGTTTATGGTCTAGAAGCAATTGTACCTATGGAATACTTAGTTCCTAGCTTAATAATTACAAAATTTATAGATATGGATGACACAGGTGTTGTGCAAGACAGACTTTTACAGTTGGTAGAAATGGAAGAAGACAGGTTCATTGCAATATTTCACCACCAGGTACAAAAGGAACAAGAAAATGCCTACCATGACAGGCATATCAAGAATAAATTCTTTAAGCAAGGAGATTTGGTTTTGGTATACGATAACAAGTTCATAAAGCATCCATGGAATTTCAAGACACACTGGCTTGGGCCATATGAGGTTTCCTATGTTACAGAAGGAGGAGCTGGGCAATTGAATACTTTGAAGGGAGAATGGAAGGAAGGTTTGGTAAATGGGAGCCGGTTGAAATTGTACTATGACAACCAATTTCCTCACATCTCTCAGTAAAAACATACAAAGAAGGTTCTAGGTACCAGGTGCAGTTGAAACTAGGTACCAGACACAGAAAAGACAGTCTTCACAGGGAAGGGAGGGACAAAACAGAGAGAACAGGTTGCTTTGCGCAGTCAGAAGTCGAAGAGAAACAGAAGGGTTAGACCTGAAGTGCCTTGGGACGAGTCATAGGTGAGTGTTAGGGGCATGTTGGCCCTTGGTTATGGATTAAGGAAGAAATCGGAGAAAAATGAAGGGAAAAGATGAAGTACAAACTGTGTAGAAGAGACATTGATGTAGATTAGGTCGAAGTGGTCAAAGAAGAAGAAAATAAGGAGAGAAGTAAGGGGAAAGAAAGTCATTGAATGAGGAGATAGAGGATGACAGAGCAACAAGGAAGATGGATCGTGGACAACTCAGCAAGTAGAAGATGATGTCAACAAGTGCTTTGGAACACCTAATGGAAAAGAAGGAAAGACTAGTTGGTGAAGCCTGGGAAGTATGGGTCAAGTTGACCTAAGGTTTTAGACACTTATGGTTTTGGTATCTAGGGTTTTAGACACCTAGACGTTTGTCAATGTAATGTATAAATAAGGACCTAGATTATAGAAGAGGGGTTCGTCGTTAGTGTGGATAATCATTGTTGTTGATACTATTGTGTATTGTGTGAGAGAGAAGTGTTGTGTGTGAGAGCATTCTGTATTGTAATATCTTCAGCTAGGTGCGAAGATCAACCCTGTAGCTGGGTGCGCAGGGAGGAGAGATATAGAAAGAGAGAGAGATCTGCAAGCTAAGAGCACAATTGTATGTTTTCACATAATATATCAAGAAACGAAGTTTTGTGGACGCAACCCTAGGGAGAGGGTGAACCATGTATATCTCATTGTTCTAAGTGATTGATGTCGTGTTCTTTTGATTTTTGTTATACTAATATTGCATCATTGTGTTAGATCTGAGATATAGCTCGCGCAGTAGGTTTAAGAGAGATAAAGAGTAACTAGATTGTTACATGTTGTTGCCTTGGATCCACTTTACATTTCCTATGGTTGTAGACCCGTGTGTCCTGCAACCCCCTATTGCTACTTCGGGTGAGACTGCATATGCTTCGCAGGTGTTTCCGAAAGGGCCAATAGTTAGGGCTTGTTGGTGTGTTGTTAGAGTTGAACCCTGGGTCTGCCCCTGGGCCAACGACTAATAAAATAAAGGATGCGTTTAATATTTTGGATCAAACAAAACATAAAATATTTGAATAGAAATGAAGATGATTTACAACAAGATTATGTTCAAGAAAATAATTTAAGGATTTTCTCAAAAAATTGTTTTGCTAAATTATTGAGATTGTTATAACAATAAAATTTGAGGAATTCCAACAAATAGATAAAGCAATAGAATATTATAAATACAATATCTTTCTATGGAGAAAGTGTTGGAAACTTTATAATCAAGCTTGTATACTTTATTAGTTTGAATATAAGTGTGATGATCTTTACAATTTGAAAATTTAGAACTGGAACATGTGCATTTATGTCAAGTTTGAGGAAATGATTAAAGACTTGATGGTTGGAAATATTAGTATAGTAATTGTATAAATTTATGCTCATGTCTTCAACTGTCGCATATTGTTGTGCATTGTGAAGAGTCCTCACTTTTTCACCTCTGTGAGGGAAATCTATGTACACGTGGTCTCCCCCACAACCCCAACATTGAATAGGTGGTTTCCTTGGTCTTTGCCCCATTGTCTTACTCATTCTAGGCTCCTTGGAGGTTGGTTGTCCTTGAGAAGTATTTTTGAAAAATGGTGGCTTAGTACCCTTTTTCCTTTGTTCCACCTTGCTTTTCTTCTTGTCTTCCCAAGGGTTTTGGAAAGTCAACCTTCCCCTTTGTTGATCATAAATACATTTAGCTCACCTTATGGTTTCCTCCAATGTCTTTGGGTCATCATATTGTATCTTGACACTAATAAATGATGGCATCCCATTCAGGTACCTCTGAATTTTAACTTTCTCATCCTTGATGAATGCAACATATTTCAACAGTTCTAAGAATCTTGTTTAATTGCCATCTATTGTCATATTCCCAAGCTTGAATTCAAATAATTCCTTCATTTTCTTGTCATAGTATCGCTTGGTTAAGTATTTATTTTGGAAAAAAAAATTAAACTCCCTCAAAATAACCTTATTCTCATCAATGTGTTTCACTTGCATGAATCGATCCCACCACATTGATTCCTTTCCATTTAGCTGATAGATGACAATTCTCCCTTCTTCCTACACACAGTAATTATGCAACTGTAAGTAGTTCCTCATGCCTAGAAGCCATATATTTGCATATTCATCCTTCTTGTGCTCACCATAAAAGGTAGGAGGATTGATATCATTCATTTCTCCATGTAGCTTGTTACTCCATTCCTTCTCTTATGCTTTATGACAGGAGAAGGAATTGAGCTACTACGCACTTTCCTAAATGAATGATTTGGTGAATGAGGGTGTTGCCTATCATCACTTATTGTTTCTCTTATTTTCTCATCATGTGCTCCAAAAAGTATCCAGAGAAGGTTAAGAATAGCTTAGAACGCAAAGAAGCAACTTAGAACGCTCAGAATGGCTTCAACAGACAACAAAAGAGAAAAAATTAGAGTTCCTAAAACTCAGTTAAAATGGCATGATTGCAAAGAGAGCGTCACAATATTTCTAACGGTGTAAATGGCTCATCAAACAAAGTTATGAATCAAAATTTATAAGCAGTCAAACTTGGTCAAAAGTCAAAAAGTCAAAGTGAAACGTGGAACCACTGCAAGGGTGACACATGGTAAGTACATAAATATGAGTTTTCATGTGATGACGAGGTAAGGATGGCAGACATGTGGACAAGTTAGGTGATGACACATGTCAGTTTCATTAGAAAATCAAATTGTGACAAGTGGCAGTTTTGTGGAAAAATTATATGACTTCCCAAGAGTCGAACTCATGACCTCTCACTTGCCCAAAGGCCCTAAAAATCTGCACCAACCATTGCACCAATACCTATTCCTTGTTTATTATATGGTAAAAAGATAATTTAAAATTAATGTTTCATATGGGCGCCCGAGGAAATAGGCTAGGCCTTCGGCTCCCACATGACCATAATACACCGCCATTTATTGTGCCCACATAAACGTAATCCATCGCCATTCTAGGGGCTTTATCTGCCATTCTTTCCAACTATTCGCTACTATAAATAGCCATTCCACCATTCTAGTGGTCGTCCGATCAATATAGCAGAGCGCACCAAAATTGTTGTAAACCGTTCGCCAATTTTAGCATAGCCACCAGATTTGTTATAACAATAGGATAAAATGGGGAGGTCCATGGGATTTGACCCCAGGATCTCCACCTAACCACCGCCTAAACTTAGCCACCACAACCAATACACCAAACCTCCTCTTTATGGCATAACTGCCTGGATTTTAGTATAAGAAGGGCCCTCCGGTTCAGAGTTCGGAACAAGAGCACGAGAGGTGATGCCAAGCGCGCCCGTATGTATATGTATAGACTTGGGTGCGGTTTTCCATATTTTGGCACACAGTTTGAGATTTTCATCCATTTATTGCAGGAGTTGTGGCATGAAAATCGAGGCAAGGTTGCCTCTTGGACCAAAACGTGTCCGACTCGGATCGAGGCATGGAGACATTTATTTTTAGGTAAAATGATGCCACGAATGCAATGGTGGTTTTATTTTTCTGATCTGAGAAAAGAGTTTGTATCTTAACTCCAGAATGAGGTATACTTATGTATTTTGCCCAATTCTTTTGTGGAGTTAATAAAAAGACCTACCCATTTGAGAGAAGGACTCGGAGACGTAGTCTCCCATGGACGAACTCTGTTATCAATTTCTTTGTGTTCATATTGCATGATTATGTCTCTTTCCTTTAGATATTTTCCTTCTTTATGGTGTACTTTTGTTTTATGCTCATTCAATACAATTCTTTAATAAGTCACCTGATGAAAAGATCCTGGATCATGTTGGTATCAGAGAAATCATCTTTGACTTGAATTGTTGAGCATGAATGATTACTAGGGCCAAGCATAAGAAGGGTGAAGGAACTCTTAAGAAGTTCAATCCCGAAGTTGGTCTTGCATATCAAAGGAAGAACATGGTAGAAGAGGACAAGCGTGATGAACATGAGAAAAAATGTCACATGGTCTTTTATCGCATGTCGGAAATGGTCTAACAAATGTATGGAGATTACGATAAGAGGATGAAGAAGAAAGGGAATAAAAATGAAGCACATGCAGATGATGATGCTTTGGTAAACCAAGGGTCTGGAGGAGATCCTCCTGAGCCTCCATCTTCGCCTTCAAGTTCTAGTTCTTCTTCCTCTGAGCATTCTCATCACTCTCAACATTCTAACGATAAATCATCTTTTAAGAAACCATTATTAAATCTTGATGTCAAGTTTTCTTTACCTATGTTTAATGGAGATGTTAATCCTGAGAAGTTATACAATTGGATCCAACATGTTGAAGTATATTTCTGTGTTCAACATATTGATGAAGAGGAAGTTAAAGTGAAATTGGCTTCTCTTCGGTTGGAAGGAATCTCTCTCGTATGGTGGGAGAGAAATCTACAGGACATAAGTAAGTGTGGTAATATTCTTTCCTTGTGGTCAGAATTTAAAACAAAGATAAGGAAGCAGTTCTATCCATTAGGTTATTTACATAAATCAAGGATGGAATGGAAAACTTTAAGGAAGGGTAAAGGTCATACTGTACAAAGTTTCACAGAAGAATTTAGGAAGAAATATCTAGCATTGAATATTCCTTTGGATTCTTATGAAACTTTAATGAAGTATATTGGCACTCTTCACAATTATATTCTTCACACTTTTCTCTTGTTTAACCCCACTAGTCTTGACGAAGTTTGTGTGCAAGCCACTCACCTTGCGAACAAGGGGAAACATGTTCAAGATGATCCCACGAAGAAACCTTCCAATTTCCCACACAAGACGTTCAATAACTTCAAAAAGAATGACAAGAAGACCGCTACAGTAACGAGAGAAGGAGGAAAACCATATTGACTTAATTGCAAGAAGAGCGGTCACAATGAAGAACATTGTTGGAAACTCCATCCAAAAAATAAATAGAAACAACTTGGTGGAAAGGGGAAGACAAAGACTGTTGCTACAGTGCAAAAAGATCTTGGTTCTGAATCAGGAGATGAAGGAAAGATCACAATGTCTAGAGTACAAGGTAAATATTCTCTTCATGCTAGTTCAAGTTATAGTAATGAATATCAAAATGATGAATGAAAGAGGAATGAGTTATTTCATATACGAGTTGTATCTAAACATACTAAGATAGATACATTATTTGATCCAGGTTCCCAAGTAAACTTAATATCTGAAGCACTTGTCAAGAATATGGGTCTTGTAACGAAACCACATCCAAATCCTTACCCTCTTGGTTGGGTATGTGATAAAGAAAAAACTTAATGTCACCAAACAATGTAGGGTCTGATTTGCTATTTCTTCGAAGTTGATTGATGAAGTGGATTTGGATGTTGTACCACTTGATATATGTGGCATAGTGTTGGGAATTCCTTATATTTATGATAGAAAAGAACTGTTCTCTCCTCATTAGAACAAATACCACCTTACTAAAAGGGGAGTGGAATGTATTGTTAGAGCTCACAGCATGAGGGTAAATACAACACTTGTTAGTGCAGGGAAAATGAAAAGACTCATAAACACTAATAAGAGATATGTACTCATGGTCGTCAAAGGGAAATATGTCAGGACATCAGAAGCTTTCCAAGGGTGTGATCTGTCTCATTAAAAGGAATTAATTGATATCATTTCTAAGTATGATGATATTTTTCAGGAACCAGATGGATTACCTCCTAAGAGGGAATTCCAACATGAGATACATCTTCAGTAGGATTCTCCTCTTCCTAACGTGGGCATGTACAAGATGTTAGTTGTGGATATGATAGAGATCAAAAAGAAGGTACAAGTATTATTGGATCAAGGGGTCATCAGGCCCAATTCATATCCTTGTGGTTCTTCGATTGTTATGGTTCCAAAGAAAGATGGCACATGGCGAATGTGTGTCGATTATCGGAATTTAAATAAAATCACGGTGAAAAAACGATACCATGTTCCTCTCATAGATGATTTACTTGATCAATTCAAGAATGTTGTTTATTTTACTAAGTTGTATTTGTTAGAATATAATGGATGTGCTCATTTTTCCATTGATAATATCACTATTGTCACCCAACCATAGGTTGAAGCCACCCTCCGAGCACCTTAACCTTGACAGAGAATCACTCTGGAAGCAAACCCTAGGCTAGATAGCCAAACAAAGGGTAGCACACCTTTCCCCAAGGATAGCGCACCAACAAGGGATGATTAGATAGTCCAAACCCTAACCAAGAGATAGTCAAATCCAAAACGTGATATTCTAGCTGCAACAACTGTAATGACATATCTCCTCCAAACTTGTGCACAAAACTAGGCACTGCAGTGCACAAAAGTGTTTCTTTGCAATTCTGGGAATGCCCTGCCAGAATGAAGACTGGCATCATGTATTTATACTGATTTTGTCTAATTGCCTGGGCCGACTTCTCATTCTAGGTATGTATTTACTCACTATATATTATTTCTTCTGGCCAACTTCTTCTCTTGTAGGGTAATAACCTAATATAAATTATCCTCTTGAGCCGACTTGACTTCTAGGGTTATTATCCAACTCATTAGGGTTTCTTCTTGCTTCCCAAAGTATTCTATTCTCATCAGGTTTACATGTGGAGGTAAATACATCCTGCAGCTACCATAATATCAACACTCCCTCCTAGCTAGGGAGGTATTGTAGGTAATGCTATTGAGCACAAACATACCATTCACCCGGTAGCATCATCATAGTTGTATAGACTATCTCATGAATAGATCATGAGCACCATCATCACTATCAGTGTCATCAACTACATCATCTCTTGAAACCATACACCATCTGAGTAATTAGACATGATGTTGGATAAGCCACTTACTCCACAAAGTGACACAAGAGCCATTCTTCTAATCTGAACATATGTCCTATAAGAATAATTGTTCTGAACCCTTTTTTCATCTGGGAAATCTCTGTCCATTGGTCATCCATCTAGTTGATAATCATTTCCAACACTATTGATAGTCTTCAAGGAAATCATAACAATATCATTCAATAGAGCACAACTGTGTCTATCCATAGTAGTACACAACTACAATCCAGAGGTACACTACCACACCAAGTAGCACACAGGTACTTGATCAATGACAAATAGTCACAAACAGTGGAACATATCCACCACAATAGTATACCTCTAATGTCTAGAGACATACACTCTTCATAACAATCATCTGATATCAACCTGAACAGAAACAATGTTATGATATAAACTGAATCATCTAGGCCATTCTTCCACTCACATCTGTGAGATCTTGGAAAATCATTTGCCCTCAAAAGGTAAAACATCAATGATGAGATATCTCGACTATTCTTCTCAAGAAAGGAAGAATAATTGTCCTGATTTATGAACCTGGACCATTCCCCACCCTGTACCATTCCTTTGACACCAAGGTGTAACCTGGAGAGAATGAGTCTGCCCTAAGGAATGTATGCCCCTGATTGCCAAACTTAGACCATTCCCCACCTTGGGCCATTCCTCCTGCACTAAACAAAGTGCAACTTGGAGAGAATGAATCATCCCTAAGGAATGATTGTCTGGACCATTTCCTAAGGAAATGATTGTCTTTCACCAACCTCCAAAACGAACCATTCCCCATTTTAACTACAATGGGAAATCACTGTCTGGCGAGGCGGGCCAGTCTTCTTGAGTAACCCTCAAGAAGAGAGATTTCCCTAGACCATTCCTCATTTTAACCACAATGAGAAATCATTGTCTATGGTACATTAGGAATCCATCGAATCATTTTCATTACGAAAATGATTGTTCGATCTGGACCATTTTCCGAGCTGGAAAAATGCCTATCCGTCAGAAATCTCAAGCCACTTTCCGAATCTGGAAAAGAACTGCTCATCCTAGACCATTTTTCGAACTGAAAAATGATTGTCCATCAATCAATAACACATCAGTACTCCCTCCTAACCTAGGAGTCATATCTTCCTTTTTCAATAAAGAAGTAGTCTCCACAAGCTCCAGCTTGAGTATGAAAACTCTTTCATCTTGGACAGAAGATTTACAAAAATGTATGCTTATCTGCTCATCTAAGGAGATATATATTGGAGAACCACTTTCTCCTTTATGGACTTCATCACAGAGAATGTAATGCTTGTTCTCAAATGTACTTCGGTCTGGAACACTAGTTTTCTCTAAAGGCTTCATATAGCTCTGATCAATAAAGTACATCATTGTTGGATTCCTCTTTGGTTCCTTCTAGCTCACAACATAGTGGAAAGGGTCAAACTGGAACATATCCATGTGGCAGTTATTCTGTCATCATGAGATCTTTGTCATGAATTAGCAATCCATCATCCCGATCTTCTGAGTAATCATTCTGGTACAATATCTTTGTTATAGAAATTCTTCACCACGCTTATGTTGTGCATTGGAGGCTCTCTGCCAAGTTGTCTTCTTCTATCTACATACAAGGGTCTCTTTCTGGTATGCCTCAAAGCCTTGAGGTTTCTCTTCATACACTCTTTGTCCAATTTCTTTGGAGAATAGTCTTTGCATTCATTTGATGTAGAACTCCAACCCATGGATATTGTGGATGATATAATGAATCATGTAGAGGTATGTCTGGTTTATTGGAACGAGTAATCATCATAATCTTCTCCCTCCATCTGGGAGAACCTCTAGCACTAGATATCGCAATGCTTTCATTCATAAGTCTTCCATACATTGTTCTTCATCATAACTTTTAGTTCCTCTGCTTCATTTATTTTAGTGAGTTCATATCAGGCTGGCAATCTTGTGATTCTTGATACAATGACTAGTTGTTCTGGCTTTTCTTTCTTTCTTGGAATATTCATGTTCTTTCTCATGTTTCTCTTTAGATCTTGGGTCCATGAAGTTTCTTATAGATTCCATGTCGTAGATATTCCACTTCTTTCTTTCATCATAGGATCACAGATGTGGATGGACAACTAGGGATACTTTAAGGCTGCTCTTCAAAGAAGACTTCTTCTAAGGTCGAACTGAACACGTACTGCCTTTCATGGCTGGGACAATGGATATATACTTCATCATCTTCAATGGATCATATTATTAGCTTCCTCCTAATCCTTGCTTCATGCATGAGTGCATGTTTTTTCTTTTGGAAATATATAATTGGATCCCTCCATAATCCACGCTTCTGTCTGCATCCTTATTGCCTTCTACAAGGTGTCATAAGTCTTTCTCCAATTTCTTCTTGATTGCTGACTTCTTCCTGTCTTTTACTTCTTCTCTTTTACTTCAAGATTGATTCTAATTTCATCTTGTCTTGCATATGTTACTTATGAATTGTTTTATGTACTTCATCCTTTCATTTGTATTGTCTGAATTGTAGTCATAATGATAGTGATTATTTTTGTTTCTTCCATAGGCATAGTTTTTCCTTGAACACATTATCTTCTAAGAAGTAGATATGCAAGATATGTACAGAAAACATGGTATGTACAAGAACTATGAAGAGTATTGTTACCATGTCTTAGAAGAAGAAGTTTGGTTTATCCTTATTGGTCTTCTTTGTAGGTTCCTTTTCTTCTGCAATGATGCTCCATGCATCCCCTTTCTTTTATTTAGCTTGGGACAATGATTCTTGTAGTGACCATACTTTCAACAGTTGAAGCATTATATTTTTGACATGTATTTCTCTTGATATGTCTTCTTCCTTGAACCAAACTTCCTTTTGTTTTTGAAATTATTGAATATTGTTGTAAAGGCTTGATCATCGTACTTATTTTGGGGTTTCTCTATTGCACTGATCCTTGATTCTTCTTGATCACATAGCACACCAACAAGAGTTGATAAGATAGTCCAAATCCTAACCAAGAGATAGTCAAATCCAAAACGTGATTCACTAGCTACAGCAGCTGCAATGACAACTCTCCTCCAAACCTGCGCACAAAATTGGGCACTACAGTGCGCACAAGTGTTGCTCTGCAATTCTGAGAATGCCTTGCTAGAATGAAGATTGGCCTCCTATATTTATACTATTTTTGGATAACTGCTTGGGCCGACTTCTCATTCTAGGTATGTATTTACTCACTATATATTATTTCTTCTGGCCGACTTCTTCTCTTGTAGGCTAATAACCTAATATAAATTATCCTCTTGAGCTGACTTGACTTCTAGGGTTATTAGCCAACTCATTAGGGTTTCTTCTTTCTTCTTGGAGTATTCTATTCTCGTCAGGTTTACACGTGGAGGTAAATAGCTCCGACAACTACCATAATATCAACATGATTTGTGCAAGGGATATCATCAAATTAGGGTCGCAGAATAGGATGCATGGAAGGTTGCCTTTAAAACCAAACAATGATTGTTTGAGTGGTTAGTTATGTCATTTGGGCTTTGCAATGCTCTGACAAATTTCATGCATGTCATGAATGATGTATTCAGGCCTTTCCTGGATGACTTTGTGATTGTATATTTGGGCGACATTCTTGTTTTTAGTGGGACTTGGGATGAACATGTAAGGCATGTAAAACAAGTATTGAATACTTTGCAGAGGGAAAAGTTGTATGTGAAAATGTCTAAATGTGAATTTGGCAAGACTGCACTTGTATACTTAGGTCATATCATGGGAGGAGGAAAATTTGAGATTGATCCTTCCAAAATAGATGTAATTGTCAATTGGCCTAAGCCAAAATGTGTGACCTAGATCCGAATCTTCTTGGGTGCAATCCAATATTGGAGGAGATTCATTCCAAACTTCTCCTTTATAGAATCTCCTTTGCACGCCTTAACCAGTGTGAAGAACCCTTTTCAGTGGGAAGGAAAGCAACAAAAATCTTTCTACATTTTGAAGGAGAATATCAGTACCGCACCAATATTAGCACTGTCAAATATTCAACTGTCGTTCGAAATCGAGACAGATGCCAACAGATACTCCATGGGTTCAATATTGATGCAATATCGTAAGCCTATCTGTTACCACTCTAAGACTTTTAACCAAGATGTTGTTAACTATCCTACATATGATAAAGTGTTGTATTTATTAGTTCAAAGCGTAAGGAAATGGGAGAATTACTTGCTAGGGAAGGGAACCATCATACATACATATCACCAACCCTTACAGTATCTCCAAGCACATACCAAACTGCATCAATCTCGACACTATAGATGGATGGGTTTTCTACAACATTTTCATTTGGTAATCAAGTACAAGAAGGGTACAAGTAACAAGGTAGCCAATATGCTTTCTAGACCTCCTATTGTTGCTTCTATTATTTTGAAGAATACTTATTTATCTCATTATATCTATGTAGAACAATATGCCATCGATGAATATTTTAAAGAGGTATATTAGAAGCTAACTCATGGTGCACAGGTAGAGAACTATTGCCTGCAAGGAAAATTATTCTATCATCTTGGGAAGCTATGTATTCCTACAAGTGAACGAGTCCATGTAGTACGAGAAGATCATACTTCTCTTGTGTCTGGGAATTTTGGGGTAGTAAAAACTATGGCTCCTTTACATAGGTTTTGTTATTGGCCTCAAATGAAAGCAATTGTAGCTAAATATGTAAAGGGGTGTGTGATGTGTTCTACTTGTAAGCCCACTAATAGAAAATTGGGGCTATACTCACCACTTCATGTTCCATCCCATCCATGGGAAAGCATTTCCATGGATTTTGTAGGGGGTTTACCGATGACCAAAGGGGGTCATAATTATTTGTATGTCGTATTGGATAGGTTCAACAAGATGTGTATCTTAATGCCATGTAAAAACAAGGTCACTACTGAGAAGACTACTAATCTATTTTTTTAGTATGTTTGGGTTCACTTTGGATTACCCACATCCATTGTCTTGGATCAAGATACTTGATTCCTTGGGGATTTTTGGACTATATTGTGGAGAATGATGGACACCAAATTGAAGAGGAGTAATGATTTTCATCGACAGACTAATAGATAGACAAAGGTGGTAAACAAAACACTAGTACTTTTTCTTCTAGGTTACTGCAACAAGCATCCTAAGTTATGGGATGAACAAATACCCTATGCACAACATGCTTATAACCAAGATTTACATTCATCCACTCAGAGTTGACCTTTTGAGACATGTTTTGGGTACCTACCAAAGGTTCCTTTGGACTTGATGTATGGGAGAGATGTCGATGTGAATGAAGAACAAAAATAGGACAAAGCTTGGAAGTTCATCCATAGGATTCATCAGATACACCAGGCAGTCAGGGAATAGTTGGAGAAGAGTCAAGAACAATATAAAGCTCGGAATGAAAAGCACAGGGTCAATCATCAATTCCAGTTTGGAGACCGGGTATGGCTTCACATCAACAAGGAACGATTGAAGGGTGAAGGAAAGAAAATCAAGCCCATCCGGTATGGACCCTTCACTATTTTGGAGAAAAGTGGCACTAAAGCTTTTTGTTTAGATCTTCCACCTTATATGCAGATATACTCAGTTGTGAACGTAGAGAACTTGAAACTTTTTTAGCCTCCCATGATCATGGATCAGGATGAGGAAGTTTCAATTCCTTCAGTTGATGAGTTTTCACCTGATTACTTGGATGAGTTATAGGAAGATATCATCCTGGATAGGAGGATGGGGACTTCACGCAAGGGTGATGTTGATTATCTTTGCGTAGTCTTAAAGGGCACACATCCAAGCAAGGAAAAGTGGATTGTGAAGGATAAGGTGAGGGAACTCTTCCCTCACTTACCAATTGATTAATGAAAGATTTTGGTGGTCCCAAAAGCTCTCAGTAGTAAGGTGTGATCCAAAAAGGATCCAGAGAAGGTTAAGAACAACTCAAAATGCACATAAGCAACTTAGAACGCTCATAATGGCTTCAATAGACAGTAAAAGGGAAAATATTCAAAGTTCCCAAAACTCAATTAAAATGGCATGATCGCAAAGAGTGTGTTGCAATCTTTCTAACGATGCAAACGACTCATCAAACGGAGTTACAGATCAAATGTTATAAGCGGTCAAAGTTCAATCAAACTTGATCATAAGTCAAAAATTCAAAGTGACACGTGGCACCATTGTAAAGGTGACATGTGGCATGTCCATACAGATGAGTTGGCATGGGATGATGTGGAAAGGATGGTAGACACGTGGAAAAGTTAGGTGATGACACATGTCAATTTCATGGGCAAATCAGATTGTGACAAGTGGCAGTTTTGTGGACAAATTATATGGTGACACGTGGCCCAGTCATGGGATTCCATGTGGCACCCCTCCAATGGTTGGTATTTAAAATTTATATGACTCCCCAAGAGTCAAACTCATGACCTCTCACTAGCCCAAAGGCCCCACGAATCCATACCAACCATTACACCAATACCTATTCCTTGTTTATTATATGGTAAAAACATTATTTAAAATTAATGTTTCATATGAGTGCCAAAGGAAAGGGGCTAGGCCTTCGGCCCAACCCCTGGTTATATATATTTCTCCCACACTACCATAATCCACCTCTAGTCTAGGGGATTAATCCGCCATTCCAGCCAACTATCCGCCGCTATAAATAGAAATTCCACCATTCTAGTGGTCGCTCGCTAAATATAACAGAGCGTGCCAAAACTGTTGTAAATTGTCTACCAATTTTAGCATAGTTGGAAGATTTGTTATAACCATAAACTAAAATGGGGAGGCCTATGGGATTCAATCCCAAGACCTCCACCTAACCACCTCCTAAACTTCGCCACCAAAACCAATATGCCAAACCTCCTCTTTATGGCATAACCGCCCGGATTTTGGTATAAGAAGGGCCCTTCGGTTCAAAGTTCGGAACAAGAGCACGAGATGTGAGACAAAGCACACTTGTACGGATCTGTACGGACTTGGGCACGATTTTCAATATTTTGGCATGCGGTTCGAGATTTTCAGTCATTTATTGCAGGAGCAGTGGCACGCAAACTGAGGCAAGGGTGCCTCTTGGGCCAAAATGTGTCTGACTCAGATTGAGGTGCAGAGACAATCATTTTTAGGTAAAATGATGCCATGAACACAGTGGTGGTGTATTTTTTTTATCTGAGAAAAGATTTCATATCTTAACTCTAGAATGAGATATACTTATGTATTTTTCCCAATTCTTTTGTGGAGTTAATAAAAATACCTACCCATTTGAGAGCAGGACCCAGAGACGTAGTCCACCAGGGACGAACTCTATTATCAAGTTCTTTTTGTTCATATTGCATGACTATGTCTCTTTCCTTTTGATCTTTTCCTTCTTTATGGTGTACTTTTGTTTTATGCTCATTTAATACAATTCTTTAATAAGTCACCTAATGAAAAGATCCTAGATCATAATGAGACTTGCCACTTCTTGAATTGCTTGAATTTGTCTCCTTATCCATTTTATTTTCTATTATTTCCAAGCTTTGCATCAACTTGATATTGAAGTCACCTTGCTGCTCTTTGTCTTTCATAAGCCTTTCATTATCAACTTTATAGATTTGGACATCTTTTTGCAGTCCCTTTATGGTTTCTACCAAGTTTATGCACTCATCCTTTCCTTATTTATTCTCATTAGATTTTGTACTATCAATACCCATACCGATATACAAAACCCCAAATTCATCATCACGACTGTAAGTTCTCTTCACATCTTCCATGCTTTTGACTTTCTGTGCTGATTTTGTCTTTATCTAATCACTGTTAATTTTGCAAAATTTGCAGGCAATAATATTTGTTAGACGAATTCATGCGACAACTTCATGAAAACTGTGCACAATCTTGTCAAAATCCTTTCTTATGATTTCTTGGATGATTTTAATGTCCCAATTCAAAGTTTATGGGTGAATAATTTGACTCCTCTATCCAAAACTTTCCCATCGATTTCTTCCTTGCACAATTTCGAGACTTGCGCAGTAAATTATGGTCATTTGGAATTCACCCAAGTAGCCTTTTTACTATTTCTTACTTTCTTTTGAAGCTCGTGCATGCACCGATATTCAACACGTACCCATGTGAGATGTCAATATTTAACATATGCACTGCATATCAGTGTTATGCATGCACCACAAGTTTTTCTCTGCACAACCTCAAATTTTAGTGTGCACACTACACATTCTTATTTTATGCACACCATGGCCACACTGTAATTCCAAATTTGGCCACTTACTAGTAAATTTTTTTCCTTAAGTAGATACTCGGCCCATGCAAGCTCAGTGTTGAAACTGGAGCTCTGATACCAATCTATAATGTTCATAGTTAACAACTCTAACAAAATGCTCTAATACTACTTGGTAATGTACCCAACCTCCTAGTTGGGTATCACGCTCTAATACCAATTTTTAGCATACCTAGCCTACTGCTTAGCAATGCCAGTCCAAAAAAATAGTGCACAGATTCTAAAATATAACTTTGATCTGCACATAAACATGTGAGGTAACGTGCACAATCCCATGCTAGAATGCACCACACAAACTTTTCCTCTTCAGGCACTAGATATAACAACAAAATTAACATATAATACAATAGTGTGCACAAACATTCAGTGCACACAAGTATAATTGTGTGTGTAACCACTCTGAACACATGATTACCACTGCACATGAAACCAATTTGATGCCGCACAAAAATTTAGTTCTCTCTGTGAGCGCAAATCTGCTCCCTTGTGCGCACAACATTTCCAGTCTATTGTGCACACAAATTACTTCCTTGTGCACATGACAATTCTATCCTTGCCTTGGAAACTCATGACCATTATTACAAAATTAACTAGCAGGTATAATTAACAATTGTCATACTCTACAAGTGAGAAAACAATTACTATATAACAACATCATGATTTACATGTGCAAACAACATTATACAGAATAACAACAATTAATACCATGCAACATCTTAGAGGAAATAAAACCATATCAAACATAGGTAAATAAGCACACAATAAGTTAGACAAACAAATAAAGGACACTTATCTTTTATAAAGAGTCACCAACTACGTGTAGAGCTTAGATGTTCCTCCCATCCATAGACTTTGTTTCTCATATACTTTTAGTAACAGGTCACCCCCAAGTTGGGGCTTAAACTCCACCAGGGAAAAAGGATTCCTAATGCCAGGATAAGGTATGATAAACAATAGAATTGTTCATTCCAAGGTGCCAACTGTTGCAACTAACCTACAATATCTCATTCCCCACATGCATGTCCCACCCAAGGAAGTGTGCCCCTTCTCTTATCAACATTCCCTTGACTGCCCCACTTCCTTTGTAGGGATTCAGAAATAGGTTGGACATGAAGTCTCAGAGCTCTATAGCTAATTCCCAGTGCACCAGGGAATAATTCCTAGCAAATATATCACCTGGAGAGAATGCTTACATGCATGACAACCCGCCTCTTCAAAAACAAATATCTCACCTGGAGAGAATGCTCACGGGCCTGAAAACCCACCTCTTCGACATCAAATTTCTCACTTGGAGAGAATTCTCCTGGGCCTGACAAACCACCACTTCGACAACAAATCTCTCACATTGAGAGAATAATCATGGGCTTGAAAGCTCGCCTCTTCGACACCAAATACTTTGGTTACAATATGGAAAACCCCTTTTCCAATATTTTCTTGCATAAATGGTAATGGTCGTTCGAAGTTCAGATAGTCTGGATGATGAGGAAAATGAGTGAATCCCCCCAAAATACACTAAATCTCAACAATATATTTACATGGTAATAACTTGACACTTATCACCTTTAGAATTATCTTTAGCCACTTGGTGACTCGTTCCCGTCCCTCGGGAACATAGGATAAAAAAATATCCATAATTATACTTTTTGGAAATATTAATAAAATATTCCCTTGGACTTAAGTCTCCCCTTTTCCCTTTTTGGTGGAGTTTATCCCCTCGTCTCTTTTCGTCTGAGCGGCTTGTGTGAAGTGATGTGATTTTATTAATAACTTGAGTGTGATTATTGTTAGCAATAAGAGTCACCCTCAGACTGATAGAGGATAATCCCAGTACCCATTTGATTTAAATGATTAAAACAGGTTATACTTGGTGGATCAACAAGAGAAGAGTAAAAGGGAGGGAAATAGATTGCTTGCAAATACATTCTATTGGGCATGGAGTCATAACATTATGAAGATCAAAGGAAATTAGGATGCCTACCAGAAAAAAGGCTCATGAAAAGATGGGTAGAAAAATAGAAGGTAAACAAAAATAAGAATATCCACATAACAAAGAGCATTTATGTAAGATAGATTAAAGAGTGTTTGAACATTAATCAATGATTAGCATGAAATTACCACAAATCCTTTGCATCTCTTGAACCCATTAACCAAAGGCATATTTTGATCTTCAAAATATGTAAATATTACTCAATAAAGATGATAAGAAAGAATGGAAACAAGAGAAAAACAATCTGGTTATCACAACTTTCATGAATCTCTAATGGCAGAAATGCCTACAACACATGCCCTCAGGCTTACACATACACAGATAAACTGCCCCTACAGCTCTATCAAGCTCTCTCTAGTCATGAAATCTACCCTCTCTCCTTCATTAAATATAAAATAACATTCAAAGTATGCTTAGGAGGTTGAATCCCATATATTTCATTGGATTTTGGGCCTTGGAGATAGGTGGCAACATTCAAAGAGACAAAAATCCAACAAACTGCTAAATTTTA
>JZKD02S1688177.1:35041-47257 GCA_000966675.3 Picea glauca | reverse complement strand
ATTTGTGAGAAGCAGGGTTGATCACTGTGTATATTCCAAGCAGGTTGGTAATCACTTCATTTATGTAGTGTTGTATATTGATGACATGTTGTTGGTAGGAAATAACATGGATGTTATCGAGGAGAAATCACAACTATCCTCCAAATTTGACATGAAGGATCTCAGTGCTACTAACTTCATTCTGGGAATGGAAATTAAAAGAGATCATGCTAACAGGAAACTCTGGTTGAATCAGAGAAAATATGTTGAGACGATATTGCAGAGGTTTAATGCATGGAAGTAAACCGATCAAGTTTCCTATTCCTATAGGTGTAAAGTTATCTACAGATCAGTGTCCCAAGACATAAGAAGAAGAAGAGGACATGTCCCATGTTTTGTATGCCAGTGCAGTTGGCAGTTTGATGTATGCAATGCTCTGTACTAAATCAGACATTGCACATGCAGTGGGAGCTTTGAGCAGGTATATGTCAAAACCAGGGAAGGAGCATTGGACAACAGTAAAGAGGGTCTTCAGGTATTTGCATGGCACTACCAATTATGGATTGTGCTACCAAGGAAGACCAGGATTGGACAAAGTGGTGCACATACATGGCTTTGTTGATGTAGACTGGGTTGGAGATCTGAATCGCAGATGATATACAAGTCAGTATTTGCTTAACCTATTTGGAGGAGAAATCAGTTTGATGAGCAAAAGACAGGCTGTAGTGGCACTCTCAACTATAGAAGCTGAATACATGGTAGCCACTCATGCAGGCAAGGAAGTAGTATGGTTATAGATATTGTGTTCAGGTATTGCAATGGTACAACAAGTAGTGATATTAGATTGTGACAGTCAGAGTGCAATCTTCTTGGCAAAGAACCCAGCTTATCATTTGAAGACAAAGCATATTGATGTTCAGTGTCACTTTGTGAGAGACATGGTTGAGGAAAAGAAGGTGTTACTGGAAAAGGTTGACACTTTGAAGAATGTTGCAGATTCATTGACAAAGTCTGTGAGCACAGAAAATTTCTCCTGTTGTAGAGTAACAATGGGCAATGTTGCCCTAGATTTTTGACCATATATAATCCAGTGGATCCATGGATGCAAAGAAAACAACAATTGGAAGAATGATGGGTATGTTCTATAATCTTTGCATGTGTGTGTGTGGGCGCGTCAGATTCGACAACTGTGTCTGAAGATCCCTTGTAGTAGTTCTCTTTGTGTCGTGTGCATTGGGTGCTTCCTAGGGGGGTCCTAGGGGGGCCAGGTATGCCCCCCCCTAGTTACGCACAACGCCCCAAACTTTTTTTTGGGTAGGTTTTCGCTATTTTTAGTGGATTTTTCTATTGTTAGCGGTTTTCTAAATTAATCCTAGATTAAGGGATTAGGGTTTTGGTATCTACAAAATACCTAAAAACATTGTATATATTGTATGGTGAATGGTGAAATTCGATATAATGAAATAAAAAAGGTTTTCCCGGTTGAGGGTTTCTGGTATAAATCTCTGTGTATTATGTGAATGAGACATTGAGTAATTTTTGTTTTGCTTAAGAATATATATGCATTGTTGTACTTCACAGGTTTAAAACTTACATTGTAGCCTCCTTTCGGTTGGTTCTATAGAATTAGGGAATTGTAGATTCCTTCATGTTGGAGCTTGAGAATCAGGGGGTTGTAGCCTCCTTCTGGTTGGAACCATAGAATTCAAGGAGTTGTAGCTTCCTTCAGGATAGATTATGAGAATAGGGGGTTAGAGCCTCCTTCTAGTTGCAGCTGGAGAATTTTGAAGTTGGTGCTTCCTATGAATGAATTCTTGATATATATAAGAAAGCATTCTGTGGTTTTCTTCCATTTGGGTTTCCACGTAAACACTGGTGTATTATGTATTTGATGTGATGATTTTGATGTGATGTTGATTATGATTATATGCTCATGATATATTGAATGCAAACACAAATGATACATTCATGATAAAATGTTGAACATTGTTGTTAAAGTGAAAGAATATATATTGTGGTTAAAAGTGGTATAAAGTATTCATACTAACTCACCCCCCCTCTCATTATTCCAACAATTGGTATCAGAGTCAGTTCCTTCAAAGAAACATTTTAACCACTGGAAGGTAGATCATGGAGTGCAATATGAATGGATTACCAATGTTCAATGGTTAGAATGGTATTGACTATGAGATATGGAGCAGAAGAATGAAAGAATTTTTGCAGGCACGGGGATATGATATTTGGTATTTAGTTCTTACATGATATAATGTTTCAAAGAAACCAAAGAATGTATCCAAGAAGGAATTGAAGAAGAACAACAAAATAGCAATGGATTTCATCATGGAAGGATTCCCTGATTCAGTAAAAGACAAAGTGGGAAAATATTCATCAGCTAAAGAACTCTAGGATAAGATACATAATCTTTATTTCTCTTCCATCACAGATTCAAAGAATCCCAAATAAGATGTTGGTATATAACAAGAAGAAATATGTTCATCATGTGAGACAGATTTAGAACTAGAGGAAGAGTGTGGTGAGGCAGAAGTCAATTACAGAGTAGATTTGATCAACTCCCTATAAAATCTATTGATTGAAACAAACAAAAATAGGTCACTCCAGGAAGAACTAAAGAATAAATAATAATCTCATACCTCAAACTCCAAAGAAGTCGAGAAGACGATCATAAAGTTAAAATATTGGCTAGAAGAAGCGAGAATAATTGAAGAAACTCTCAAGGATCAGAAACAAGATTTGGAAGCCAAAATAGTAGCACAAAAGGAGGAAGCAGAAGAGAGAGATAAGATATTGACAGATCATCTCAAGGAAAGAAATAAGGACCTAAATCATCTTGAAGCATAATTTGGTCAAGAAGAGAGAAGACTTGAAAAATAAATCATCTCCTTAAAGATCCAACTTGAAGAGAAAAGTGAATAGAAGAAGTCATGAAGATTCATATGATGAAGAAAGAAGAAGAGGTTGATATGCTCGAAGAATAATTTGTTACATTAAGAGTTGAAATCGTCAATATTAATAAGAACATTGAAGAGACATAAACATCCACATCAACAATAGAGAATGAAGAAAAGCATTCCAGGTTTCCAGAAAAGAAGAATGAAAAAAAGAGAAAGAGTTATGTAGGAGTACTCAAAGGAAGGAATCATGGTCAACCATAATCTAAGAAAAATGATCAAGATACATATTTAAGAAGACCCTCCACATTTAAGCCACAAAGAAGATTCAATCATGATCAACCAAAGAAGGAATTCAAAAGGACTACACCATTCACTCCTAGGTATGTAAATTTATTTTATGGTCATTGTTTTTATTGTACTAACTTTGGACATAAAGTTGCATATTGCAGGGCTTATGGAAGAAATGTTCAAGTAAGGAATACTTATGTGGCTCCACACAATATTGAATGTTACAAATGCCACAATTATGGTCACATAGCTCGTGATTACAGGATCGTGATGGATACTTCCTTGAGAAATAAAATTGATATCAGATATAAGAAGGTTTGGAAAAGAAAACAAGAATAGGTAAAGGAAGATCAAATGAACAAAGGACACCCAGAAGTCATACTCTCAAGATTGGAAATAGTACGAGATGAAGACAAATATGCAGAGAAAAGGGAATATGTCAGATACAGGAAGGTTTGGAGAAGAAATTAAAAACAAGAAGAATGGGTAAATAAAGAACAGGTTCCATAGATCACAGGATTTGCAGTAGTGCGAGAAAGAAAAGAATAGAAGGTGAATAAAGAACAAGTTCAAGAGATTGTACTTTCATGAATTGTAGTACAAAATCAATCCACATGTAGAAAGAAAGAAGTCAAATTTCAAAGAGATGATGAGTCTAGAGACGAAGAGGAATATTACTATGAATCAGAGCAGGTATTTTTCTTAGCCACCCAACTTGGAGACTCCCAGTGAATATGAACATTGAATGAGGGGAGTTAGTGCAATAGATATTACAGATCAGAGAGCCATCCTTCAAGTAGTTTGAAGTATTTGTGGAGATAGATTCAGAGAAGTCAAATAGAAGTACATAATGACAGATTGATTAGTTGAAAAGTAGTGTTCCCACATAGGTATCAGTTGGTAGTTACACAGGTAGAAGTTTATGAATGTATTCCATGTATGTATTCAAGCAGAGATATATGTAGTACAGGTTTTTCTAGACATGCAGAGTTTTCTTTTCAGTGGACACATTTGTTATGTGATGAATAGTTACAGTCGTATAGTACAATAGCATATGGTTCAACATTGTGGATAGTTGAGCAGTAGAGTTATGAACAAAGATCGATTCATGAGATACTTAGCAATGTATTAATGATTGAATCATTGGAATTAGTTGGAATAATTTGGTCACACGAAGGAAAGAAGTTAAAGGCACAACGGAACAGGGAAATAAAAACTATGACCAGAAGGATATTGTTGAATAATATGATCAAGTGAACATGACAAGTAAATGAAGAAATCAATTTTTTTTATTGTTTTTTATATATGTCAGTGAATTTCAAGATGAAGCACTAATGGACAATAAGAAACACTAGAAGAGAGGAAAGGAAACATATACATGTAGCCCTACATCGATCTACATATTGCAGAAGAGTCGAGAGAAGATAAATCATCGGAGAAAGAGATCTAGACAGGAAGATCAATAGCATGAATACAAGGGGAGACATATCGACAGGGGGGGTTACATTTTTTCAAAGAAGGGAAGAAAGAAAAAAGGCATGGTAATGAAGAGAAAGAACAGATGCATGAATACAGGGGGAACAACCCCAAGGAGAGATACCCTTTTCCATTGATGTCAAAAGGGGAGAGTGAGAAAAATTGATGAGGAGAAATGGTCATAGGGTGGGCATGAGTGTTGGAGCATCAATATTTCCATCATTGTTGTGATCAATGTTGGTATTTTCATCAATGAAAAAGGGGGGGATTGTTGGACAGTTGATTTGCATTGATGTCAACCCTTAGATATTGATGTCAACCATTAGAGATTGATGTCAACCCTTGGAGAAGTCTAGATATGTGGATAAGGTTGTTGGAAAGTTGATTGAAATTTGTATGATTGAGATTGATGATGAGTTGGATACAGTTGGATGATGAGATTGATGATGAGTTGGATACAGTTGGATGATGAGATTGATGATTGAGATTAATTATGAGTGACAATGATAGGTTGGATATAGTGACAGGTTGGATAGGTTTATGTGACAAGTTGNCAGAAAATACTTGAGGCTTTGATGATCAATTTTTATTTGGATGTGTTGCCCCAAAAGATAAGGATGCCAAAGATCCACAACATGTAGAATAACCAAAATTTCCTTTTCATAGGTGGATTGTCCCAAACCGCGCTTGAAAAATTGTTTGTTGGTGAAATCCAAAGGTCGACCATCTTGCATGAGGAAAACCCCAATGCCTTTCCCCGAGGAATCACACTCGAGTACAAAGGTCTTGTTGAAATAAAGGAGATCCATAATTGGAGTAGTGCACATAACCACTTTCAAATCTTAGAAGGAATGGTCGGTTGTTGGAGTCAATCTGAAAGAATTATTTTTAAGGAGAATTGTGAGGGGAGATGCAATTTTTCCATAATTCTTAACAAACTTGTGATAATATTGGGCACCAAACCCAAAAAACCATGAAGACTTTTAAGAGTTTTCGGGCGCGACAAATCCTGCATAGCTTCAATTTTCTTTGGATCCACCTTGACACCATCCTTTCTGAAAATATGTCCCAAGTAATCAACTTCATAGGCTCCAAAAGCACATTTAGAATGCTTAAGAAAATTTTTGTGTTGAGATAGTCATTGGAGAAATTGATCCACGTCGACAATATGGGCTTTCCAATTTTTTCTATAAATGAGAATATCATTAAAGAAAACCAAGACAAAATGACGAAGGAAAGGACGAAAGACATGATTCATGATACTTTGAAAAGTGGAGGTAGAATTACATAGGACGAATGGCATAACCAAGAACTCAGAGCGACCCTCATGAGTTTTGAATTTAGTATTGGGAATGTCTTCTTCTTTCATACAAATCTGGTGGTAGCTAGAGCAAAGATCAAGTTTGGTAAAATACTGAGCACCACTTAATTCATCCAAAAGGTCATTAATGAAAGGAATGGGAAATTTGTCTTTGATGGTGAGTTTGTTTAGAGATCGAAAATCAAGACACATGCACCAAGTAGCTTCTTTATTGAGTAGCATAACTACTGGGGAAGAATAAGAACTAGTATTGGGACGGATGACACCAACTTCTAGCAATTCTTGAACAACCTTCTCACTTGTATTCTTATGGGTGAAGGGATGACGACAAGGGAGAAAATTTGGAGGAAGAATGCTCGGAACTAGAGTAATGGAATGATCATGCTCACCTTGAGAATGGAGAATTCCCTGGGGGTTTGCAACATAGCTTGGTGTTGGGAGAGGATAGATTGGAGGTCGAGATGTACAGAGGGTGTCTCAACTGCCTGAATGGAATGAAGTTGGGAATAATTCCAGAATGACCTTTTCTAAGGATCTTTTCCATTCAGTTGGAAATGTCAATCTCTAGTGACACCTTGGAACTGGTGCTCGTGGCCCTCCTACTGGAATTGCATGGTTAATTTATGTAAATCCATGGTGATAAATCCGAGAGTGTGTATACATTCCACACCAAGTACAATGTCACAACCTCCATGTCAATAGAAAACATATGATATTTCAGGTGGTACTGACCAATTGGGAGGCGTACATTTTCACAATGCCCTCCACATTTCATGGAAACCCCATTGGAAATCATGATTTGGAAATTATTAACTGGATGAATATATCAATTGACTTATTGGGAAATGTAGAGATGATTAAAATTATGGGTGCTCTCACTATCAACTAGAATGATGAATTTTTGGTTCTTAATGTAGCTAATTAACTTGAGGATTTGGGGAGTAGAGAAATGCATGAGTGCATTCAAAGAAATCAATGGTTCAACTTCCGATGGAGAAAAGGGTTGATTAAGATCATATGGTGGCGGTAGCTTGGGTACATGAGAAACATCCTCCTATTCTTCAGAAACATCCTCAAACATATCCATAAAAATCTACAGTTCCTTACAGGTGTTCCCCATAAAATACATGTCATCACAATTATAAGAAAGAACCTTAAGTTAGTGTTAAACCATTTTATCCTGAGTCAATTTATGGATCTTGAGGGGAGTGGCTGGAGGGGAGGGAAGGGTGGGTTTAGGGTGAGGAATAAAGGGTGTTTTTCTAGTTTGGGACCATATGACTTTTTGTGCTTCCTTGGCCCATTTTGTAGCTTCCAACCAAGTCTGGGGGTGATCCATGAGGACATGGGAATGTATTTCATCCTTGAAGCCACTAATAAATCATTCCTTGGAAAATGAATTTGTCTTGCTCTCTTTTATGAAAGCCAATAGTTCAAAGGAAGCTATAAATTATTCTAATGGGCCATTTTGTTTCAACTTGGTCAAACGGTTTAAATGATGGGTGTTGGTGTTCAAGTGGTCATAAATATCTACAAAAAATAGTATCCAAGCCACATACCCTTGGCATGCCTTTTTACACCATTGCCACCATTTCCAATGTTCAAGATCCAAATGGAGAACAACATAATGGATTTTGTACAACTCATCAGTAATGCCATGCAAAGAGAAGTAGTGTTCCATTTGGGTGACCCGGCCCATGGGATCAAAGCCATATAATTTTTTCACATCCACTCTAGGAAGGCATAGGTCACGCTGAAATTTATNCACCTTTCCATCCAATCCTAAGGTTTTCTAAATATCTAGTTTTCGTACCAAAAGATCCAAATGGAAATTCATACCACATAGATGATTATGAAGCTCATGTGCACAAGGATATCAAGGGAATCCTCTAAATATTCTACCATATCTTCTAGCATCATGGCCTTTCTAAATCCATTCATATATATTAAAACATAGATTAAATTTTAATTTTAACCCATTTATGTGTGTGAAAACATAAAATGAATTTTCTCTTTCATGACCATCACGATCCATGGCTTTCATAAATACCAACGTGCTCCACTTATATATACCATCATAGATCTATCTTAACTCTCTTTCTCTTTCTTAAATACCAACATGATCCACTTATATATGCTAGAGTAGTTAACTCTAGATGTATTATGCACCTAGAGTTATCAAATAGCTTGAGGTGCAAACTTTTTTAAGAGCACAAAACTTGAGGAAAGGTTTCCACCACAAGGTATTTAATCACTCTTGGCTCATGATAGATTCAGATCTAAGATCGATTTATGGTCCTTGTTTGTGGGAACCTAAATTGGTGTATGAGACTCCCTTGTTTGTGGGACACCAAATTGGTGTATGAGACTCCATTGTTTGTGGGACAAGGGACCCCTGCTAAATTCTGTGGAGGTATACATACCCTACCCACTTTGGATTTTAACAAGTGACTTCCAAGGAGAAAACACATGTTCTTAACCATTAGGTGGCTAGGATATCACTTTAGCATGTGGTCCCACAAACAAGGGGTTCCATATTAAAGCATTGCATGAATTACACATCTCCCTCACACTTGTAAGTAGAAAGCACCTATCAATAGAATAATAATAATATTTTTTACTTTCAATTACTCTCACTCTCCTTCATTCTCTCTATAAAATTGATACATAATTATTTTATTTAAGGTAGATATTGAAATGTTTGAAGTATTTTATTATTAATATGTTTTTAAATGCTTAACTCCATATTAACATAGTTTAACGCCAGCTTATCTTTTGGACATAAGATAATATTCACACACCATATTCACCAGGCATACGCCTATATGCACGGTCACAAAAAAGTGTTTGTATTCCAATTCCTATGACAGATTTAATTTCATGATTACTGGATATGATCTTACAATTTATTTCTATAGGAAATACATGCACATCATTAATCTTATTCTAAAATACAAACTTAACCACCTGAATGAGACCATTCAAGAAAACATAACATTCAATAAAATATCTATGCAAGAGAAATAACATAGAAAATATAACATGAAGCTTATCTTTAAATAAAAGAACCAATTGGCTACATACAAGGGAACATTCCACCCAACCATAAGATCGTTATTCATTTTCTGTAGAAAGAAAGCCATCCCTGAGGTGAGGCTATGATTCCATAAAGAAGTTTCTTCTCTTGTCCATTGTTCACATGCTTAATATCCCAATTATGAGCTTTCTACTCCAACAAAAATTCCATTATGCTCGTTCTCTTTCCCCTTAACCCACAAAAATCAAAGGATATGATCCCTCTTCTCTGCCTTGCAATCCATCGGACCTTCCCATTTCCCTCCAAGGCTCCAATGCACATGGTTGGTGAAGAAATATCTCAGCTAGGGACTCTAAGAATTCTTATCTATTCCAAGAGTTCTCACAATAGCCTTCACAAGTCTCTTGAGCCATTTCCTCAACAAGAAATGCAATTACAGACATACAACCTCATTCTCAACATTATTTCACAACTCGGTCATGTTGTTACATGCACCTAGCCTAAATTTCTAGCATCAAACTCATCTCAACAGGTTGTCTTTCCATGGCTTGTGCTCTTTCCCAGCCCCCAACTCTTCTCTTACTGCCCAAAAACAACATGTAAAAATTTTCCCTTCGTCCTACTCAAATTTCCTTCTTCTCCCATGCTTTCTTGACTTTCACTCTTCCCAAAATTTATTGTACTCAACCCATGCTTCCATTACTATATGAATTGACTCCCTCACCCAACCTCTTACATGAATTCAAATATTGAGTGTCTAATCAGTGAAAGAAAAATTGCATGGTAATAATGCATTAAATTAGGAAAATGACATGGGTTTTCTCTAGGACCCCCTTTAGACACCTCTCTTGTAGAATCATATCCCCAAACATTATCATCCCTCTCGTATCGCAGCCATCAATGTGTTTTTATTAATAATTTAATTATACAATTCACATAACTCAACCTTTGACCATATTGATAAATACATGCTCTTTGGCCCGAAACATACCTTCATCATAAATTGCATTTTCACAATTACATTATAATTTACAAGGATTAAAACTGGGGTTGTTACATAGGGACCTGAAGGATCCTTGGACATGATTGTTTTAGGGTCTTCCTCCCTTCACCAAAGGATATTCTGATATGATTATTGTAGAGTCTTCCCATATTTTCCTTCAATCCTTCAATGATCATCCTATTTCTTGATAACTAGATTCCCCTAATAAAATAACATGGAGGAGACTTAAAAGTACAAAAATTTCTATCAATAAACAAGGATTCAAAACATTCTAACAAGTTTAATCTATCCCAATGATTTGTACATTTAAATGTTCAAACATTTCCTTCCAAACAACTTTGGTAAATGAACAATGGACAAAAAGGTGATCCATTGATTCACTATCATTCTTGCACAAGTAACACCAACCAGGCCCAATCCAACGTATTTTTTGTACATTATACCATGTTAAGATTTTGTTTTCCAAGGAAATCTAAGTGAAGATATGACTTTTAAAGGACATGATAACTTCCATGTTACCCTCCACCACTACTACCTTTCATCTCCAACATTCTCACTAATTTTAGCTATTTAACCTAGCTTTGTTGTAACTATCCTTATTGTTGTATTCTTAAACCAACTTAGTTCATCATGTTGTTCTAAAAGGCATATGGAACAATATTTAATTGGGTTGATATATTTTGTCTATTCCACTTCCATCCCATCATGCAATCCCAAATCTACAATAGATTTTCAAACTTGTAGCCCTGCTCCATGAATCATTGTTGCTAAAGCCTCTACTAAAGTTGTGATGCCTTTGTTACGAAGGTGCATCCTGAGAGGTTTGGAAAGCCTATACTTATCCCCAAATCTAATCCATGGGTCCACACATATTTTCACCTTAGTAGGCTTTCCAAAGTTCCAAGAAACCCATAATCTTAAAATATCATAAGATTTAACTAAACTTTTCCACACATTAGATGTTATGCAGTTACCATCGTTGATTTTACCTGTGTTACTTTTGTGATAAGTCATTTGGTGTCCTTAATGGTGGATAAAGGATGAAACCTTCCTCCAATAATCCTAGGCTCTCTTCTCACACTCGATTAGGTGGTAGAAAGAAAACTATAAGGATAGGCTTCATGAATTTTATGGCATATTTAAATATATTGCTCACTTTTTTAAGGATTCTACAATGTCCATGATTTTAATTTTCTTGTAATCCAATAAAATGATGATCAATATGTGTCAAGGCTAATAGACAACAAAGTGAATGTTAATGTTTGTAAGAAAATACTTACAATATCTCTAACATGGTTAGTCTGGAAAATTTTGACAAGGTTTTGATTATATGATTATTGCTAGGTGACCTGCTAATTTCAATAGGAATGGATGAATGTTGCTATATGTATATTATTCAAAGACTAACTATATAAATCCGCATATCAAACTGTATTTTTCATAATTTGGGTGAGAGGGAGATTTTTAACATAATATTAATAATGTTGGCCAACATTTCAACCAAAGTGGACAATTAATTTCACTATAGCCTGAACATGAAGACATCTTTTAATTTCCATGTGTGATTGTTTTATTCTACAACCTTTTCACTTTAGAATAGATATAGGGTAATACAGAGAGAAGAGTAGAGGTTTTCTTACACTGTAACTAATGAATTCAAGAGACCAATATATTCAACTATTGATCCTCTCATATTCATTCCAGAAAAATTTCTAGCAAAAGAAGATTAATATCATAAGCTCTTATGATTTCACATATAGGAGTCCTCAATTTTCAAATTTGGTTCTTAACTATAAACAAATCAAAGAATCAAACTTAAATTTGGGTGAGTGCAAGAAGTTGGTGGACAATAAAGTGGAAATGGGGTGAGCAGGAACGTGCACTTGTAGGAATGTGTGTGTGTTTCTAGGAATGCAAACGCGTTCTTGATGTGAGAGGTTCAGCAAATCCCGAACATCCACTCAACAAACCATGTAGGAACATTCCCAAGAATGCATGTGCATTGTCAAGAGCTTTCACGTGTTCCTAAGAAACACATGTACAAGAAAATATGTGCTTTCCTAAAAAAAAATGAAACAAGAATAACATGTGTGCGCTTTAGGAACGCACATGTGTTCCTAAAGTGCACACGCGTTATTATTAACAACAACGCGCATGTGTTCCTATTAACATGAAATATTCTCTAACCCCCTTCTCTCTC
>JZKD02S1688177.1:0-16362 GCA_000966675.3 Picea glauca | reverse complement strand
CTTATACATGTGATCAAGGAGTCATGTAATAAAATGAGAATGATTTTATGGGAAAGAAACATGCCACTGTATCATATTAAGTAAAAGTGGAAGATACAACCAAACCGCCTTGATGTTGCAAGGTTCCCTTTCGGTGGCCCTTTGCTCCAACACACACACTTGCTCCAACATTGCATGAAGAGGATCCACAATAAATTTATGGACAGACGAAAGACTCAAGCATCGATTGAAATAGAATCCCTCGCACAATTCTCAGCCTATTCCTTCACTAATTCCTTTCTTTCTCTTGCTTTCTTAACCTTTTCCAAGAGAAATCCATCATTATATAGGAGAAAGAGATATGGTTAAAGAGATTAGGATGATCCCACCAAATCAGAGAATCGAGTAGGATCCCAACCATACCGATGCCACCTCATATTCTAGAAGATACCTTCTAGAACTTTTGTGAACTTTGACCTTTTCTCAGTCTACCAACGTCGTCGTACCCTGTCTATAGTGCAGCCTACTGAAACGTTGCAAGCTAGTTTCATGACATCCTTTGGGGATCAGTCATTTCCGCACTATACCTTATGGTTGTCCTGCGACAACCTTCTAAAATCAAGTTTTGTAGAAGAGGGAGCTAGTCACTTTTCTCATGAAGAAAGGTTCTTTTGGAAGCTTGAACACACATTGTAGAAACATCACCAGGGTGACTAAAATAATGTGTAACAACACTAGAGCCATATCTCAGGCCATAGAAAATTGTGCCTTGTAATTATCTCAACACATGCTTAACTACTATCCAGTGTGTCTGTCTCGACTAACTCATAAACTGACTGAGTACACTCACTGCATAGCATGTATCAGGTCTAGTGTTAACCAGATACATCAGTGATCCAATAATTTGTCTACAAAGATGTTTATCAATCTCCCCTGAATCATAAGAATCCTCATTCATTTTCTTCATATTCATCACCATCAGTGTAGGCATGGACTTGCAATCTATCATCCCAAATTTCTTCAATATCTCCACTGTGTATTTTCTTTGACTCGGGAAAAAATCATTAGTCCTCTGCCATAATTCTAGTCCCAAGAAGTAGTGCATCATACCAAGGTCCTTCATCTCAAATTCAGAAGCCAATGCACTCTTTTATTCATCAATAAAGCTTTATGAACTGGTGAGGAATAAGTCATCAACATATAGGACCAAAATCAGGCACTCGTCACCAACAATGTTTTAGTATAGGTTGGGATCAAAAACACTCTTTTTGAAGCCCAAACTCATTAAGTATCCATCAATATTCTCATACCATGCTCGAGGTGCCTTTTTTAGTCCATACAGGGATTTCTTCAACCTGCACACATGAGACTCCTCCGCATGTATCACGAATCCATGTGGTTTCTCAATGTAAACTTCTTCCTCAATCTCTCCATTGAGAAAGGTTATCTTCACATCCATCTAATGTAGTCTCCAACCCATGGATACATCAAGGGAAATAATCTTACGGATGGAAGCGTATCAGGAAATAGGATAAAATGTCTCCTCATAATCTATCCGCTCCACCTGAGAGAATCCTCTATCCACAAATCTCTCTTTGTACTTATCGACACTTCCATCAGCTGCATGTTTGATCTTATATATCCACTTGGAAGTCACTACAGACTTCCCTTTCAGTCTCGGAACAATATCCCACACATCATTCCTCATAATGGACTGATACTCTTTGGTCATAGAATATTCCCAAACCTGTTGACTTGTTTCTTCTCCATGAAAAGAAGGATCATTATCAATGATGTGGATCATAACTGAAACATATCTCGAAAATCTTTGTGTTCTCTTGCTCTATCGAAATGTACCACGAGGATATGCATGTCCCTCTGCCTCCTGCAGAGTCTGTTGATCCCATGCATGCCTCTTCTGGACTACTGCAATGTTTATGGGAACATCAACTGGAGCTACAAGATCAACTGGATCAATTGGATCAGTAACTGTCTCCATCTGAACTGTTGAAGGGGGAGAAGGTATTGTCTCTTTTTTCTTCTCACTGACAATCTCCATCTAAGATTCTATGGATCTTTGAAAGGCTATCTCTTCCTCAAAGGTGACATATTTGATAACTTCCATTTGTCTATGACTAGGGATGTAGATCTGGTATGCCTTCAAAGATTCATTGTACCCCACAAATGTACCCTTTCTACCTGAAGGGTCTAGCTTGGTCCTCTTTTCCTTGGGTACATGAATGTATACTGGACACCCAAATCTCCCAAAGTGACCAACCTTAGGCTTCACTCCAGTGAAAGATTCTTCGGGAGTCATTTTCTTCAGTATCTTATGAGGACTCCTTTTTTGAACGTACATAGCTATCATGGATGCCCCTACCCATAGAATCATAGGTAGATTCTGATCATGTATCATTGCATTGGTTTCCTCGACAATGGATCTTTTCTTCCTCTATGCAGCCCCATTTTGATGAGGGTTATAAGGAACAGTGTAATCCCTCTTGATCCCTGCCTCAATAAATAAATAATTGAAATCCATGGAGGTGTAATCTCCTCCATTATCTGACCTTAACACCTTGATCTTCCTGCTAGTCAGGTTCTCAACCTAAGCTTTAAACTCTTAAAATATCACAAGGACTCCATCCTTAGTCTTCAAGAAGTAAATATGTGTCTTTCAAGAGTGATCATCGATGAAGAGCACATATAATAAAAATCCATTCAAGGAAGCAACAGTCATGGGTCCACAAACATCTGTATGTATCAAGTCTAATATCCATTTGGATCTACTGTCACTGCTCGAAAAGGACCCCTTGACATTCTTGCTAAGAGAACAACCTCTGCAAATTCCTTCATGCTCAATATCTATATCTGGAAGGCCTGTCATCATATTCCCTAGAGTGGGAAGTGATATATAATGTAAATGATAAATTATTCTATGCCATAGCTCGCTCAAGCTAATGGTATCATGTAATAAGTCCTGGACTGGTCAGATAGTCATTATGTACAAACAATTTTCTTGAACTCCAATCACCTGGGCAGAATCCATGTGTCATCTATCTTCCATTTATCCTTCTCTTCATCGATTGTTGTTGTTGGTAGAGTTACTTCTATCAATCTCAATAGGTCACTCTCTTCTAGAGTGATGGTAATATTGACTTCCAAGAGTTGAAGTTGCTTGATCCATCAAGCCTACTTCCACCAAATTTTTGTTCCTCATGGTTTGCATATTCTTCACAAACCCTAACAACTAGGATTGGAAACCCTAGTGTTTCTTCAAGTAGAAGTTTTTTGGAATTATGAATGACAACAAGAAACATTGGAGAGTCAAAGGAATCCTAGCAAGCTGCAAAAATGCTCCAATGTTTTGCAAAAACCCTAAAACTGAAATTCTACAGAAACCCTAAAAACCCTAAGGCCGAAAATAAAATAAAAACTCCTTCAATTTTTTATCTAAGATTTGTAGGAGGTGGGATGGACTAGGCCGTACCTTCCTGTGTAAAAAATAGGCCCAACATTCAAGGGGAAAGTGCTAAAACTATCTTGACAAGGAAAATGTATGGGGCCTTTTTTGCAGTTGTAGCAAGAAGATTACGACTAGTTTGGAATAACTTGTGCAATGGCTCTTCAAGNATCAAGGGAAATAATCGTACGGATGGAAGTGTATCGGGAAATAGGATAAAATGTCTCCTCATAATCTATCTGCTCCACCTGAGAGAATCCTCTATCCACAAATCTCTCTTTGTACTTCTCGACACTTCCATCAGCTGCATGTTTGATCTTATATATCCACTTGGAAGTCACTACAGACTTCTCTTTCAGTCTCGGAACAATATCCCACACATCATTCCTCATAATGGACTAATACTCTTTGGTCATGGAATATTCCCAAACCTGTTGACTTGTTGCTTCTCCATGAAAAGAAGGATCATTATCAATGATGTGGATCATAACTGAAACATATCTCGAAAATATTTGTGGTCTATTGCTCTATCAAAATGTACCACGAGGAGTTGCATGTCCCTCTGCCTCCTGCAGAGTCTGTTGATCCCATGCATGCCTCTTCTGGACTACTGCAATGTTTACGGGAACATCAACTGGAGCTACAGGATCAACTGGATCAATTGGATCAGTAACTGTCTCCATCTGAACTATTGAAGGGGGAGAAGGTATTGTCTCTTTTTTATTCTCACTGACAATCTCCATCTGAGATTCTATGGATCTTTGAAAGGCTATCTCTTCCTCAAAGGTGACATATTTGATAACTTCCATTTGTCTATGACTAGGGATTTAGATCTAGTATGCCTTCAAAGATTCATTGTACCCCACAAATGTACCCTTTCTACCTAAAGGGTCTAGCTTGGTCCTCTTTTCCTTGGGTACATGAATGTATACTGGAAACCCAAATCTCCCAAAGTGTCCAACCTTAGGCTTCACTCTAGTGAAAGATTCTTCAGGAGTCATTTTCTTCAGTATCTTATGAGGACTCCTTTTTTGAACGTACATAGCTATCATGGATGCCCCTACCCATAGAATCATAAGTAGATTCTAATCATGTATCATTGCATTGGTTTCCTCGACAATGGATCTTTTCGTCCTCTATGCAGCCCCATTTTGATGAGGGTTATAAGGAATAGTGTACTCCCTCTTGATCCCTGCCTCAATAAATAAATCATTGAAATCCATGGAGGTGTAATCTCCTCCATTATCTGACCTTAACACCTTGATCTTCCTGCTAGTCAGGTTCTCAACCTAAGCTTTAAACTCTTTAAATATCACAACGACTCCATCCTTAGTCTTCAAGAAGTAAATCTGCGTCTTTCAAGAGTGATCATCGATGAAGAGCACATAGAATAAATATCCATTCAAGGAAGCAACAGTCATGGGTCCACAAACATCTGTATGTATCAAGTCTAATATCCATTTGGATCTACTGTCACTGCTCGAAAAGGACCCCTTGACATTCTTGCCAAGAGAACAACCTCTGCAAATTCCTTCATCCTCAATATCTATATCCGGAAGGCCTGTCATCATATTCCCCAGAGTGGGAACTGATATATAATGTAAATGAGAAATTATTCTATGCCATAGCTCGCTCAAGCTAATGGTATCATGTAATAACTCTTGGACTGGTCAGATAGTCATTATGTACAAACAATTTTCTTGAACTCCAATCACCTAGGCAGAATCCATGTGTCATCTATCTTCCATTTATCCTTCTCTTCATCGATTGTTGTTTTTGGTAGAGTTCCTTCTATCAATCTGAATAGGTCACTCTCTTCTAGAGTGATGCTAATATTGACTTCCAAGAGCTGAACTTGCTTGATCCATCAAGCCTATCACAAACCCTAACGACTAGGCTTGGAAACCCTAGTGTTTCTTCAAGTAGAATTTTGTTGGAATTATGAATGACAACAAGAAACGTTGGAGAGTCAAAGGAATCCTAGCAAGCTGCAAAAATGTTCCAATGTTTTGCAAAAACCGTAAAACTAAAATTCTACAGAAACCCTAAAAACCCTAAGGCTGAAAATAAAATAAAAACTCCTTCAATTTTTTAGCTAAGATTTGTAGGAGGTGGGATGGACTAGGCCATACCTTCCTGTGCAAAAAATAGGCCCAACGTTCAAGGGGAAAGTGCTAAAACTATCTTGACAAGGAAAATGTATGGGGCCTTTTTTGCAGTTGTAGCAAGAAGATTACGACTAGTTTGGAATAACTTGTGCAATGGCTCTTCAAGAAATATTCTCTGATACCATGTTGAATTTTAATGCTTATCTCAAGTACATGTATTTTCTTTTCAATTTAGCACGAACTTGAACCATAAACAATGCAACAATATAATATACAATAGTTGTGGTAACCAAGATCAAAAGAAGAATAACCATGCACAAGAACACAAGAAATTACCTTGGGAAAACCCTTCTCAATCAAGGGAAAAACCCGACAATACTTTGTTATAGAGTTAAGAGAAGATCCCCCATACACCACAAACTCTAGATCACACAAGATGGTGCTTCTATGAACAAGAAATATAGCACCTAAGAGAAGTGCGCACTTCATCCCTACAAGTAGGTGTTGAGAGAATGAGACAATGAAAAGTGAGTGATCCACAATGGGGATCACCTCTTATTTATACATGAACTAGCACAGCAAATGGATGTGTCTATTGGAACAATAGGGCCAACTTGTACAACTCATAAATATAATTAATCTTTACACAATATTAATTATCTTTACATGGTAGGGTTGACTTGTACCCTTTACAATACAATAATTAGGGTTACACAATAAATCTTTCTCTTAGAAAATATAGCAAGGATATCTCACATCCTCTAGTGCTTAGCCACTAGGGACACGTCCACCTATGCTCATCCATAGGGACATCACTCTCAATGGATCAACTCAACTAAGTCCATAGGAGTACCATCTGGAGAGCCATCTCAAGTTGACTCAACTAAGTCCATAGGATTTCGACAGGAGACCATCTCAATTCATCTCAACTCAATCCAGAGGAGCAAGACAAGAGACCACACATGTCATCTCAACTCATTCCAAAGGAGTATGACACACCCATCACATGGAATTTCTCATAGATCATCTCAACTCAATCCAGAGGAGAACGACCTGGAGATTGTCTCATGAAGTTGCAATCATCAACACTTTAGATAAGGAGTCTTCCTTGACGTTCCTTTCCTTGTAGACATGGTTGAAGGAAATATTTGTGAATAAATTTGTAATTGTAAAGAATTCATCTAAAATAGGAGAGGTAATAATATTATGACATTGTTGGGTTCTCCTCAACCAGTTGATGACCAGCATTGAGTCTCCAAAAATTTTAAGGTTTGAGATCTCCTTTTCACAAGAAAAAGTGAGCAGAAGTTTTAGAGCCAAAAGTTCTACAAGATTATTTTTTCCTTGGACGAAGCCCCACTTTAGGTTGAAATAATGTGAATGGGAAAATAAAAGAGCTCCACCACCCCCACAACGGGCTCCATTTTCTTGTGAAGCACCATCAAAAAATCCCATGGCCAAGAAAGATCAATCTGTTCCGCCACCACCTGCCTTGGAGGAGGAGCATCCTTTCCTTGAGGGAAATGTGCAAGGATTACGAGGCTTTGGGAAACAATCATATCGGGAAAGGAAGCCTTATATTTGAACATAGTGGGATTATGACCAATCTAAACGCCCCAAAGAATAATTAGGGAGGAGTGCCTTGATGTTTTAAATCTATAGTCATGTACCCAAGTTCTCCAGGACTCTTCAATGGAAGGCCCAAGTCAATTGAAAGTAAATCCCAGTGAAGAAGATACATCTCTCTAGGTTTGTAAAAAAAATGGGCACAATAAGAAAAGGTGTGTAAAAGTTTCCTCATTCCCCTTACATAAAGGGAACCAACCCGACCCTTACAATTCTATGAGTTTCATTCTATCCCAAGTGGGAACCTTTCTCCTGAGGAGACACCACATGAACATCTAGACCTTTAATGGGAATTTGGATATCCAGAACCCCTTCCACCACCAATCAGGAGCCTTTGGTCTAAGATTGATCATTAAAAAGGAATATCCATCTTTTGGGGTATAGACCCCAAAAGGACTGAATTTCCAGATTAGTTCATCCTCTTGGTCTTTGAGTTTGATATGAATCAATTGAAGAGACCCGATGTATACACTCCAGTGTACAGAGAATTGTTCTTGCAAGTTTAAAGCTTGTGCATCTTTCCAACCCAATCTTCAAATCATTGTTTGTTGTTCATCTGCAATCTGATTTAGATTGAAAAATCCCATCTCATGCAATCAGTCGATTAAAACCCGAGGAAGGATATGTTGACCATTCTTGCTCATCCATGGATCTCTACCAATTCTGAGTGAATTTCCTTTTCTGACCTTCCAAGCAATCCCTTGGTTAATAACCAAAAAATATTTGACAAGGGCCTTCCACATGATAGAGATGTTTTTGGAAACTATGTGTCGGCCTTCTGATCCACTCCACCACTGAATCTAGGCTTATATATTTTTGAGTAACTACCTTCAACCATAAATTTTCTGATTGGATTAGCCTCCATCCTATCTTTGCTGCAAAAGTAGTGGAAAAATTTTGGATATTTTTCAGTCCCCATCCTCCCAACAACTTTGGCATAGCTAGAGAGTCCCATTTTACCCAGGGCATCACAAAACTCTCCTTTCGACCTCCCCAAAGAAATTTGAAACATAACTTCCCTATTTTGTCCATAATACCTTTTGGAATCCAAGCCATAGAAATCCAATATACCAAAATTTCCTCAAGTACAGATTTTACTAGAATCAACTTTCCAACTCTAGATAACCACCTGAAAATCCAAAATTTTAGTTTTTTTTCGAGCTTTGCAAGTAACCAATTCTGATCTGTTTTTTTGTAGGAGTTTGGTTTTAGATGAAATCCCAAATAATTTAAAACTTCATCAAGGGGATTTTCTACAAAGGGAAAGAGGGATTTATAGATCAGAACTTCCTCTGAGTCCATAAGATGTGTTGAGAGAGTATATTTTTAGCTATTTATTTGCATTCTCGTAGCCCTGCTAAAAAGGTCTAGGATGGATCCCAATTTTTAGGCATATCCTCTTCATACACTGCAGAAAATTAGTACATCATCTACAAAAAGAAAATCAGTGCAGGAAAGATGGTGGGTAAGAGGAATACCTGAGAAAATTATGTTATTCTTAGCTTCAGATGAGGCCCTGCTTAGACCTTCAACTACCAGCAAGAATAGAATAGGAGAAAGAGGGCATCCTTATCATAGCCCTCTCTCTATAGGAAATAAAGGTGAGGTCGCCCCATTTATGAGCATGATGAAGGAAATTGAAGTGATGAAACTCATGATCCAATTTATAAAGGAAAATCCAAAGCCCAGATGAGTGAGTAGCAGTTTCAAGAAAGTCCAACTGACTCGATCATAAGTGTTTGATAGATCAATATTTAGCACTTCTCCTTTTAGCCTCTGAGTCTTTATAATTTTCATAGCTTCCTGATCAACACCAATTGCTTCATGGATTTGTATGCCTTCCAAAAAACCAAACCATTCTTGGGATATTGATTTAGAGAGGATACTCTTGATTCTTTTGCTGATGATTTTTGCAATTATTTTATAGATGGAGTTGCACAAAGAAATGGGCATTTACTCATCCAAACTTTCNCAAGTTTTGTAGAAGAGGGAGCTAGTCACTTTTCTCATGAAGAAAGGTTCTTTTGGAAGCTTGAACACACATTGTAGAAACATCACCAGGGTGACTAAAATAATGTGTAACAACACTAGAGCCATATCTCAGGCCATAGAAAATTGTGCCTTGTAATTATCTCAACACATGCTTAACTACTATCCAGTGTGTCTGTCTCGACTAACTCATAAACTGACTGAGTACACTCACTGCATAGCATGTATCAGGTCTAGTGTTAACCAGATACATCAGTGATCCAATAATTTGTCTACAAAGATGTTTATCAATCTCCCCTGAATCATAAGAATCCTCATTCATTTTCTTCATATTCATCACCATCAGTGTAGGCATGGACTTGCAATCTATCATCCCAAATTTCTTCAATATCTCCACTGTGTATTTTCTTTGACTCGGGAAAAAATCATTAGTCCTCTGCCATAATTCTAGTCCCAAGAAGTAGTGCATCATACCAAGGTCCTTCATCTCAAATTCAGAAGCCAATGCACTCTTTTATTCATCAATAAAGCTTTATGAACTGGTGAGGAATAAGTCATCAACATATAGGACCAAAATCAGGCACTCGTCACCAACAATGTTTTAGTATAGGTTGGGATCAAAAACACTCTTTTTGAAGCCCAAACTCATTAAGTATCCATCAATATTCTCATACCATGCTCGAGGTGCCTTTTTTAGTCCATACAGGGATTTCTTCAACCTGCACACATGAGACTCCTCCGCATGTATCACGAATCCATGTGGTTTCTCAATGTAAACTTCTTCCTCAATCTCTCCATTGAGAAAGGTTATCTTCACATCCATCTAATGTAGTCTCCAACCCATGGATACATCAAGGGAAATAATCTTACGGATGGAAGCGTATCAGGAAATAGGATAAAATGTCTCCTCATAATCTATCCGCTCCACCTGAGAGAATCCTCTATCCACAAATCTCTCTTTGTACTTATCGACACTTCCATCAGCTGCATGTTTGATCTTATATATCCACTTGGAAGTCACTACAGACTTCCCTTTCAGTCTCGGAACAATATCCCACACATCATTCCTCATAATGGACTGATACTCTTTGGTCATAGAATATTCCCAAACCTGTTGACTTGTTTCTTCTCCATGAAAAGAAGGATCATTATCAATGATGTGGATCATAACTGAAACATATCTCGAAAATCTTTGTGTTCTCTTGCTCTATCGAAATGTACCACGAGGATATGCATGTCCCTCTGCCTCCTGCAGAGTCTGTTGATCCCATGCATGCCTCTTCTGGACTACTGCAATGTTTATGGGAACATCAACTGGAGCTACAAGATCAACTGGATCAATTGGATCAGTAACTGTCTCCATCTGAACTGTTGAAGGGGGAGAAGGTATTGTCTCTTTTTTCTTCTCACTGACAATCTCCATCTAAGATTCTATGGATCTTTGAAAGGCTATCTCTTCCTCAAAGGTGACATATTTGATAACTTCCATTTGTCTATGACTAGGGATGTAGATCTGGTATGCCTTCAAAGATTCATTGTACCCCACAAATGTACCCTTTCTACCTGAAGGGTCTAGCTTGGTCCTCTTTTCCTTGGGTACATGAATGTATACTGGACACCCAAATCTCCCAAAGTGACCAACCTTAGGCTTCACTCCAGTGAAAGATTCTTCGGGAGTCATTTTCTTCAGTATCTTATGAGGACTCCTTTTTTGAACGTACATAGCTATCATGGATGCCCCTACCCATAGAATCATAGGTAGATTCTGATCATGTATCATTGCATTGGTTTCCTCGACAATGGATCTTTTCTTCCTCTATGCAGCCCCATTTTGATGAGGGTTATAAGGAACAGTGTAATCCCTCTTGATCCCTGCCTCAATAAATAAATAATTGAAATCCATGGAGGTGTAATCTCCTCCATTATCTGACCTTAACACCTTGATCTTCCTGCTAGTCAGGTTCTCAACCTAAGCTTTAAACTCTTAAAATATCACAAGGACTCCATCCTTAGTCTTCAAGAAGTAAATATGTGTCTTTCAAGAGTGATCATCGATGAAGAGCACATATAATAAAAATCCATTCAAGGAAGCAACAGTCATGGGTCCACAAACATCTGTATGTATCAAGTCTAATATCCATTTGGATCTACTGTCACTGCTCGAAAAGGACCCCTTGACATTCTTGCTAAGAGAACAACCTCTGCAAATTCCTTCATGCTCAATATCTATATCTGGAAGGCCTGTCATCATATTCCCTAGAGTGGGAAGTGATATATAATGTAAATGATAAATTATTCTATGCCATAGCTCGCTCAAGCTAATGGTATCATGTAATAAGTCCTGGACTGGTCAGATAGTCATTATGTACAAACAATTTTCTTGAACTCCAATCACCTGGGCAGAATCCATGTGTCATCTATCTTCCATTTATCCTTCTCTTCATCGATTGTTGTTGTTGGTAGAGTTACTTCTATCAATCTCAATAGGTCACTCTCTTCTAGAGTGATGGTAATATTGACTTCCAAGAGTTGAAGTTGCTTGATCCATCAAGCCTACTTCCACCAAATTTTTGTTCCTCATGGTTTGCATATTCTTCACAAACCCTAACAACTAGGATTGGAAACCCTAGTGTTTCTTCAAGTAGAAGTTTTTTGGAATTATGAATGACAACAAGAAACATTGGAGAGTCAAAGGAATCCTAGCAAGCTGCAAAAATGCTCCAATGTTTTGCAAAAACCCTAAAACTGAAATTCTACAGAAACCCTAAAAACCCTAAGGCCGAAAATAAAATAAAAACTCCTTCAATTTTTTATCTAAGATTTGTAGGAGGTGGGATGGACTAGGCCGTACCTTCCTGTGTAAAAAATAGGCCCAACATTCAAGGGGAAAGTGCTAAAACTATCTTGACAAGGAAAATGTATGGGGCCTTTTTTGCAGTTGTAGCAAGAAGATTACGACTAGTTTGGAATAACTTGTGCAATGGCTCTTCAAGAAATATTCTCTGATACCATGTTGAATTTTAATGCTTATCTCAAGTACATGTATTTTCTTTTCAATTTAGCACGAACTTGAACCATAAACAATGCAACAATATAATATACAATAGTTGTGGTAACCAAGATCAAAAGAAGAATAACCATGCACAAGAACACAAGAAATTACCTTGGGAAAACCCTTCTCAATCAAGGGAAAAACCCGACAATACTTTGTTATAGAGTTAAGAGAAGATCCCCCATACACCACAAACTCTAGATCACACAAGATGGTGCTTCTATGAACAAGAAATATAGCACCTAAGAGAAGTGCGCACTTCATCCCTACAAGTAGGTGTTGAGAGAATGAGACAATGAAAAGTGAGTGATCCACAATGGGGATCACCTCTTATTTATACATGAACTAGCACAGCAAATGGATGTGTCTATTGGAACAATAGGGCCAACTTGTACAACTCATAAATATAATTAATCTTTACACAATATTAATTATCTTTACATGGTAGGGTTGACTTGTACCCTTTACAATACAATAATTAGGGTTACACAATAAATCTTTCTCTTAGAAAATATAGCAAGGATATCTCACATCCTCTAGTGCTTAGCCACTAGGGACACGTCCACCTATGCTCATCCATAGGGACATCACTCTCAATGGATCAACTCAACTAAGTCCATAGGAGTACCATCTGGAGAGCCATCTCAAGTTGACTCAACTAAGTCCATAGGATTTCGACAGGAGACCATCTCAATTCATCTCAACTCAATCCAGAGGAGCAAGACAAGAGACCACACATGTCATCTCAACTCATTCCAAAGGAGTATGACACACCCATCACATGGAATTTCTCATAGATCATCTCAACTCAATCCAGAGGAGAACGACCTGGAGATTGTCTCATGAAGTTGCAATCATCAACACTTTAGATAAGGAGTCTTCCTTGACGTTCCTTTCCTTGTAGACATGGTTGAAGGAAATATTTGTGAATAAATTTGTAATTGTAAAGAATTCATCTAAAATAGGAGAGGTAATAATATTATGACATTGTTGGGTTCTCCTCAACCAGTTGATGACCAGCATTGAGTCTCCAAAAATTTTAAGGTTTGAGATCTCCTTTTCACAAGAAAAAGTGAGCAGAAGTTTTAGAGCCAAAAGTTCTACAAGATTATTTTTTCCTTGGACGAAGCCCCACTTTAGGTTGAAATAATGTGAATGGGAAAATAAAAGAGCTCCACCACCCCCACAACGGGCTCCATTTTCTTGTGAAGCACCATCAAAAAATCCCATGGCCAAGAAAGATCAATCTGTTCCGCCACCACCTGCCTTGGAGGAGGAGCATCCTTTCCTTGAGGGAAATGTGCAAGGATTACGAGGCTTTGGGAAACAATCATATCGGGAAAGGAAGCCTTATATTTGAACATAGTGGGATTATGACCAATCTAAACGCCCCAAAGAATAATTAGGGAGGAGTGCCTTGATGTTTTAAATCTATAGTCATGTACCCAAGTTCTCCAGGACTCTTCAATGGAAGGCCCAAGTCAATTGAAAGTAAATCCCAGTGAAGAAGATACATCTCTCTAGGTTTGTAAAAAAAATGGGCACAATAAGAAAAGGTGTGTAAAAGTTTCCTCATTCCCCTTACATAAAGGGAACCAACCCGACCCTTACAATTCTATGAGTTTCATTCTATCCCAAGTGGGAACCTTTCTCCTGAGGAGACACCACATGAACATCTAGACCTTTAATGGGAATTTGGATATCCAGAACCCCTTCCACCACCAATCAGGAGCCTTTGGTCTAAGATTGATCATTAAAAAGGAATATCCATCTTTTGGGGTATAGACCCCAAAAGGACTGAATTTCCAGATTAGTTCATCCTCTTGGTCTTTGAGTTTGATATGAATCAATTGAAGAGACCCGATGTATACACTCCAGTGTACAGAGAATTGTTCTTGCAAGTTTAAAGCTTGTGCATCTTTCCAACCCAATCTTCAAATCATTGTTTGTTGTTCATCTGCAATCTGATTTAGATTGAAAAATCCCATCTCATGCAATCAGTCGATTAAAACCCGAGGAAGGATATGTTGACCATTCTTGCTCATCCATGGATCTCTACCAATTCTGAGTGAATTTCCTTTTCTGACCTTCCAAGCAATCCCTTGGTTAATAACCAAAAAATATTTGACAAGGGCCTTCCACATGATAGAGATGTTTTTGGAAACTATGTGTCGGCCTTCTGATCCACTCCACCACTGAATCTAGGCTTATATATTTTTGAGTAACTACCTTCAACCATAAATTTTCTGATTGGATTAGCCTCCATCCTATCTTTGCTGCAAAAGTAGTGGAAAAATTTTGGATATTTTTCAGTCCCCATCCTCCCAACAACTTTGGCATAGCTAGAGAGTCCCATTTTACCCAGGGCATCACAAAACTCTCCTTTCGACCTCCCCAAAGAAATTTGAAACATAACTTCCCTATTTTGTCCATAATACCTTTTGGAATCCAAGCCATAGAAATCCAATATACCAAAATTTCCTCAAGTACAGATTTTACTAGAATCAACTTTCCAACTCTAGATAACCACCTGAAAATCCAAAATTTTAGTTTTTTTTCGAGCTTTGCAAGTAACCAATTCTGATCTGTTTTTTTGTAGGAGTTTGGTTTTAGATGAAATCCCAAATAATTTAAAACTTCATCAAGGGGATTTTCTACAAAGGGAAAGAGGGATTTATAGATCAGAACTTCCTCTGAGTCCATAAGATGTGTTGAGAGAGTATATTTTTAGCTATTTATTTGCATTCTCGTAGCCCTGCTAAAAAGGTCTAGGATGGATCCCAATTTTTAGGCATATCCTCTTCATACACTGCAGAAAATTAGTACATCATCTACAAAAAGAAAATCAGTGCAGGAAAGATGGTGGGTAAGAGGAATACCTGAGAAAATTATGTTATTCTTAGCTTCAGATGAGGCCCTGCTTAGACCTTCAACTACCAGCAAGAATAGAATAGGAGAAAGAGGGCATCCTTATCATAGCCCTCTCTCTATAGGAAATAAAGGTGAGGTCGCCCCATTTATGAGCATGATGAAGGAAATTGAAGTGATGAAACTCATGATCCAATTTATAAAGGAAAATCCAAAGCCCAGATGAGTGAGTAGCAGTTTCAAGAAAGTCCAACTGACTCGATCATAAGTGTTTGATAGATCAATATTTAGCACTTCTCCTTTTAGCCTCTGAGTCTTTATAATTTTCATAGCTTCCTGATCAACACCAATTGCTTCATGGATTTGTATGCCTTCCAAAAAACCAAACCATTCTTGGGATATTGATTTAGAGAGGATACTCTTGATTCTTTTGCTGATGATTTTTGCAATTATTTTATAGATGGAGTTGCACAAAGAAATGGGCATTTACTCATCCAAACTTTCTAGAGAATCCTTCTTTGGAATTAGAGAAATGAAAGTGGCATTGAAAGGAGGATGGATGAATCCATTTACTTTGTGTTCTTCTATAAATTTGAGAATATTTTGTCCGATGAGATCGAAAATACCTACATAGAAATCCATGGACCAGCCATCAGGACCCAAGCTTTTGCATTTTTGAAAACTGTGGAGGAATTCATTTAATTCTGCTTCCATTACTTCAACCATTAGGTCTAGATTTTCCTCCTCTTCTACAAAACGGGGGAAGTATAATTCCATCTGAAGGGTGGCATATATGGACACCCTTATGTCTGCTATATATAATGATTTGAAGTGTTGTGACCCGAGCCTTTCCAAATCTTCAAAGGCAGAGAGTTTCCTTCTTGAATGATCCTTTAGCCCCCATATGGTGTTTTCCAATTTCCTTCCTTTTAAATAAGCTTGGAAAAATTTTGTATTTTCATCCCTATTGTGAAGCCACAATGCCCTACTCTTTAGTCTCGATTCTTCTTCCCTATCTTGGAGAATATATCTTCTATTCTTTTCTAGGGATAAGAGGGACTCTTTTTCTACTGGGGTGGAAAAACCTCCTTTTTCAGAGTCATAGAGGAATTGAAGTTCTTTTTCCGTGCTTATAATGTCGTGTTCCAGCTGATGTTTTTTCCTTTTGGCCTAGGATTTTGTGGCAGTTTTTAGGGATTTTAAATTCCTTGAAAATTTGATAGCAACATGCTCTGTTGGCCCTAAAGGAGCCCAAACTTCCTTTACCAACTTTATGAAAC
>JZKD02S1688166.1:57442-90705 GCA_000966675.3 Picea glauca | reverse complement strand
ACAGACATCACCACAGTGAATGGCAGGTCAATGCTCCGCAATCCGCCGCTGGCTCTGCAATTTATCAGAAGATCGATCCAAGTCTGGCAACCTTCTGTGTTCCACGCACCAAGTCACTCCAGATCGCTGGTCGCTCCAGATCGCTGGTCGCTCGGGCCTCTCTCACCCCACCAGACAGCACCAGACTCACAGTACAGTCGCGCGCACTCCTCTGCCAGACAACAACAGCGCGGCTCACCCTTCACGCAGGCTCCACCTGGAGCTTTGATACCAAGTTAAAATCACTGATCAATTAATCTCATAACAGTGAGGCCACAAGGGCACATCACCTGTGAGTGAGTCTACGCTCACATAAGCTGCTGTATTAATGTAAATCAATTACACACTTATATAGCACAAGGTGCTTACAACAACCTCCTACAAAGGTGGATCTTGAAACTGATCAAACCTAAATATGGAAGATACACAATAACTTAGTTAAGCATATCTTAACTAATTATCCTAATTTCTCCATTATTCCAACAACATTGGCAAGGACGAGGACGGAGAAAAAGGTCGTGAAGCGGCGAACCGAATAAATAGCTGGAGGCTCCTTCCTTTTGGTTTTTATTAACTTTCGGCAGACACCGTTTTCATTTTCGTGCTATTTGATGTAAAGGGAAAGCATTTATACATATCTCCAACCTAGTCGCTTAGCTTTCGGCTCTGCCAAAGGGAGTGCAAGATCGGGATATGCACATGTCTCTTGTAAAAGGAACATGGGTCTTTTGGAGTATTATATTTTGGACTTTGTTATAATGAAAATGCAAATGTCTCTTGTAAAATCGAAAACCTACAACCTTCTTTTGGATTATTATATTTTTGTCTTTGTTATAATGAAAATGAATTAGTGGATGGTCCATTCAAGTGTTGTTGAATGTGTGGTGCTCTATCAGATGAAGTGCATATTTATATTTATATTTGGTAGTAGGGTGAAATTTGACTCCCACTATTGAATTTTCATAAGAGATGATATTGTATGTCAATATGTATTATTACAATGGTGAATGTTCCATATATAGAGAACATATGGTGATCATTCATGAAATGATGTTGGATAATAAATATATATGAAATACTCATCATAAATAATTATTTATGATATATATTTATAACTTATATAAATATATTATTACATTAATGATATTGTTTAATAATTAATAATCATATTATTAATTTTTAATATGGGGGAATGCTTTCTCGATGTTGTCCAAACACTAACACTCCCTCTCAATGAGTGAGACATTTTGCACCTCAATCACCTCTAGTCCATAATGCAAGTGGATCATTCTCCTAAGTCAAATCAACATGACCACTCTGAAGAATGTTTTCCTAATGCTTCTAACTTCAACACTCCCTCTCCGCGAGGGAGATATTCTACTTTATGTCAAGATTACCATGGGTAGCTTTCAAATAGATTCAACATTTCACCATGACATTCATTGCTTCACAATACATATGTACGTCATCATGTGTACCTTCGGTCTCATCATGGATGAAATCCACCTATATCAGTGATAGCCCTTTTTCATGTTGGAGAAGACTCACTGCTAGCCCTTTATCATGTTGGATGAGTTCCACCTTTCTTAGTGCCAACTATTTTTCATGCTTGATGAGAACACTTAGTTGCAACCCTTTTGCATGTGACATTAGTTCCACATGTCTTAGTGCCAAACCTTTTTCATGCTGGATGCATTCCACCTAACTCAATGCCAACCCTTTGGCATGCTCGATGGGTTCCACCTATCTCAGTGCCAACCCTTTCTTATGTTGGATGAGAATAATGAATGAAAACCCTTTTTCATGTTGGATTACTTCCACCTATCTCAGTGCCATCCCCTTTTCATGTTGTATGAGAACATTCCCTTAGAGGGGCCATGCCAATATTTCCCGTGAAGTACTCAAACTTCATCCTTGACACTGTCTTGGTCAACACATCTCCAATGGAGCCTCACTAATCCCATCTCCACCATATCTCTGATATAGGGATATTTGATCTCGATATAATTTGACCTGTCATGGAACACTGTATTCTATGACAACTTCATGCAACTCTGGTTGTCACACTAAATGTAGGTCACCTCTAATTTGAGGCCAAATAACCTAGACATCAACTTCTGAAGCCACATTGCTTCTCTACATGTTGCATATGCTGCCACATATTTATCCTCAGTCGTACTGGGTGCTACACATGACTGCTCCCTGCTCAACCATGAGATCACACTCATCCCATATTGAAACAACATCTAAAGTATTTTCTTGATCCATTGCACTATGTGTCGAGTTAGAGTCTTTATGATCTCTCTGAAGCTTGACTCGCTCCGAGGCTAGATAGTCTTCGGAGTCATCGTCTCCCTATGCATGTGTTGACTTCTTGTTATTCTTCGTTACATGGATATGCACAACTCTATATCACATGTGAAATGCCCAGAAAAAGAAACAATAACAACAAAAAACATCTGATAGAGGAGATCAATTTATCGTGTGCACAACTATATAGAGTGAACCTTCAAATGATATGTCTTCTACTATGACCAACACATATCCATCATATACTCAATGTCATACAACTAACCATGTTGATTTTCTAGTGTTAAATTAGACAAGTACAATTTTCCCCAACTGGTAATTACTTCCAATGATAAACGATATTACTTTAGTAGAGTCTAGAAACTACTTAGAAACATAAACTACTTAGAAACTTCAGTCTCTTCCTTAGATCACTTCCAAGTGTGAGAGAGAAAAATTATGTGTGTGTATCATTGTGTTTTCAAGTGTATTTTTATAGTAATATTAAATTGATCCATTTGAAAATTAAATTAAATTTTGTGTAGTATAAATATTTGGAGAATACATCCCCTAAGTACCCAAAGATTAATTTTGCATCCCTCATATTTAGGTAAATAGACATTTTTACTAGAAATTATTGTCCACCATAATTTATGGAATTCTTTCATTAATTTAGGTACCCCTGAATATGTTATACATAGAGATTGTAAAGACCCCATAAATTTAAAACTCCCAACACTTTACTCTACTCTGATAAATAAATAAATATGGTGATCATCCATGAAAGGATGCATCCCTTAGATAATAAATATATATGGAATACTCATTTATTTATGATATACATGTATACCTTATATAAATATATTGTTACATTAATAATATTGTTTAATAATTAATAATCATATTATAATTATTAATTTGGGAGAATGTCTTCCCAATGTTGTCCAAACATCAACACCCACTAGCCTTGTCTAACCATTCTACTTCTTTATTTTTATTTTTTTCTTTCCAAAAGAGGTCAGAAATTTTGAAAAATGGTTGGAATGACATATTTTTGTGGTTTAGTATACATATTTGTGGTGTTCTATGGTTTATAAAGGTGCTAAATAAATGTATGCATTCAGAAAAACTATTTAAATAGTATAAAAATGTTAATTTACCAATAATAATATTTCCCTATTCCATCCAACTAAAACAAGTCAAAAACTTAAACAATTCCAATGATATTTACAAAACAAAAGTTAGAAGATTGTTCGATTGGTTCATGGTATGATTTTCATTGTACATTCTGGAGATATTGGGGTTGAAACATATCCTTTGATCAATATTTAACTAATTTTAATTCTTTGAGAAGAGAGGAGAATGAAGTTTTTCTACATTCAATAGAAGGTTTCCTAGTTTTTATTGCAGTATGCATTTGGAGATTTGACCTTCTGAAGTTGTTTCCATGGTGCAGTATACAATCTAACAACACCCTAATCTAGTTCTTTATCTCATGGAGAGAAATTCTATGACCTTGCAACAAATGTTCCACGATACTCAGGAAATAAAAGATAATCTTCAAGCATGTGGAAAGCTCTCATATTAGACTAAAGATGATGTTTCAAAAGAAAATAAAGAGAATCAAGTGTATGAGAATGAGATTGATTATTCTATGAGTTTTCTTAAAATTTTCAATGATAATGTTTTTCTAGAGAGTACATATCATTGTTTTGGAAAACAAGTTGTTATCCCAAATTTTATTGCCGATAATTTTCAAGAGGTTTTTTATTTTCCTAGATATGATGCTTATGATGTTGATTTTCTAGAGCATCCAGCTAATTTTTCTTTTTATCACAAGATGTTCATCTTCATCAGACTAATGAAAGCAATCATCCTGCAAGTCACAGATACAACATTAATGAACAAAGTAGTGAGTATGTTGAAGGTGATTCTTTTCCTTTATTCTTTTCTTCATTTAAGTTGTTGAAAGAGAATTTTAAGGTCATTAGTGAATGAAAGGGATTTTAGTGGATGCAAAGTCATATAGACTCACTTGAACAAATTGACAACTCTATAATTCAACAACAATCTTCTCATTTTTTTTATGCCCCTGTAGCTTGTTATGTGGATGATTTCAACAGTCAAACTTTTTAGCATCTCATCATTTGTGAGTCTTAAAATGAAGGTGATCATGAATTAGTGTCACAACCATCCATGTTATTTTTACAAAAGGTTGTTTCATTATTACATTTTTATGAAAATAAGTGAGTAGTGGGAGGGATGAAACAAAATGAAATCAATGTGAATCCTTATGAATATCCTTTTGCAACATCTATGGAGTCATTAAACATGCCTCATTTTTCATATTTTTTCAATATTAAATTTGTTTTCAAGTTTTTAGATGAATTTCCATTAAGCCGGATTTTTGTTTTATCAATGAACAAAGACATGCAAAAAGTTCAACCAATGAAAAAAATGCTTGCATGGTTGCAATGGATTTTTGAATTCACTTGATTGAGAAACTTATGGTTCAATAGAGTAGGTAGGTGTGATGAATAACCACATATCTTCAGCATCTTTTCAGTATTCACTTTTTCTTTTAGTATGCATTCAACAATGTTTTCTAGTTCTTGAATAAACAACTGCAAAGATTTGGAATGAGATGAAAAAAATTCAAAGGCCCAATCGACCATATAGTTGGTCCTTATGGTCAATGTGCAACAGATATGAATAATCATGATCTTATCAAGAAGTATTTGAAGAAGCTTCAAAAGCCATAAATCATAAAACAATTTAGAGGATGAAGCACTCCAACTATAAGGGTTCTTTTAGCCTCACACAAAGGTATCCACCCCGAGAGTAAGCCAAATGTTAGCACATGAAATGCACTAGGGTCAATTCCACCTCTTTTTTTACTTTTCTTTGGCTTTAGTTGAAGTCACATGATCAATTTAGTCTCATGTACAAAGTCTTTTAGTCCCTTCAATAACATAAGTCTAAGGTCATTATATTATGTTTAAGAAGACTAGGGATCATGTTATGTTACATATATAAGTTTATCTAATAATTTAAATCAATTTGGTACCTTTATGAACTGTAGCCAATCAATTTAAAAGGTCATTTCAAAAACTCCTAATATTTTGCAGCATCACATCACTTTTGTCACATTGCTGCAAAAGTGATGAAATAGAGGTTTTGCATTGAATACGTTGCAAAATTGCCTAATTTAAAATTGTTGGTTGATTCAAAACCATGTAACTCACATAATATAATGATGAGGAGTATATTTTTGGTCATGTCTTATGTGATTTGCAGATTTCAAACAATAAAACCATGTTCACTGCGAAATTCTTGGGCACTACAAAAAATGTGTTTCCAAAACTCTATTTTTTGTTCAATGCCTCCACTATAATTCTAATTTTTACCAGCGTTCATATCCTCTGATAATCAAAAACCATTTCATTAAAAAATGGTCAAGGGAGGTCTTATTTTTGGTCTTCTCAAATATTGAAACTGCCAAGTAAAGGGTTTTGATATTCTCCACTCATATTGGTTTTGTGGATATGGAACAAGTATCACATGATATACTTTCATAAATTTCAATGTATAAAACCATAAAAAATATTGTACATCAGTAAAATCAAGTTCTAAAGGAACATAATCAAGAACAAATATTTTTCAACGAAATACAATACACTGCAAAATTTCCTATAGTAGCAGTTTTACAGCGAACTCATATGCTGTGAAATTGTATTTTCAACATATCTTCTACAAAATGATATGGTTTTACTCAAATTGATTTTGGAGAAGAATTATAATGTTATTTACTTGCTGAAAAAATATCAGCCTGACCGAGTTTACCATTTGAGAGGAAATTTAAAAACATCAGCTACAAAAGTTTTGCAGTGAAAGTGAGATGGAAAGTTGTACATATTTCTAGAATTCGACTTGGTGGAGCTCCATTATGGCAAGAATGACCCCAAATTAAGTTGGATGATAAATTTTGAATATTTTTCTATCAAATCCCATGATTTTATCTTCAATTAACACATTTTTAGTTGGTCAAAAATAGAATCCTAAAAAACAGGATCTAGAATTAAATATTATTTTGTTTTCTGCATCAAATCCTATAATTATGTATAACGGTTTCTATTTTTGTTAAAAGAAAATGATTTGACTCCCTTGGGGTAGGAGACAAGGATTTTTAATTACATCCTATATAGTGTAATGATAATAATACAAAAGGGTTTAGTCCATGACCCAAGAGAGGTTCAAGAGAGCTTGAGGGGTAGTTTTCCTATATATGCTTATTTGTAAGAGCAAGGGCATGTGATGTACATTTTTCTACCATCGAATATTAATAACACATGTTTATCATATTCTGTATTCTTTGTTTTCCATTCTAGTCTTTGATATTGATTAAATATATTGCATATTTTTAAGATCAAAGGCTTCTTGTGATTAATAAATCCATGAGAAGTAAAGGATTTGTTGCATCCTGCTTGTTAATCATTATTTTATTTCAAGTATCTTGCATTCATTTTTCATAGAGGATTCCTACCTGCTGGATGGTATCCTTTTTGTTATCTTATTAACTCTTCTATTTGTCATTATTTTAACTTTATTCTGATATGCAGCTTGATTTCCTTCAAACTACAAAGAGGTTATGACTCCATTTCTCAATGGTGTGTTGTTGATTTGCATTTTGTTTTCTTCCCTTTTCCTTTTTCGATCAGTCTAGTTGATCCACCAAGAATAAACCTTATTTAACTTTTCATATTTTGATGGGTACTAGGATATCCTTATAATAGTCAAAGGGTAACTTCTAGTGATAACAATAGTTAGAGAGAGAATGTCTGAGTGTGAGAGGGGAGGGAAGAAAAATAAAGAGAGGGGGTTTGGACAAAGACAGTGTGGAGATAGAGTGAGATTGATTGTGAGATTAATGGGGGAGATAGATGCAATGAGGGTAGAGATATATAAATATCTTAATGGGGGATAAAATTTTTGTGTGTGATAATTTGGGAAAAAGAGAGGTAGACAAAGAGGGGGGGTAGAGAGAGGTAAATAAAGGATGGAGGTAGAGAGTGAGTGTGTTAAAGTTTGGGAGGGAGAGAAAGGAATACATAGAGGAGAGATAAAAAAATGTGTTTTTGAGAGTGTGGGAGGGAGAGAGAGGAAGACAAATAGGGGGGTAAGAAAGTGTTTTTCGAAGGGAGAGAGCATAAGGTGGTAGAGATTGTGTGTGAGAGTGTGAGACAAAGACAAAGAGGAAAAAATATATAGGGTAGAGAGAGAGAAATGTAGGAGAGAGGGGTATATGCGGGAGACAAAGATGAGCAATAATGGAACAAAGTGAGAGAGAGAGAGATGAGGGTGGGGAATTAGAGAGTATGTGAGAGTGTGAAAGGGGGGGACAAAAAGACAAAGAAGAGGGGTAGATACAGAGAGGGATTGTGGGGAGAGAGAGAAATACAAAGAAGAGGGGTAGAGATAGAGTGTGAGGGGCATGAGAGGGAGAAAGAGACAAGGAGTAGTGAGAGGGATAGTGAGATGAAGGGAAGTAGAGAGAGAGACATATAAGGGAGGTAGAGAGAGAAGGAGAGGAAGGGGTGATACACAGGGAGACAGAGAGGGGATTAGAAAGAGAAAGAGGGGTGGAGAGAGTGAGACTGATACTAACAACTAGGAGAGATAGAAATCTTGGAATAGAGGTGGAAGAGAGAGGGGAGTGAGGGAAATAGGGGCAGATTGAGAGAAAGAGAGAGAGAGAGGGAGGGAGAGTGGAAGAGGGGGGGGGAAGAGAGGTAGTGGGTGTGAGAGTCAAAGGCATGTGAAGGTAAGTTATATCTATATGTATTTCCATGCTTTGTGATGTCCAAATCTTTCCATGTCTAGGTATTACCATGTATAGGAGTGTGAGGGAGAGAGAGGGAGATAGACAAGGGGGTAGAGAGGGAAAGTTAGAGTGAGATAGAGAGGGGTTGTAGATGTAGGTGAGGGATGACAAAGATAGATAAGGAAGGAAATTATATGTAGGATGTCACATGTGTTCCTAGAATACGTGTGCTCATTTGAATTCAAATTTTTTAGGTGCGATTGGCAAGGTTTATGTTGACTTGGTTGGCTCAGATTTAGGTTCTCGATGAAAAACCTAATGGGTAAGTTTGTGAATTCATAAAAACCTCAATTTGCGTGAATACACCTCTATATATTTGTATTTGACATTATTTTTAAATAGGATAAACAATTCAGTTGTTGATGAAATTATAGACATAGATCGAGTGAGTTATGCATATTTCAAATATATAATTCATTTTCTAAATTATTATTGTTTATTATTTTTAATCTAATTTTGTCCTCACATATATCAAAATTATACAATACATACCTCTCTTGTTTCTGCTATAACTTTTTCTCAGCTTAACTATTTCTAAAATGAGATATATGCGGTACTAGAAGAGATCAATACCTACGATAAAAAAAAAAATGTTTTTATCATGTTAACACCCTTTCATCCCACATGACACAAAGACTTTTTAATATTAGGCATATTTCGACTTTTCTTATTTTAAAAAAATATTAAATTAATATTAAAAATTTGAAAAAAATAGATGGAAAAAGTAAATCGGGTTCTCTATAGGTATACAAGTTTTGGGAATGAAATTCCATCATTAATACATTCAATACCTACATGAGAGAAAACATATACCTTATATTTGGTTGGAAACATAAGATACCATTGTTAGAAAAAATAAATTTTACCTAGTTACTCACAATGTATATGAATAAACATTTTATACTCAGAATGCTAATTCGATTTCCTACATTTCATATTCTTACACCATATTCAAATTCATTGTAAAAGTACCCTGAATAATCCCTCCAAGTTAATAAATTGTTGTTTCTCCAAGTTTGTAGTGCCACTAACGCATCATGAGAGACCATATTTTCTAAGGTACCAAATCTATTATATTACCAGAAATAAGAAATAATGCAGAAAATAACACCAAGATAGAAAAAATTACGGAAATACTGCAGCGATAATAATGAAACAATAAATTATATGGAACCAAAAAATTATAATTATACCTTTATTGATAGGAAACAAGGTTTAATTACCTCTTTGAAGGGGAAACCTATAGCATAACATATCTCTATTAAAATAATTCTTCAAGAAAAAAATTCCCATACCCTCTACTCCTATTTTACTAAATATATATGTCGAAAAGAACAATTTAGAGGAAGATCCTTCTAGAAGTGGAATCTTCTATTAGGTCCTCTTACATTTTGTGTATTCCTCCTTATTGTTAGGCATTATTAATATTTACCTTCATTACATGGAAATATATTATTCTACCCACTTTAGGGGTTACATAGGTTAGGTCCCTAACACTCTGTCCCCATTAAATTCAAAATTGTCCTCAAGGCTTGATATGAGGAAATTGTTGCATAATGGTAATTGGCGCCTAGGTGGCATCTGCCAGAGTTGTATTTTTCCACTGGACTAACACGTCCTTGATGGTGCATTGACAAAGACGATGCTCATTCTGGTCCAAAACTACTTGTGGATACAAACATATGGATCATTCTTCATCCAACTTGAGAAATATTATTTGAGTTTGGAACTTAGTTCTAATCAACTTATTTAAGAAGGAGACACGGAAAATATGATGGAGTTGAAAATAAATTAGAAAATCTAACTAATAGGTTGTTGGACTACTAAAATGGGGGGGGGATGAATCGATACTAGCGTAATTATAATCATTTTTCTTTAAATGTTATATCAATGTAGAGTTATTATCCAATAATGAGCAGTAAGAAATAAACAATCACACACATACATAGTACACCAGTGTTCTACATGGAAACCCAATTCCGGAGAAAACCACATAATGTTGTTTCTTATATCTCTTGAAGAATTACATTTATTGGAAGCACCAACTTCCTTTGTTTTCGAGATGCAACTAGAAGGAGGCTCCAACCCCCTAGTTTCTCAGGATACAACCTGAGGGAAGCTCCAACTCCCCAATTATATGGCTACAACCAAAAGGAGGCTACAACCCCCAATGTTCTCTAGCTACAACCGAAAGGTGGCTACAACCACCTGTCCTTGCCCTATTCTGCCACCCTGAAGTAGAAGTAAAATGATGGAACCACTGTCACACTATCACTGTGAGATATACCGCTATAAACATGTATGAATAAATCTGAACCATGTATGAACCATGCATCAACCTGTACTTCAACATGTAATCAACATGTACCATAAACAAGTGCATCAACCATGCACCAAACTGTAATCAGCTTGTACCATAAAAAGTGCATCCAACCATGTACCAAGTATGTACCAATCATGTGTCAACTACTAATGAACTATGAATCATCAATATGTACCAACATCATCAACTATACGCCTCATGTATGTGCACGAACTCATCAACTACTTGTCTCAACCATGTACTCAACATGTACCAGAACCAAAAGCCCTCATCAATTTCCTCATCCAAATCTGATTTGTAGCTCTATAATAGACCTAGTGTATATGACCATGTTCGTGCAAACCTTCCTTAATTTTAAAAACAAGAGACTAGCATTATCATCAAACTTTTCTTTAGTCTCATATGCCTAGTTTTGGATTAGTCAACAACCCTAACTTGAAGTAATCATAACTTTGAACCTGTAATGTATAAATATTTGAAACTAATACAAAATGTTATTTAGTGTGTTTTATGCAACTTCTCCAAGTGTCACTACTTGGAACCTTTCATGAAAGGAGTTATAGCAAAAATGGCATACCTTGTTGAATTGTGGTTTATTCTAGAGAGCGAACTTGTAGAGTATACCCCGCACAAAATATTTGATGAATTGATCTGAAACTATTAAAAAAAATACTACAGATTGTCCCCTAACCAGAAAATTTTGTCTCACTAAATTTGGATCTATTATGAATAAGTTATGAATTTTTTACCCGAAACAGTTGATATTGACTAGTTTCAGGACTAGCCACAAACCCTATTTTCCACAGAGTGTAACTCCCAAAATACAACGACCCACAAGACAAATTTTCTACCATAGATACTTGAATATGTTTTCTCACTTGCATAGCAATTTAATGGTCTAAATCATGATATAAAAAAAATTATAGAAAAAATGGTGAGATGACCTGTAAATAACATAGCTTAGAAAACACCATCAAAAGAATTTATCCTTCCTTGCATTTCGGCCTTCTTTTCCTCACCTTCACTCAGAATTCTAGTTTATATATCCTTGGTTACCTCATACAAATATAGATATTCAATATGCTAAAGTGTGATTCAAATGAGAGATCCTTGCCTCTTATTTATACTCTCCAAGTAGCTTCCTTAAAAACATCTTCTAGGTCAATTGGCACACTTTCCTTATTTTAGGGTTGTGTCCACTTCTAATTTCTCCATTAAATTTATTATTGAAATAATTTATTTTGTATTCAATTAGAATTATAATACACTCTTCACTTTACTTAATTATTTACCTTTTAAAATCTCTTAAGCCACTTTGACTACTTTTGATCATTTGGGTCTTCTAGATGACATATGAGGGTCCTCCAACTTCGTAAGGCCATAGCTCTCAAACCGTGAGGAGTTATGTGACGTTCTACATACCACCAGAAATGGAATGACATGTACTATCCATATAGAATAGTATTATCTGAAAATATATCATAACTTGTACCATTACCCATCAAACAAACTTGGGTCCATTACCCAAACCTGGGGTCTCCAACTTCTCATGGCCATAACTCTCTAACTGTGAGGAATTATGTGATGTCCCACATACCACCAGAAATGAAGTGACAAGAACTATCCATCTAAGATATTTTCCTTGAAAAATTCACTTTCCTTCATCTCATTATTCCACAACTAAGCATGGGTTCTCTTACTCCACCAAACATCTTCCGGTGAGGGCTTTCACCATAAGGGAACCAATTTGGAGTTCATCCATATTTACTTCTTATCAGCCATGACAAAACAATAATGAGTCATATTTACATCAATCAATATTGGTTCGATTACCCAAACCTTTATGCTATGGGGCTTTCTTCAAGGGTTGATATCAATGACAATGAACCTTAATAAAAAATTGCCCCGTTTGGCATTGATGGAAAAAATCTGATGCAATATGGAAATCATATCACTCATGCTCCACCTAGAACCATGCCTTTGTCCTCTACATCTGATAAATCTTCTCCCCCTGAAACCATGCCTTTGTCCTCTAAATCCTCTAAATCTTCTCCCCCTAGAACCATGCCTCTATCCTCTGCATCTGATAAATATCTGCCCCTTTGTCATCAATGGAAAAGGTATCTTTCCATTCGGGGCTATTCCCCTTGACAGACTGCCCTCTTATGGTGCTTCCTCATGTACATCTAAGACATATAAGATAATCATTTAAAAAGAATTCAAACAACATTCATTTTTGGAGTAGAAATAACTCCAAGTCTTTGGCGAAGATATTCAAAGGATTTCCATGGAACTGGTTTTATAAATATGTTTTCTACTTGTTCTTTTGTGCCCACATACTCAACTTTGATGTTCTTTTCTACAACCTATTCCCATAGAAAGTGATACTTGATTGGAATGTACTTCGTCTTGGAGTGCATCATCGGGTTTTTTGAGATACTGATGGCACTTGTATTATCACAATATATTGGAATGGGCTCATCATACTCAACTTGTATATCTGTCAAAGCTTGTTTCATACAAAGAACTTGTGTACAACATGTTACTGCTAAAATATACTCTAACTCGGTTGTAGATAAAGATACCAATGATTGTTTCCTACTTATCCTTGATACCAAACACTCACCTAAGTAGAACGTTGCTCCACTGGTGTTTCATCAGTCATCAATACAACATGTCCAATCTGCATCTGTGTAGGCAATAAGTGATAGATCTTTTCCTTTTGGATACCATAATCCAAAGTCCTTTGTTTCTTTGAGATATCTGGAGATCCTCTTTAATGCTAATACATGTAATTCCTTTGGTGTTGTTTGAAATCGTGCCACCTATGCAACTGTCTACATTACATATGGTCTGGATGCTATCACATATAGTAGGTTGTCATTCATTGAACTATATTGCCTCTGATCTGTAGACTTTGAGTCATCATCTTTGCTCAATTTACAATTGTTTTGCATGGAAGTGATAATTGGTTTGTAATATTCCATTCCGAACCTCTTTAGCATTTATTTGATATACTTGGTTTGAGAAATAAAAATTCCTTGGTTGCTTTGACGTATCTGAAGTCCCAAAAAGAAGGATAGTTCTCCAAGTAATGACATTTCAAATTCATTTTGCATGTCTTTTGCAAATTTCTGGCTTAACCTGTCATGATCACTACCAAAAATAATATCATCAACATAAACTTCAATTAATAAAATATTACCTTGACTTTCCTTGATGTAGAGGTTGTTGTATGCACTTCATTTTTTTAACCCTACCTACTGCAGATACTTATCCAGTTTGGAGTACCATGCTCCAAGAGCCTGTTTTAGACCATACAAGGCCTTCTTTAATTTACACACATAGCCCGTGTTCTCTGACAACTGAAATCCTTTTGATTGTTCAATGTATATTTCTTCTTCAAGTTCCCCATTTAGAAAAGATGATTTTATGTCCATCTGATATACTATAACATTTTTGGAGCATGCATAAGATAAAAGCAAATGGATTGCTTCCATTCTGGCAACTAGAGCAAATGTCTCTTCAAAGTCGATTCCTTCAGTCTCTGCATATCCTTTACATACCAATCTAGCTTTCTTCCTTGTAACATATCCATCTTCATTCAATTTATTCCTAAAAACCCATTTTGTGCCGATCACATTATTATTTTTTGGTCTTGGAACCAATTTCCAAGTGTCATTTTTCTCTATTTGATGCAATTCTTCATCCATGGCCTTATTCCAAAATTCATCCTTGATGGCTTCATCAAAACAGTTTGGTTCAATTGTAGATAACAGTGCTAGGTGTGTTTGTTTTCATGAACCGATTTTTCTTCTAGTCTCAACTCCTGCATCTTTGTTTCCAATAATCTGATCTGAAGGATGATTCTTAAGTACTCATTTGCTAGGTGTCTTTGGAGATACTTGTTGAACTTTATCTTCTACTTCTATCAGATTCTCTTCATATTCATCTTCCTCTTCTTTTTCTTTTTCATCTTCTTCTTCAAAATGTTGCTCCATTGATTTGTTTTCTTCTTTCTTTGATTATGGTCTGCATGTTTCATCAGTTGTTACGTTGATTCTTTCCACAAATTTGTTTAATCTTAGATTGTAAACTTGTATTCTTTCCTTGTTCTTGAGTAACCAACAAGTATTCCTTTTTTCACACGGTAGTCAAACTTTCCCATTCCGCGATATTCTCTTTTGATGTAGCATTTGTTTCCAAAAACTCTGAAGTGCTTCACATTTGTTGGTCTTCCTTTCCATAGACCGTAGAAATTTTTATCAGTGTTGTTTATGAGAATTACTATGTTTTGAATGTGAAATATTGTATGCACTTCTTGTGTCAAAAACATATCTATCAACATTGAATCCATTATCATTGTTCGAACCATTTCTTGTATTGTCCTGATATTTCTTTCAACAACTCCATTCTGTTGAGGTGTCCTAGCGACGAGGAATTGTCTTTTTATTCCATGATTGTTGCAGTAGTCCATAAATTCCTTTGAGGTGAATTCTCCTCCATTATCCGATCTTAAGCATTTGATTCTTGAATCCATCTCATTTTCAACCATTTCCTTGTAGATCTTGAAATTTTGAAAAGATTCTGATTTGTTCTTGAGAAAGCAAATTGTAGTCATTCTTGTATAATCATCAACTAATAACATAAAGTGTCTCTCACCTTTTAAGCCTTTTGTTGTAGTTCGTCAAACTAGATCAATATGTACAATTTCCAGTGGTTTTGTTGTTGAGTATTCTTTTGATTTGAACCTGGTCTTTTTTTGCTTTCCTTGTTGGCAATGCTTGCATAAAGTGTTAGTTGGTTTCATGATGTAGGGAATTTCTCTGAATGATTCTCTTTTGTTGACTTTGACAATTTTATCAAAATGCATCTGACCCATTCTTTTGTGCCAACTTTTATCTTCCTTTCCTAGACAACACTTTTCATTTCCAATTTCGCTTAACACATATATGTTGCTTGAAGTTCTTGCATCTATAGCGACCAATTTCCCTGAACCTTCTTTTATTATCTCACACTTTTTTGAATCAAAAGTAACTTTATGACCTTGGTCACACATTTGACTCACACTTGAAATATTATGTTTCATATCTTCTACTAGTAGAAATTTTTTTACCTTTTCATTCTTGTTCTCAATACAGACTGTTCATTTTCCAACTATTTTGGATGAATCATCATTTCCAAAGGAAAATGATCCATCTCTTTCCTTTCGTAATGGAAGAAACTTGTCTCTATCACTTGTCATGTTTTTTGAACATCCACTATCAACATACCAACCACATTTCTTCTGTTTCACTTGTACAACGACTGTGCATTCTTCATTGCTATATTGATCTTGTTTTCTTATCCATGTCATTTTACGAGGTTCTTGTTTGTGACTCTGTTGAGGTTCTTTAGGAGGGACAGTCATTCTGCAATTTTTGGCCATGTGTCCAAAATTGTTAGATTTGTAACATTCCACCTTAGTGATCAAAGATTCAAACCTGTTGTAACTTCTCCTCTGTGTTTGACTAGGTCTTCTTGAATAACCCCTTTGTGTATGGCTCTCAAATTAGTTATTGTTCCTGTCTTTAGCTCTACAATTTATAGCTTTATGTCCAAAATTATTACATGCATAACATAAACTAAAAAATATAGTTTGATACCTGGTAGTTGAAGATATTATTAAAGGAGGTGCTCTAATGAATCCTTCTTCTTTTTGAGGCCTGTCTATCTGTTGTTGATTCTGAAATCTGAATCTTGTCGGTGGAGGAGTTTCCTTGTAATATTCTTTGTATATATTTGTATCCCCTTTGATTGTTTCTGCATAACTTTTTGGATTTTTTTCTTGCTCTGTTGTTTTGTAGCTTGATCCCTTTTTTGTCTGATTGTATCCAAGTCCGGACTTGTCAAGCTATGATTTTTGACTGTTGATAATGTCATCCAGAACTTTTGAGCTATTCTGCATATTTTTCTTTTGAATATCCTTTCTTAGTGTGACAATCTCTGCTTCCAGGTTTCCAATGATCCTGTCCTTTCCTTCTAGATGTTATTTGAGTGCTTCTTCAATTCTTTTATCTTCTTCTATTTGAACATTCAATTTTGTGATCATTTGTTCTAGTTCTCAATTGTCCTCTTTCTTAAATAGTTCTTCTTGTAGTTTCTTGTTTTTCTTCTTTTCTCTTCTCATAACTTCTATGACACTCATTAATTATTCTAGGAAGTCAACTTCTACCTATTCAATTTATTCTCCATATGCTTCTTCATATTCTTCTTCAGAGTCTTCGTTATCATAGTCTTCTACTACCATGAATAGAACTCTCCCTATTTCACTGTCATTGACTTCATCTTCATCTGATGATGAGATGTCTTCTTTGGTGCAAAAGTTTTTCTTGAAATATTTCTTTGTAGTTCTTTTACCTTTATATGTTTGTCTACCTTCTGAGTAACCCTCATCATTTTTTTTTTCTTATGAGGACATTTGTTAGAAAAATGACCAATACGATCACAATTAAAACAAATTAAAGGAATCTTACATCTGTACCTACCGTTGGTTCCGTTGTTCAGTCTTTTGACGAAGTTGGCCACTTCTTCATTATCTTCCGAGATGTCGTTGCTACTACTATATTCTTCTTATTCCTTCTTCTTTTTATTTGATATTTTGGATTCTTTGAAGGCTGCTTCTTTTACATCTGGATTTTCCTGTTCAGTTCTCATCTCATATTCTATGAATCTTCCATGCAGTTCGTCCATGATTATTGAGTTTAGATCTGATCTTTCTTCTAGTGTTGATATCTTAGGGTTGAATCTCGTAGGAAGAGATCTTAGTATCGTTTGAAAAATTATAGATTCTTTGATTTCTTCTCCCAATCCTATGATCACATTCAATGTTTCATCGAGTCGTAAGAAGTAGGGTGCTATATATTCATCTTCCTTCATTTTTAGTTGTTTGAACTGACCTTTGTAACTTTGAAGCTTTGCTGCTTTGACTTTTGAATCTCCTTCATAAATATTCCGAAGCTTGTCCCAAATATTTTTAGTAGATTTACAATGTGCAACTTTGTTGAATACCATATCACTAAGACCATTCAAAAGTGAATTTATGGCTTTGGAATTATTCTCACTGAGTTTCACTGCTTTGTCATTTGTTGGTGGAACTGTTGGTGTTGTGTATCCATCTATAATTGATTGCCAAACTTGAAATCCTTGTGCATGTATATATGTCTTCATCCTTATGCTTCAAAAAGTATACTTCTATCCATAAAACTGTTGTATTCCATTTTTATATGAGTTCTTACACTCCATGATCTACCTTTTAGTGGTTAAACTGATTTCTAAAGGAACCTACTCTGATACCAGTTGTTGGATTACTTAGAGGGGGGGTGAATCAATAATAGAGTAATTATAATCCTTTTTCTTCAAATGTTATATCAATGTAGAGTTATTATCCAATAATGAGCAGTAGTAAATAAACAATCACACACATACTTAGTACACCGATGTTTTACATGGAAACCCAAATCCAGAGAAAACCACATAATTCTTTTTCTTATATGTCTTGAAGAATTAAATTCATTGGAAGCACCAACTTCCTTTGTTTTTCAGCTACAACTCGAAGGAGGCTCCAACCCCCTAGTTTCTCAGGCTACAACCTGAAGGAGGCTACAACCCCCCAATTCTCTGGCTACAACCAGAAGGAGGCTACAACCCCCAATGTTCTCCAGCTACAACTAGAAGGTGGCTACAACCACCTGTCCTTGCCCCTTACTTCCACCCTGAAGTAGAAGTAAAATGATGGAACCACTATCAAACTATCACTACGAGATATACCACTATAAACCTGTAGTAATAAATCTAAACTATGCATCAACCATGCATCAACCTGTACCTCAACTTGTAATCAACTTGTACCATAAACAAGTGCATCAACCATGCACCAAACTGTAATCAACCTGTACCATAAACAAGTGCATCCAACCATGTACCAATTATGTACCAATCATGTGTCAACTACTAATGAACTATGACTCATCAATATGTACCAACATCATCAACTATACACCTCATGTATGTGTGCCAACTCATCAACTACTTGTCTCAACCATGTACTCAACATGTACCACAGCCAAAAGCCCTAATCAATTTCATCATCCAAATATGATTTGTATCTCTATAATAGACCTGGTGTACATGATCACATTCCTGCAAACCTTCCTTAACTTTAAAAACAAGAGACTAACATTTTCATCAAACTTTTCTTTAGTCTCACATGCCTAGTTTTGGATTAGTCAACAACCATAACTTGAAGTAATAATAACTTTTAACCTATAATGTATAAAGATATGAAACTGATACACAATGTTCTTTAGTGTTTTTTATGCAATTACTCTAAGATTAACTACTTGGAACATCTTAGAAAAGGAGTTATAGAAAAAATGGCATGCCTTGTTGAATTCTGGATTATTCTAGAGAGCGACCTTGTAGAGCGTTCCCCACACAAAATATTTGATGAATTGATTTGAAAATATTATAAATCATGCTACAGACTGTCCCCTAAATAATACATTTGGTCATACTAAATTTGGATCTGTTATGAAGAAGTTATGACTTTGTTACTTGAAACACATGATTTTGACTAGTTTCAGGACTCGCCAGAAACCCTATTTTCCACAGAGTGTAACTACCAAAATAAAACGACCCACAAGTGGATTCTTTTACCAGAGATACTTGGATATGTTTTCTCACTTTCATAGAAATGTCATGGTTTGAATCGTTATATAAAAAACGTATAGAGAAAATGGTGAGATGACCTGTAAATAACATACCTTAGAAAGCACCATCAAAAGAATTTATCCTTCCTTGCATTTCGGCCATCTTTTCATCACCTTCACTCAGAATTCCGGTTTATATATCCTTGGTTACCTAAGACACATATATATATATATTCAATATCATCAAGTTTGATTCAAATTAGAGAGCCTTTCCTCTTATTTATACTCTCCAAGTAGCTTCCTTAAAAACATCTTCTAGGTCACTTGGCCCACTTTCCTTATTTTAGGTTTGGGTCCACTTCTAATTTCTCCATTAAATTTATTATTAAAATAATTTATTTTTTATTCACTTTGAATTATAATACAATCCTCACTTCACTTTTTTATTTACCTTTTAAAATCTCTTAAACCACTTTCACTATTTTGACCTTTTCGAGCTTCTAGATGACATATGAGGTTCCTCCAACTTCGTAAGGCCATAAGTCTCAAACTGTGAGGAGTTATGTGACATTCTACATAACGCTAGAAATGACATGACATTTACTATTCATATAGAATAGTAGTATCTAAAAATATATCATAACTCATACCATTACCCATCAAACAATTTTGGGTCCATTACCCAAACTCGGGGTCTCCAACTTCTCATGGCCATAACTCTATAACCGTGAGGAATTATGTGATGTTCCACATACCACCGGAAATGACATGAAAAGAACTATCCATCTAGGATATTTTACCTAACAAATTCACTTTCCTTCAACTCATTATTCCACAATTAAGCATGGGTTCTCTTACTCCACAAAGCGTCTTCCTGTGAGGGATTTCGCCATAAGGGGACGACTTTGGAGTTCATCCATATTTACTTCTTATCAACCATGACAAAAAAATAATGATCCATATTTACATCAAACAATATTGGTTCCATTACCCAAAACTGTGTGCTACGGGGATTTCTTCAAGGGTTGACATCAATGAAAACCAACATTAATCAACGTAGGCCACCTATCCCATGTGATTGAGAACTGTATAAGGACCACAAAATTTGGGAGCCTGTTTTTGAAAATGTTCGGCCTTGAGTGAAGTTTTATTATAATTGTGTAGTTGATGAAATACCCCGTCTCCTTCTGAAAATTAACATTCTGAGCGACCTTGATCGACTTGTTGTTTCATGTGATTCTGATCCATGAACAAAATCTCTTTGAGGGAATGAAGAATAGCCTCTTGAGATATAAGCGTTTTGTCAACTACGTAGACCTTCGAGACACCTAGAATGTAGGAGATAATTGATGGTGGTTGTTGTCCATATACTACTTCAAAGGAGTCATTCGTGTAATTGTATGGTAATAAGCATTGTACCACCATTCAACTAATGATAACCATTGAGCCGATTGATTTTTCCTTTCAGAGGAAAAACACCTCACATAATTCTCCAAACACTTGTAGACAACTTCAATTTGGCCATCAACCTCAGGATGATAGGAGGTGTAGAGATGCAATTCGGTGCCCTGTAGCCTGAATATTTCTTGCCAAAAATGGCTGGTGAAAGTGAGATCTTGATAAAAAAAAATAGAATGAGTAATTCCATGAAGCTTGAAGACATGATCCATGAAACATTGAGCCATAATGGATGTGGTAAATGTGTGTTGAAGAGCACATACATGAGCATACTTTGAAAGATGATCAACAACCACCATGATGACTGACTTATTTCTTGATTAAGGTAATCCCACAATAAAATCCATTGATATGTCTGTCCAAATAGCGGGTGGAATCAGAAGCGGTTGAAGTGTGGTAGGAGATTTGATTGTTTCACCCTTGTTGTGTTGAAAAAAATCACATTCTACCACAAAAGTGAAAGCGTCCTTTTTAATAGCATCCCAGAAAAAAGAATGTTTGACCTGGTCATAGGATTTGGTAAATCCTGAGTGCCCAGCTATGGGTGTATCATGAAGCTCAAAAAACACAATGGATTTAATTTGTAACTATTTACTTAAATACAAACAAACTTTATAGAAAATCTCATCATTGTGCCAAGATTACCCTAGAGAAACTCGAGAATTAGCTTGCAATTGTTGGATGAGATGAGAAATTTTAGGATATTGTAGCCATTCTTGGCTAACATCTTGGAGCCAATCTGGTGCAATGAAGGAGAGGTAGAAAAGGGACTCTAAATTTTCATGTTTTCGAGAAAGAGCGTCAACAGCCAAATTTTCTTTTCCTTTATTGTAAATAATCTCATAATCATATCCAAAGAGTTTGGTTATGCATTTTTGATGATTTGGGGAGGAAGGTCGTTTCTCTAGAAAATACTCGAGGCTTTGATTATTTATCTTAATTCGAAAGTCTTTCCCCAAGAGATAAGGGTGTCAAAGATCTACTGTATAAAAAATAGCCAACATTTCCTTTTAATAAATTGATTGGACAAAATTGGATTCTGACAATTGTTTGTTGGTAGAGGCCAAACGTCTGCCCTCTTGCATAAGGACTTCTCCAATTCCTCTTTCGGAGGCATCACATTCCAGGAAAAAGGTCTTTGTGAAATAAGGAAGGGCCAAGACTATAGTAGTACACATAACATCCTTCAAGACTTTAAAGGCCTGATCAACTGTGGGAGTCCACGTGAAATAATTCTTTTTAAGGAGAGTAGTGAGCGGTGCTGCGATCTTTCCATAATTATGAACAAAATTGTGATAATTATAGCTTAAACCTAGGAAACCATGCAATATTTTGATAGTCTTGGGCCGAGGCCAATCCTACATTGCTTCAATCTTCTTTGGATCCACCCAAAGATTAGGCTTGCCAATAATATGACTCAAGTAATAGACTTCCAAGGTGCCAAAGTAACATTTAGAATGTTTGAGGAAAAGTTGGTGTTGAGAGAATAGATGAAGAACTTGATCCACATGGGAAAGATGGGACTAACAATTTACTATATATGAGAACATCATCAAATAAAACTAACACAAAATGACGAACAAAAGGATGGAAGACATGATTCATGAGACTTTGGAAGGTGGAGGGTGCATTACACAGGCCAAATGGAATGACCAAGAACTCATAGTGACCATCATGAGTTTGAAAGGTAGTCATGGGAATGTTATCATCTTGCATATGTATCTGGTGGTAGCCATAATCTAGATCAAGTTTAGTGAAGTAATGAGCACCACTTAGCTCATCCAAGAGATCATCAATGACATAAATGAGAAACTCGTCCTTGATAGTGAGTTTATTGAGGGCACACAAGTCATGACACATGTGCCAAGTACATTCTTTCTTAAGTTCCATGACCATAAGAGAAGAATAAGGGTTGCTACTAGGGAAAATAACACCCACTTGGAGAAATTCCTAGACTATTTTCTCAATTTCGTTCTTTTGGGCAAAGGGATGATGATAAGGGTGAACATTGGGAGGAAGGATTCCAAGAATAAGGGGAATGGAATTATCATGAACATCATATGAAGGAGGAAGTCCCTGAGGAGTGGAAAAAATAACATGATGTTTGGAGAGGATATCTTAGAGGTCAGGATGCACAGAGGGTGTCTCAACTGCATGAATAGAATGGAGTTGAGGAGTAATACCATAGTGGCGTTTGTTGAGTATATTTTCCATGTGATGGGAACTGATGATCTTAGGAGAACCAGCTGTGAGACCATGGCATTGATACCTTTGTCCCTCATGTTGGAATTTCATGGTTAATTTCTTACAATCCATAATAATGGGACCCAAAGTGCATAACAATTCAATACCTAGAACAATGTTGCAGCTTCACATTTAAATGGAAAAAATATGAGATTTGATGTGGCAATGTACAATTTGAATATGTACATTTTCACAATGCCCACCACATTTCATGGATCCACGATTGGTTATTATGATTTGAAAATTATTGGCAACACGAACATAACAATTTTTTTATTGGGCAATGCGATGATGCATAAAATTATAGAAAATACCTTTTAGTTGGAATTAATCCATTTAATCCCTAGTTAATTTTTGGACCTTGAGGGGAATGGCAAGGGGGTTAGGATTAGTCGGTTGAGGGAGAGGAACAAAAGAGGGTTTTTTTTTTTTCTGTGAAAAAACAACTTGTTGGGCCTCTTTATCACGTTTATTATATTCCAACCACGTTTGAGGGTGAGCCATGAGAAATTGTGATCATGTTTCATCCTTTAGGCCATTGATAAAGAATTCAATAAACAACACATATGACATACCCTCAGTTATAAAAGAAAAATGATCAAAAGAAATTGTAAAATTTTCCATTTTGCTTGAGTCTTTCAACCTTGTCAAACAATTAAGATAGTGGGTGTTAGTGTAAAAGTGACCTTAGAGCTCGGAAACAAACTAGGTCCATGCAATATACCCCTGACGTGATTTTTTACCCCATTTCAATTGTTTAGGATCTAAATAGAGGAAAACATAATGAAGTTTTTCCAACTCATCAGTAATACCATGCAGAGAAAAATAATACCCCATTTGAGTGACCTAACCCATGGGATTAGAACCATCAAAATTATTGACCTCAACGCGGGGAAGATAGGGGGTCACGATGAAAGGAGTTGGATTGAAAAGGAAGAGAATGAGAGAAATCAACAACATATGGCCAGGACAAGGAGGAGGCACCCGTAGTGCAGTTCAACAACTAGTTGACAATAGACTAGAGAGTGTTAAATTGGTTCATGAATTTGGCCTCCATGGTGTCAAATTTGTTTTGGGATTGGGCCTCAAATTGTACAAGGTGGGAATTATTAGAGCTAATATCTGATGTCACATTGTGGATGGATTCCAGGACTTTATTGATGGAATCTTGCAGGTCTTGGCTATGCGTGGTGGCCATTTGGAGAGGGGGAGTGTGGGGAAGGGAAAAGTGGTGGGTGGGACCATATAAAAGGACTTATAATTGATAGGTAACATTACGATTAGGAAAAGAAGAGAAAGATAATGGAATATGAGGAAAAATAGGGAAACTCGGAAGCGGTCAAGTCCACTGAAAAAAAAGAGAGTGAAAAATGAAAGGGACAAATGAATTTAGAGAGAAAAGGAGATTCTAATGGGATAGGTCCTAAAGAAGTGTCCTGGAGGGGCCAGTATACATTTTTTTTAACTCCTACAGAGTTATACTTAGGCCTGAATAATACTGCAGTGATGAAATGTCCAAATGATTAACAAGCATAAATGTGTAGTAATTTCGCAACCAACATGTAGAAGGAACAATTGGACAACAATAGATCTCGTTTGTTATATTTTTTGTTTCCATCCCAAGGGATAGTATATTTAGGGTTTCTACAAAAAAAGGTTTTCCCTATGTTATAACTCTCTGATATACGCGAGGGTCCAATAGTAGTACTCAGACTAATATCTTAGGGAACCAACTAAGGAGGATAGCTTGCTCCCTAGTCATAATACCCAACTACTTAGGTACTAGAGAGTATCGTCCTAAGTGTTTTTATCGGTGGAAGTATAGAAGTCAGGTGGAAAATTGGTTTATCTGTAGAGGGCTTCAATATATCTAGGACAATCTATATACAGGTGTTGTCTGATGCACTACCACTCGAACGGGTACCAATAAGGTTTTCAAGCATGGCCAAAATATGTGTGCTTGACTACCATTTTTATTTCCTTCATGTATTGCTCCCCAACCATGGGTTTATGCATGTAACAACATATCTCTATAGATTTAAAATGTTGAAATATGTCTCTACTGTGAAAAAAATTAACCCACAATTTTCTTCCCGAGGAAAGTGCTCTCATACCACTTGTAAGGTACAAGATCTATTATATTAGCAGAAAAGATAAATAATGTAGCAAATAACACCAAGATAGCAACAAAATACAAAAATACTGCAGAGATAACAATGGAGCAATAAATTATATGGAACCACAACATCAGAATTATACCTCTTACAGAGATCTATTACAATAGTTCTTCAAGACAAAACACTGTATACCCTCTATTCCTATTTATACTAAATCTATCTATCCAAAAGAACAATCTAGAGGAAGATCCTTCTAGAAGCAGAAGCTTCTATTATGTCTTCTTACATTTGACTTAATCCTCCTTATTTCTAGGCCTTATTAATATTGACCTTTATTACATGGAAATATATTATTCTACCCACTTGAAGGATTAGGTAGGTGAGGTCCTTAACACCATTATCTTACACTCACCCTCAATTGTTATTTCATTTCCTATCCATCATTGTCATTGTCTAATTTTTTTTTTCCCAAACACGTTTCAATGTGCCAATATAGATCAATATTTTTGAGATACTTGTGTATGTTAATATAGAATCCCCCAGGTTCGATACCAAGTAATATATCTCCATATCAACCTCCAAATCATCGATGTAATATCTCTCTTGTCCAACAATTGTGTCAGCTATCTCAATTTCCTCCTAAATTCCAGGAGGGATTTCCTATGTAAATTCTCTTCTTTCCTCCGAGACTAAATGTGTGACTCTTGGGTTAGGAAAATCAAGAATAATTTTGTTGGAGGAAGAGGGATGTAGGGGGCATTGACAGACGCTCCTATAACCTTACTAACCAACCTAACTTGGTGTCATACTTACAAATTGAAGCACCAGAGTAGTAGAAAACACATATTGTATGAGAGCATAGTCACTACAGGGATGATATTTGGATTACTCCACTTTACCACTATAAACCAACAACATGAAATTGTTCCCACTTAGAGTTATAATTTGCATAGGATACAAATCTCTCTCTCCCAAAAGATACTGTAGGGATTTGGTGACAACAAATTCCTCAAAAGGATGGATTTGGATCCTATTATTCTGAGTTGGTTACAACCAAATAGACCAAGTTAGAATATGGATAGGGATTGCATTTAATAATGAGTTTATTATAAATGTATATAAATACATGTAACCCCGTAGGTGATAATGTTATCTTGGTGTTATTTGCTGCATTATCTCTGATTGAAAAGAGAAATAATGCATCAAATCTGATGTAATCTCCATGATTTGAATAATCATACAACCGATGCCCATGCTTGGTGGACATAGCCCAATGTTAGGGTGAACCACGTGAAATCCCTATGTTCCTTATCTGTATGATTGTTAATTATCATTGTGAATTGTGTTTTCCGCATTTGCAATTCTAACAGATACTTCATAATGAAATTATATTCCCTCACATAAGGGTGATTTCCATTAAGTATGGTCATTTTCAAACCGACATCGAGGTAGAGGAGGATCATGGAGAATGAATAATCCCAAATCCACCAAGAGTTGTCACATGTACCTACTTTAACTACTATTGCAGACCCCCGACCCTCCGACCAAGATCCGCGCAAGGTCATTCTAAATCTACCCTGAATCAAATTGACTTTTTGATTCCTCCACAACAAATCCCAGACACACACCATAGTGTTTTCCACAGGTCCTTATAGGTCTACGCACGTGATCAAATACTAGGCATCAACCCAAATATCCTGACCAAGAAATATGATCACGTCCTTTGTTGAATCAGGATTTCGGGTTTCACGATTTCGTGATTCCTGTTGTTCAGTTTCCTGTCTCTTCAACCTCCTAAACATGAAATGATGAATTGCCGAAATTTTTGGCCGCGTCCTCCTCCACAATTATGTCACGTTTCACGATTTTGGGAATTCTGGAGTAAAGAACCCCGACCTCTTGTCTTTGAAACTACCAAAATGCCAAATTTCGATGCATTCAACAAAGGCTGGCTCCCCAATGAAACTTTTCGTCGATTCAGAGTTTTGGACATCACAATTTCACAAATTCGACTGCAAGACTCCTGGTTCTTCAACCTTCAAAACTCTGAAATAGCCAAAGAGGATTGACTACGCCTATTGATGAAAACGCGCCACCTGTCTTTCCCCCTGTACTATGTTTCCCATGTGGATTCTTGCCACTTGTCCACTCAACTCTCCATATTTTGAGACTTGAAAAACCCTTCGATAGCGATTTATCTATCACTTCAAACCCCCGAACTCTGAAATGGCACCTTCCACAGGATCAACGGCTATAAGTCCTCATTCGATCTGACAACCCACGTTATTTCAGGCTTCCAGGTACCAAGAGTTCAAAATTATCGATCCCAAAATTCTACCTCCTCTGCTTTCCGACACCTGAAGTGCCTAAATCTTGAAATTCCACGCCAAAATCCTCTTGTGACTCATGACTTCGGGATTTTCTCTCCAGTATGCCCCGACTCCTTGTCGTTAGGACCCCTGAAATGGCAAACTTTGAAATTCCGAAATGTCAAAAGTTATATGCCTCGTCTTCACACACGATAAGCCATTTCATGATTTGGAAGTTCGAGTGACCAAGGGATTTGGCTTGCACTCCAGACTTACAACCCTCGATTTGTCGAAATGATCCTTACAACGGTCACGATAAATGGTCGACGTTGAATCTTAAAACTAATATAATGGGTCAAAGCTTCATATATTAACTCAAGTGTTCATGTACATGGGTTCTTCTCTCTAGTTCTCTGCTACATCTCTCTAGCTTATGAATTCTAAATAATCATCTATCTTACAATGATACAAGGGTGAGGGTGTCTATATCCGTTTTCCTTCCTACTCTCTAAATTGTCTAATCTATGAATTCAAATCTACCTACTTTCATTAATTACGTATAAATGAATTTACATTCTATAGATGATAGAAATTCTCAGGATCTGCTTACAACATCTAATATATAAATGTAAGTACGGTTTCCCCAGCTATCACATTAATATCCACTTCATTAACTTTTCAAAACATTTCAAAAATGTGCGCTGGTGCTTTTCCAGCTATCTTCCGCCTTTTACGTTGCTTGCTTGGCTGGCTGCTTACGATGCTCCTGCATCAACTACCATATACAGGGTTATTCTTCCACACGAGGTTGTTTAGAACGGTGGCAGTCATGTTTTCCACCACTGTAGATCTCAGAGGGGATTGAATGTCCACTTGACATTTTTGTGTCACCCCCTCTATGATAGAATAAAACCTGAAAGTGTTTATTTCTCACATGGGTGTCAATTTCTTTAGATGATTCAATAAACTTAGATAAACTATTCTACGAATATGTTAAACTATAATTACTTTATAGATTGTAATATGTTTTAAGAAAATAATTAGAGAGCATGTGTGAGGACATAGATGAGTTTGAATCTCCTTTTGTTTTATAACTTAGTTTTGGATTTTGTTTTGATATCAGGGGATAGAGCATCCTGTTTGAATAAGGTTGATCAGTTCATGTCAGAGCTGCAACTTGGTTGGATGATTTTCTACCATTATATTTTGGTATCCACATGAAGTGAATATATACAAAAAAAGAATAATGTTGTATGTCCCAACATGAGCATGTTGCATAGCATATTAATGTGAGTCGCAGTGGAAGGATGAGGCCGTACAAGGAGTCACAATTTGAGGGAGCCACAATCTGAGTGTACTGTATTAGAGACCAAGCGATACCTAAGTGATTCCAAATTGTTGTGTGCTGAGGACGATGGGAGGTCCAAGATCGCTATATGTTGCTATGATATTGTGTTGATATTAGAAGCATTGGTATCATTTCTATATTTTTCTATATATCTTCTCGAGGTAATCATTGTGTATTTCATGTTTTCCATTGTCTTCATGTTGCGTTGGCCATTCTTTGACACTGAGGAAAAGTGATTGCTTCCACCTTCCTATTGCGAGAGACATGGTTGAGAGACCACTTCAACTTTCATACCACAATAGAGTGCAACTGAGAGAATATTCACTACATCACCCTTCTCATAATGAACAAGAGGTTGTGTCATTGTTTTATCTATGTGGTCAAGTAGACTCATTGAAGAAAAATATGGAGAAGTCATGGAATATGTGGGTGCAATCATGATCTGACTCTTCCAACATTGAAAGAGTTGTAAGTGATAAGGAATCACTGGAATCACTATCTGCAAGAGTAAGCAAGATAATTTACAACAATTTATTTTTAAAATTGTAGCAAGTGGTTCTGAAAATAGTTTTTGTTTGAAATGGAAAATTAGTTGGCTGATTTGTATCTTAATGAATCAACTAGGATGGATGGAAAAACAATTATGAATTGGAAATTTATGATGCATACTTTTATGGAAGTATACAATGTGTGGTCAATTCTATCTTGATATGAAGAGAAACCTACAACCCACCCAAGATTGGGATTGAAGAGAGAATAAATAAAAGTTACTATTGGGAATGTTTGTCAAGGAAAACATTATTCCACACATCATGTTTTATAATACATCTAAGGAAACTTGGGACACGCTCAAAGGTTTGTATGAAAAAAATAATAGAAATCAAGTATTCTTTTTAAAGACCAAATTAATTTTAATTAAAATGGAGAAAACTGAAAATATTAGTAACTTTCTTTCTAGAGTTAAAGATCTTAACTGATGAATATCAAATGTTTATTACAAGTATTGTAGCCAAAGGGAAACAACCATACATAGGAAAGAAACGAGAAAGAAAGAAACACGTGAGGTAAGGCAGATGCAAAATCATAGCAAGGTATGACACCACCAAGAAGAGACAACAATGTAACAAGAAATGATGGATGCTTCTATTGCCGTAATCCTGGTCATTCTTCTAAGTAATTCTAAGGACAATAGGAATACTAAATTCAATCAATATAAATATAGAAGGCATTCAGGAAACTTCGTTTATAATGATGTCATAGTAAGTAAGTAAGAGATGATTTAAAAAACATCAAAATGGATTATTTGTGATGATTAGTGATGATTCTTATGCATGGTTTATTTATTTTGGTGATTCAGTTCATATTTCAAGCAATAGATATTGGTTTGAAACTTATCATGAGATCAATAGTGGTTCAAATATATATCTAGGAGATGATAAATCACACCAAATTAAAGGTTATAGATATATTTTTGTGACATTCCCTAATGATCAAGAGAAAGAAATTAAAGGTTATGGATATATTTTTGTGACATTCCATAATGGTCAGGAGAAACAAATCCATAAGTAGATGTCTCTTCCTTGAATAAAAAAGAATTTAATTTTAGTTTCCACTATTGTAGATCAAAATTTAAAAGTTGAATTTATGAGCGTTGGAAGATTTTATATGTTTAATATCATAAGGAACAATCGTCAATGATTGGTAGAATCAACTATGTCACACGAATAATTATGGAATTAAAGTTATTCTCATCTTAATAATAAGGATTTGATGTTATCTCAGAAGCACGAAATGGTGGAGGGTCTTCCAAATATTATGAATGAACATATTTCATGTGAGGGTTGTGTGCTAGGTAAATAACATAGGGACATGTTTCCTACACATATACATATCATAAGAAATGATAAATAAATTTTTGAGGTAGTGCATACATATATGTGTGGTCCTATATAAAAACAACCTCTTTGAGGAGAATATTATTTATTTATATTTAATGATGATATATCTAAATATACCTGGAGAAAGAAAAGTGATTCTTTTGAGTAGTTAAAAGAAGTTAAGAACTGGATGGAAAAGAAAATAGGAAGGTATATCAAGATTCTTCGATTATATCAAGGCTAAGAATACACATCAAAGGATTTTTTCAAATATTGAAAAAACAATGGAATACAACAACAAATTATAGTTCCACATACTCCTCAACATAATGGAGTAGTTGACAGGCAAAAAAGAACTTTATTTGAGTGTGCTCGAAGAATGATAAAAGATAAAAAAAAATTAATGGTTTTTGGTCTAAAGAAATCAATACTATTTATATATAAAATAAAATGTTCTACAAAGAGTTTAGAGCACAAAAAAAACCTTTTGAAGAATCTATGGTTTTAAAAAAGTATCATGTCATATAAGAATTTTTGGAAGAAAGACATCTTCTCACCTTCCTAAAGAATATAGGAAAAAGATTGATGCTAAAAAAAATCAAATGCTTTTATATTGGTTTTTGTACGAATCACAAGGAAAATAAAATTTATGATGAGAACACTCATAAGGTTTTTGCAAACATAGATGTATTATTTCATGAACCTATAGATGAAGGTAAAATAAGGACAATCATAGTGTATGGCATCCTCGTATTGACAATGATGAAAATCTCAAAGAAGAAAAAGACATTAAACAGGTTTAGGATGAATATTTAAGCAACATGGTCTCTTCAATTAGACAGAGGTCAACAAGAAGGGATGTAGAAACTATATAGAGAATAAGAAGAGGTGAAGGAACTCCACAAAGTAGTGTAATAGTAAGGATATCAACAAACCAAACTCATACACCTATAAGGTATAAAGACTATGCATTATTGACTCAAGTTATGAATGTAGTGGAGCCTTTAAATTTTGAACATGCTAAATACCATAGAGTATGGATGGACGCATTGAAATAAGACTGTGATTCTCTCATGAAAAATGAAACAAGAGAATTAACTCATGTCTGAAAATAAAGTCCCTACAGGATCAAAATGGTTTTTCAAGTAAAAATTTAATGTTGATGATAGTATAGACAAGTATAAACCTAGATTGGTTGCAAAGGATTATTCATAGAATAAATAAATTTATGATGAAAACACTTTTGTACATGCGTCTAAGTTGAATACCATTAGATTAATGATTTCAATGGCTACTATGTATAATTGGAAACTACATCATTAAAGGATAATTAAATGGAGAATTAAAGGAAGAGGTTTATATTGTGTAACCAAAGGTGTCCGTAAATAAGTGTGAGGAGCATCTTATTTGTAGGTTAAAGAAGGAATTTTATCGACTTAAATAGGAATGCAGGTCATGGTATATGAAAATTGATAGTTTATTCTATCAAGAAGGTTTTAAAAACTTATATCAAGGATTCAAATGGTAATGTTGCTTTGATTTATTTATATGTTGATGATATTATCATAATAGGAAATGTTAATGAATTGATTCTAGAAATCAAAAGATTCACATGAGTTTGAGATGAAAGAGCTTAGTGAGATGCATTATTGTTTAGGCCTTGAGTTATGGAGAGAAGTTGGTTTACACTAATCACACAAAGAAAGTATACAATGGAGTTAATTAAGATTTTTAAAATGAGTGAATGTAAACCAATATATACTCCATTAAAATATTAATCTCAATAGTGATGATGAAACAAAAGAAATGAATGGTACCTTATATCGGTACATGGTGGGAAGCCTGGATTATCTCACTATAACTAGGTCATATATTGCATATCCATTCAATATTCTTAGTCAATTCATGGCTAAGCCTCGTGGTAGTCACTTCAAAACAACAAAGATAGTCCTTCAATATTCTAAAGGAACTGTTAATTTTGGTATTGAACATACTAATGAATTTAATGCAAAGTTAAGAGGTTATTAAAATTCATATTGGGCATGAGATCATGATGGTATAAAGTCAACGATAGGCTATGGATTCATAATTGGATGTGATATCAGGTCATGGAGCACCAAGAAGAAACCAACCTTTTCTTTATCTTTTACTCAAGTTGAGTACAAAGCTTGATGGAGTTCCACCTAGGAGGCTATTTGGTTGAGGTGGATTCTTTAAGAGTTGGGAGAAAAATAAAAAGCATCAATAGTTATGAAATGTGATAACCAAATTTCCATCAAAGTGGAAAACAATGGAGTGTACCATGGTAGATAAAATCATTATGAGACACATCATCATTTTGTAAGAGAGAAGATATATTCAAAATAAGTTGACTTGGTATATTGTAATACAAATGATAATGTGGAATACATCTTTACAAAGACTATTGGAAAGGTGAAATTTGAAATTTGTAGAGATAAATTAGGTGTTAAGAGGAAATCACACATTTTTAAATTAAATACTATTATCTTAATTTTTTTAATTTTTATATTTATTAAAAATTTTGATTAAATAATTAGAATGATTAAATAATTTAAAATATAATTTTATTTAATCATTCAAGATGGATTAAGGTTCATTATAATCACATTCAAATTCATGGAATATAAAACTACAAACTTAAAAAATATATGGATATGTGGAAATACA
>JZKD02S1688166.1:24557-52697 GCA_000966675.3 Picea glauca | reverse complement strand
TATTATTATTGGGAGTTTTCTCATCTATCAAAAAAAAATATAAAATTATTTTATATACATAAATATTAAAATAAAAAATTATTTGTCAAATTTGAAATAAAAATTATTTCATATTTTTAATTGAAAAATAAAAACAAATTTTATTATATATTTTACTTATCATTATTTTTATGGATTTTTTTTCTGTATTAATCATTTTCTTTAATAATAATTATAAAAAAAAATGTTAATATTTTTTCATATTACATATTAATTAGGAAAAAACTTTCTAAACATTTAAGTTAGGGAGAAACTTTCTAAAGATTTATACAATGTTAAAAGTAATGCTCATTTTGCAAAGGGGCGACCAAGCAAGGTTCAAGATTTTTAGTTTACTAGTGTTCATGTTTACGAGTCATGTAATCTTTATGTAACTATTTATAAATTCTAGCTCATTAATTATTAAAAAAATGATGTGATAGAGTATTTTAGTGGTTGTTAAATAACATTTTGTAATCATGTAATCAATTTGAATTTTATATTTTCCATATGATGAATGCATCTCGACAATTATTTTTCATTTACATATCAACTATATGATATGATTTTGTTTATATTTATGTTGAAGTATTGTTGGATAGACACAATTACTTAACAAATATAGAATCATGTTTATATTTATATTGAAGTGTTTTGTTCTTATCATCATATTTGTATGATTTTCAAATTCATCATTATAAATTATTATTATGTAGTAATTACTAATATGTATAATATGTAAAATTGTATACATTAAGTAATTTAATATTGTATATAAATTAATATAAATTTTACAAAAAAATGTTAAAGTAATAATTGAATGTCTTGATATTAATATCTAGATATAATTGTATTTATTAGTTTTTTTTATTTTAATATAATTATTATTTTTATGTTATCATCAAAATATTTAGTTAAAAAACAAATATTTTATAATTAATAATTTTTTCTTTTAAGCCTCCACAATGTGAAAGTTTTGAAACATATTTTTTACTTGAGATAAGTAGTCTAAACAAAAAAAATTAGAAGTACAAAAAGTTATAAATTACAAACCGACTACATAAAAGTAAGTCACAAAGGAAGAGAAAAAGGATACAAATATAAAAAGGAAACAAACAAATGAAAAAGAAAGAAAACAAAATAATAAACAAGATAATCAAAGGAAATACCAAAGAAAACTAAGAGAAACCCTAAGAATGGTTTTTTTTAAAACAAAAAATAAGACAAAGAGAGAGTTGTAAAAAGGTAACCATAAAAAAATAAAATAAAAAATGAGAAATGTTAAAAAAAAACAATAAACAAAAGTGGAGGAGAATGGAAGCTAAACAAAAACAATTCAAAAAAGAAAAAGAAGAGGAAAGGGAAATAAATAGAATAAAAATATGAGACACAAGGGTTAACTATGAAGAATGGGGAGCTAATAACTATTTAGCTTAATTCCATCATCGGTATTCATAAATTTGTTTTTCTTCACAATTTCCATGGTCTCTCTAATACCTCTTTTGGATAAGGTCCACCCTTGCGACAATATTGACATATTCAATACAAATGTGATTCTTTGTCCTTAGAGTGTGCTCACCCAAAGATAAAGAATTTTCATGATTATGAGTAATTTGGTGCAAGAGCATCACCAACTCATCAAGCGAGGCAGCACATCAAGTGGAGATCAGCTCGATAAATAAACCCAAATTTTTGAAGTGATTTGGGATTGTAGCGCAAGTCTTTTAATGAAGCCATTTATGGAGGCACATTGTATATTGTATTGGACCTTCAGCCTTTAAGCTCTCGTCCTTTGGTAGATAGGAGGCATTTAATAGATTTAATGCTGGTAGATATGATGTTTAATTCTAGATTCGATAGCTTAGAGTTCGAGAGGGAAAACAGATATAGACACCCTCATTGTACATTGTAACATAATTCTGGATTATCAAGCATTCAGAAGAAGAGAAGAGCCAGCAGAGAATATTGTATGAAGAACACCCATGTACAAGCATTTGAATTAATAGAAGGAAGCTTTGATTCAAGCACATGGTTTGTGTATTTTCTCTGTGTATTATTGATATGCTCATGAATGTTTACTTCTTGTATGCATTTTCTTTGCATATGCTGTGCATACAATTTCATGTTTCAAACTGAAGTCTGAAGGGGAGAGAGAGAGTGAGGTTCAATTGTTTCTCTATCTGAGCCAGGAGATTCCTGCAAGTTGTGCAGTTGAATTCATCCGCAAAGAGTGCGTTGATGAAGGCTCAGTAGTTTACCTTTTGTTCTCATTCACCTAGAAGTGGAAGTGAACTGTTGAAGCCATGCAAAGGAATGCGCACACTGAAGAGGAAGACTCAGTCGTAAATCTGAGCAAAGGAGATTAAAGACTGCTGCTGCAGAAAGTGCGCAGAGTCGGAAAGATTCAACACTTGGGAAGTTGTTGAAGATTGAGCGCAAGGTGTGCGCGCAAGTTTCCTCTGAAGAATCAGAGTGGAAAAGCTCAGGAGGTTTAGCACCTTCGTGGTATCATTGAAAGAGAACCCAGGAGATTTGGGTCGAGGAAGGTTCGAGCAGGATTTGCAAACAAAGGCATTGGAGAGTAAGTTCTGAGAAAGAACACTTATCCTTTTCAAGAAATCTTCAAAGGAAGAGGAAGTGACGGTTGAGATCTTGTGGAGAAGCTTGGGAAAGTCCCATATGCTATTAGATCCATAAAAAGTAGCAAGGAGGTTACAGCCATACTAGGGGTTAAGCCTAGAGTATTGTGAGTCGTTCAATTAGCAAGTGATTTTCTGGTAACCGTCAGATCTAGTGGAAGTTGCTCCAGGGTTAATCTGAGTGTGTAAGGGTTGAAGTCTCGCAAGGTCATTGGGATTTCGAAGGCATCGGAGATTTGTATGTGGAAAGGTCCGAGACCTCTCGAGTCTCAAAATACCGACAGAACCACAACCGTTGATCTCGGCAAGACACACGTCAGGACTCTGGGAGAAATCAAGGTTCGGTACTTCAAATTTCTTGAGGGCATAAGAAATGTCACACGAAAAATCATGATATTGTGATCCGCAATGTCCCGACGGGCGCTCAGATCCATCCAACAGCAGAAAGTCGTGGCAGGAGATCTCGCATAGCCAAGGATCGGGGAATTGAAAGTCTCGTGAATTAGTGCAATGGGAATCGTGATATCCCGATATGCGATTAATCGACGGGTAGAAGGAGAGAGTGGGGACCACTAGGTCAGAATGGTGGGCAAGTGTCGCGCCATACCGAACGATCGCATATAGGGGTTCGGGAAAACACAAGTCCAGGAACTCACAAGTTGTGGATTCGTGAACTCGCGAACTCCGATACACCGAGTGGAGGACAGGTGTCAGAGGTCAACCATAGCAAGGATTCAGCGACAGGTGGCATCAACAGATCGTGAAATCAGAGGTTCACGAGTTGGAACCGCAAATAATTTCGCCAAGAGTAGCGAGGTCGCGACAAAGCGGAAGTCCCGATAAAGCGGGAGAAGGTCAGCGTTGAATGAGCTATCGAGGATCGAAAGTCTATGAAGTAAGTTGTCAATGACAACGCGAGTACCGATTTCCCAACGGAGTAATTCCGGATAAGAAGCAGGAAGCCATGGGCGAATAGTCATCAGGGTTCAGGGATTTAATAGACCCGATTCTGTGAGTTCAAGATCCGCGATCACACAAGGTCCGATTTCCCGATTTGGATTAGGGGGATCATAAGAGGCATTCTGTGGGTGACAAAGTCCTGAAAGTGGTTTTGAAGAGAATTCTAGCTCTTCGGGCCTAAGAAAGAGAAGGTCCTAGTGGAAGCGTAAGTGCCCTGAGTGGCACGTTTGCATCAGAGTGGTATCAAAGCGAGAAAATTTATTTGTTTTCTATAGCAGAGAAGAAAGGGAAAATTTCACCATGCCTCCGAGGAGAGAAAGACAATCACCCAATCCAGAGGATAGGGGAAACCAGAGAGGCAGCGGAAGACAAGTACAAAATACAGAAATGGAAAGGCAGATACGTGATCTCTGAGTGAGATTAGAAGAGATGGAAACAGCAAAGAGATGCACAGCCAGTGCTTGAGATCTGAGTGACTCCGAAGGTGAATTTGAAGTTGAACAGCAAGGAGAAGTTGCAGCCAAAGACGCAACCAATGAATGATTAATTAAAGTTATCACCCAGATGAGTTCAAAAAAAAAGATGGACATTCCAGTCTATGAAGGAAGTCTGGATGCAGAAGAGCTTCTAGATTGGATTAGAGCTCTTGATACTTATTTTGATTATGAAGACATCAAAGACGATAAAAAGGTTAGGCATTCTATCACAAAATTGAAGGGACACGCAACATTTTGGTGGGACGAGATTCAAGAAGATAGACGTTCCAAGGGAAAGCAAAAGATCAAAAGCTGGGATCGAATGATTGCGAAGATGAAGGCAAAGTTCATCCCAAGGGATTATCAAATCACATTGTTCAGGAGGATGCAAAACCTGAGACAAAAGTTGATGACAGTAAAGGAGTATACTGAGGAATTCTATAAGCTCAATATCAGAGCAGGTCATCGGGAGAGCGACGATGAGAAAGTTTCTAGATATATGAATGGCTTGAGATACGATATCCAGGATGATATGAGTATGACAACCATCAGAATGGTGGAGGATGCGTATCAGATGGCGTTGAAAGACGAAGAAAAGCTAAGTCGTAAGGTAGCACATTGAGGTCGAGGTAGGAGCTAACCAAAAGGTAAGTCACTTGTCCAAGATAGGTTCTAGAAATCCAAGGATGACTGAAAGAAGCCTCAGACAAAAACATAAATAGGTGGAAGTTCACAGTCAGGCCAACACGCTGAACAACGAAGGAAACATACAGAATAGAGGGGAGGATACGCCGATAATAAGACATTTCCTCATACCAGAGGTAGAGGAAGAGGCCGAGGTGGAGTCATCACATGCTTCACGTGTGGAAATAATGGACACAAGGCAGTTGACTGTCCAAATAGGAAGAAGGATGGAGGAGAAGCTCGCATCGTCGAGGCACAGAGGCGAGCTGCTGAAGCAGAAAATGCAGAAGACGGAAGGTCGTTGATGATGCGTAAAGTTCTCTTAACACCCGAGAAGGAGGTGGAGGACACGGCTCAGAGAAACCGACTTTTCAGAACCACATGCAAGACCAAATAGAGGAAATGTAAGGTTATTGTGGACAGTGGAAGTACAGACAATCTCGTTTCAACCGAGATGGTGTAGAAACTAGAGCTAGAGACCACTGATCACCTGAGTCCATATAAAGTTTCATGGCTACAGAAGGGACATCAGGTGACTATTACTAAACAATTCTTAGTGGACATCAAGATAGGAGGATATAATGATAAAATACTCTGTGATGTTATTCCTATGGATGTATGCCATTTATTGCTAGATAGACCATGGCAATATGACAGGAACATAGTTCATGATGGGAAAATGGATACGTATACTTTGGAGAAGAATGGAAGAACCCATATGCTACTTCCGATTAAAGAAAAGGAAGTAAAACCAGAACCAAGAAATGCTATACTTCTCATGAGTGGGAAGGAACTTTTGGCCGAAGTAAAGAAGAAGGAAGATCCACAATTCTTCGTGGTCAGGAAACCAATGGTTGTTTTGACCAGCATAAGAGTGGATGATTTGCCAGAGGAAATTCAGGAACTACTGGAAGAGTTCGTTGATATTGTGGTAGACGAATTACCTCATTCGTTGCCGTCGGTGAGGAGTGTGAGTCATCATATAGACCTCATACCAGGAGCTAGTTTTCCAAACAAAGTTGTGTACAGATTGACGCTGCAGGAAAATGAAGAAGTTAAAAGGCAGGTGAAGGAACTATTGGATAAAGGATTGATCAGGGAAAGTTTAAGTCTGTGTGTCATTCCAACGGTACTGAGTCCAAAGAAGGATGGAGGTTGGGGAATGTGTACAGACTCCATATCCATTAACAAGATAACCATCAGGTACAGGTTTCCATTGCCATGGATGGATGACTTGATGGACTGTTTAAGTGGAGCCAAATTTTTTTCAAAGGTTGATTTGAAAAGCGGATACCATCATATTCGCATGAGGGAAGGCAATGAATGGAAGACAACCTTCAAAACCAATGAAGGGTTGTATGAATGGCTAGTCATGTCGTTTGGCTTGACGAATGCACCAAGTACCTTCATGAGGCTGATGAATGAAGTGTTGAACGAATTCACTGGTAAGTTTGTCATTGTTTATCTAGATGACATATTGATTTTCAGCAAAATTAAAGAAGAACATCTTAAGCATTTAGCTGCAGTAATGAAAAAGTTACAGCAAGAGAAGTTGTTCATTAACATGAGGAAATCTTCATTTATGAAGACAAAACTCATTTACTTGGGGTTTGTCATATCGGCAAATGAATTGAAGATGGATCCAAGTAAAGTGGAGGTAATTAAAAATTGGCCATCACCGAGGAATGTTTTCGAGGTGAGAAGTTTTCATGGACTGTCTAGTTTCTACAGAAAATTCATCAGGAATTTCAGTGGGATTAGCACAAAAATGATGGACACAGTCAAGAAAATACATAAATCTTTTCATTGGACTAAAGAGGCATAGAAAAGCTTCAATATGTTGAAGCGAAAGATCACAGAACAACCGGTTTTGGTGTTGTTGGATTTCATAAAGACAATGCAAGTGAAATGTGATGCAAGTGGCTTTGCCATAAGAGCGGTCTTGAGTCAGGAAGACAGACCAATTGCATATTTCAACGAGAAACTGGATGAGGAAAATGTGAAGTACTCCACGTATGATAAAGAATTTTATGCTATCATACAGGCGCTGAAGAAGTGGAGGCATTACTTGATCCCAAAAGAATTTGTTCTGTATAGTGATAATCATGCATTACAGTTTGTGACTCAACAGGAAAAGTTGAATCAGAAACATGCTAAATGGGTAGAGTATATGCAGAATTTTACATTTGTAATTAAACACATTTCAGGTACTGCTAACAAAGTGGTTGATTCTTTGAGCAGGAAGTGTTTGTTGCTGCAGGAGTTCCGATTCAAAACATTGGGTTTTGAAAATCTTAAGGACATGTATGCAGATGATGCAGATTTTGCAGAGGCATATGAGGCAGCTGAGAATCTAGTTCTCAGAGACAGAAGCCCATGGATAGATTACATAATCCAAAATGGACTGTTCTTCAGAGGCAATCAGTTGTGTATTCTGAATTGCTCCATGAGGGAGAACCTGTTGAAGGAGAAACACAGTGGAGGATTGGCAGGACACTTTGGCCATGACAAAACATTCGTGAAGCTGAATGAGTCATATTTTTGGCCGGGGATGCGAGCATATGTTAAAAGGTTTGTTGACAGATGCAGGATTTGCCAACACACGAAAGGGAGGAGGCATAATGCAGGGTTATATCCGCCATTACCCATACCAGAGAGGCCATGGGAGGCGATAAGTATGGATTTTGTATTGGGTTTGCCGAGGACACAAAGAGGTGTTGATTCCATCTTTGTGGTCATGGAAAGGTATTCAAAGATGGCACATTTTATCCCATGCTAGAAGACCAACGATGCGATGCACATCACAAACTTGTTTTTCAAGGAGGTCATTCGACTCCATGGATTTCCCAGAAGTATAGTATCAGACACGGATACGAAATTCATTGGATATTTCTGGATGACACTCTGGAAGAATATGGGGACTAACTTGATGTTTAGTTCTACCTATCATCCTCAGATGGATGGGCAAACAGAGGTGGTAAATAGAAGTCTGGGAGACTTACTCAGAAGCTTGGTGACAAATCACCACAACATTTGGGACAATGTGTTGCCAGAGGCAGAGTTTGCATACAACGATTCAGTGAACAAGAGAACAGACAAAAGTACAGTTGAGATTATATATGGTAGGCAGCCAAGAGGAGTATCTGAACTGATGGATTCAGAGAAGATAATAACCAAGAGCGCAAGAGCTGAAGAATTCACAGAGGCGATGTAAGAACTTCACAACAGGGTGAAGGAGCGATTGCTGGAGTCAAACCAGGAATATAAACGCAGATCTGATCAATGGAAGAGGCAACTTCAGTTTGGAGTTGGTGATGTAGTTCTGGAACATCTAAGGAAGGAAAGGTTCCCAAGGGGAACATACAATAAACTCAAAATGAAGAAAATTGGGCCATGTAGAGTACTGAAGAAATTAGGAGAAAATGCTTATGAGATTGAGTTGCCGGATGAGATTGAAATATCTCTGAAATTCAATGTCTCAGACATATATCCATATAAGGCTGAGGAAGCAGGAACTGGAAGTGATTAACAACTAGAAATCTAGTGGCAGAAGCAGATGTCGATTGCAGAAAAGCCACAGATCGAGCGTATACTTGACAAGAGAGTCAGCAAAAAGACCAGGCGGAAGCAATACTTCGAGTATCTGGTCAAATGGAAAAACCATGCAGTGGAAGATGCCAACTTGGAGATTTAAGAAGAGATTCAGAAGCATGGACAGACTGTGCAGGAGCTCATGGATAGGAGCTCATGAAAGTTTTCAATCCGAGGAGTATGATGCAAGAGCATCGCCAACTCATCAAGCGAGCCAGCACATCAAGCGGAGATCAACTGGATAAATAAACCCAAATTTTTGAGGTGCTTTGGGATTGTAGCGCAAGTCTTTTAATGAAGCCATTTATGGAGGCACATTGTATATTGTATTGGAACTTGAGCCTTTGAGCTCTCGTCCTTTGGTAGATAGGAGGCATTTAATAGATTTAATGTTGGTAGATAGGATGTTTAATTCTAGATTTGATAGCTTAGAGTTCGAGAGGGAAAACGGATATAGACATCCTCATTGTACATTGTAACATAATTATTGATTATCAAGCATTCAGAAGAAGAGAAGAGCCAAAAGAGAATATTGTATGAAGAACACCCATGTACATGCATTTGAATTAATAGAAGGAAGCTTTGATTCAAGAACATGGTTTGTGTATTTACTCTGTGTATTGTTGATGTTCTCATGAATGTTTGTTTCTTGTATGAAATTGCTTTGCATATGTTGTGCATAGGATTTCATGTTTCAAACTGAAGTCTCAAGGGGAGAGAGAGTGAGGTTCAATTGTTTCTCTATTTGAGCTAGGAGATTCCTGCAAGGTGTGCAATTGAATTCATCCACAAAAAGTGCGTTGATGAAGGCTCAGTAGTTTAACTTTTGTTCTCATTCACCCAGAAGTGGAAGTGAACTATTGAAGCCATGCAAAGGAGTGTGCAAGCTGAAGAGGAAGTCTCAGTCGTAAATCTGAGCAAAGGAGATTAAATATTGCTGCTACAGAAAGTGCGTAGAGTCGAAAAGATTCAACACTTGGGAAGTTGTTGAAGATTGAGCACAAGGCATGCGCGCAAGTTTCCTCTGATGAATCAGAGTGGAAAAGATCAGGAGGTTTAGCACCTTCATGGTATCATTGAAAGAGAGCCTAGGAGGTTTGGGTCGAGGAAGGTTTGAGCAGGATTTGCAAACGTAGGCATTGGAGAGTAAGTTCTGAGAAAGAACACTTAGACTTTTCAAGAAATCTTCAAAGGAAGATGAAGTGACAGTCGAGATCTCGTGGAGAAGCTCAGGAATGTCCAGTCTGCCATTAGATCCATCAAAAGTAGCGAGGAGGTTACGACCATACCAGGGGTTAATCCCAGATTATTGTGAGCTGTTGAATTAGCAAGTGATTTTCTGGTAACCGTCAGATCTAGTGGAAGTTGCTCTAGGGTTAATCTGAGTGTGTAAGGGTTGAAGTCCCGCAAGGTCATCAGGATTTCGAAGGCATTAGAGATTTGGAAGTGGAAAGGTCTGAGACCTCTCGAGTATCGAAATACCAACAGAAACATAGCCATTGATCTCGATAAGACACGCGTCAGGACTCCGAGAAACCGGGGTTCATCACTTTGAATTTCTTAAGGGCATAAGAACTGTCACATGAAAAATCATGATATCGTGATCCGCAATGTCCCGACGGGTGCTCAGATCCTTCCAACAGCAGAAAGATGTGGCAGGAGATCTCGCATAGCCGGGGATTGAGGAATTGAACGTCTTGTGAATTAGTGCAATTGGAATCACGATATCCCGATACGCGATTACTCGACGGGTACAAGGACAGAGTGGGGACCACCAGGTCAGAGTGGTGGACAAGTGTCACGCCATACCGAACGATCGCGGATCGGGGTTTAGCAAAACACAAGTCGAGGAACCCACAGGTTGTGGATTCGCGAACTCGCAAACTCTAATACACCGAGTGGAGGATAGGTGTCGGAGGTCAACCACAGCAAGGAGTCAGCGACAGGTGACATCGATAGATCATGAACTCGGAGGTTCGCGAGTTGGAACCGCAAAGAATTTCTCCAAGAGTAGCGAGGTCGCGACAAAGTGGAAGTCTCGATAAAGCGGGAGAAGGTCAGCGTTGACTGAGCTATCGGGGATTGGAATTCTATGATGTAAGCTGTCAACGACAGCATGAGTACCGGTTTCCCGACGGAGTAATTCCCGATAAGAAGCAGGAAGCCGTGGGAGAATAGTCATCAGGGCTCGGGGATTTAATAGACCCGATTCTGTGAGTTCAATATCTGCGATCACGCTAGGTCCGATTTCTCGATTTGTATTAGGGGGATCATAAGAGGCATTCTGTGGGTGACAAAGTCCAGAAAAGGGTTTTGAAGAGCATTCTAGCTCTTTGGGCCTAAGAAAGAGAAGGTCCTGGTGGAAGCAGACGTGCCCTGAGTGGTGCATTTGCGTCATAATTGCATCTTTGTGTTCATTAATTCTAACCTAAAAATTTCTCCCAATCTCACCAATGTAGTTTAGGCCACAAGAAAAAGGGATGTTGTAAACTCTTTTTTGTAATTTAGGGTATAGAAGGTCCTTCAACTAAATAAGGACACTTCTAATTTTTCTAGGAGGTTGAAAAATGGTTTTTATATTTTTCCTTCTAAGGATTTTTCTCTAATGTTCCTTCGCCATATGGGAGAACCACATTATGGTATCCTTCATCACTAATATCTCTAGCTCTAGGGGTCCTTTTTTCAATCTGAAACACCCTCTTCACATGTCAATCCTTATAAACCCTCTTTAGGAAGCAACTAGTTAAGTGTTACTTCTCTTTTTCCCAATGCTACTCATCATAAATTCTTAGGGATTTAGTTGCCAAAATGTTAATCACCCCAAATTTTTGGGATGGGTCATGTTGGTAGTGCTCTTGTCATGGTAGTGATGATGGATCATCTTGGCTATGATCTTGTCATGGTAGTGTTGATGCATCATCATGGCTATGCTCTTGTCATCCCTCATTGATGGGTAAGTTTATGTGTCAGCGTTTGGTTGCTATTCATTTTTTTCTGCTTGGTGTTTTTCACCTTGCACGCAAGCTTTTTCAATGACAGGAGTCCCTGCCTTGAAATTCTATTCCAGAACATCTTTATTTGTGCTCTTATTTTTTGTTCCTGGAAACCATGCATCTTCATATGTCGGTTTCCCTGTCTTTCATATTGTTCCATAACCATTTCAAAAATTGCAAGGAAGCAAGGTTTAGAAAATGAATTTGGAGCTATCACAAGGGGGAACAATCCACCGGGGTGTAGACACAGGAAATGATTTTATTCTCCGGGTCAAAAAACTATGTCCACATGCTTCCTTTGTCGTGTCCTTTCTATTTTGCAAAAAATTTTCTACCTCCAAGAAGCTTGTAGGATGCACAGCATGAATAGGTTGAAATTGGTCTTTGTGCTCAACAAATTTATAGTCTTATTTATTTGCGTTGTTTCTTTTGTTTGGTTCACTTTTCAGTGTAGGTTTGTTTTCTTTTCATCCGCTGTGGTGACTAGGGAGGATTGATTTTGAAAAGAAGAAGGTTTAAGGATACATATTGGGATTGGTATGAAGTTGTGCACTTGTATTTTCTATTTTTATTTTTTTTGTTTTTTTTTGTTTTATTATTTTTTTTCCCTTCTCTATGTTTTCATATAAACTGAAAGTAGCTAAGAAACAACTTCAGAATCAGAGCTCAAAAGATGAAACAATTAATATATGTTGAGTCGTATGAAATAGATACACACTCCATTATAGATGACAACTTTGACGAGGTGTTACATAGGATTGAGATTTTCAGATTGGATGCATTCTTGTATACTGTAGGGGATTGCCTTTTTGATGCATTTCAAGTTCTATTGCATTTCTATTATTCCTCGATCGACCTGCGCAATGGATTGATAGATTATTTCTTGGGCTATTTAAAAAATAGTGACGTTGAGGCATTGGAGTCATATGAATATGAACTGGAATCTGATTTTCTTCGACAGTTGCATCGAATACATGATGTCGCTACGTATTTTTAAAAGATGTAGTTGTTTGCATCTTTAATTTTTTCTATGCATGAGAGGGGACTTTGGGGAGATAAATTTTGTATATGGTGTATGTCTAATTGGCTCAATATATCAATTGGAATATGGTCATTGACAAGAAAAACAAGATATCTACTACTCAACAAAATTGCATCTCACAATCCATATTACATCTTCTTCCATGATGCCAATGCTTCCAATGGTCATTATGAACCACTACTGTACAGAAAAATTTCCATACGCATTCTTGGAGGACCTCATATTTACTTGTCCCTCATTTTCAAAGACCTTGAATCGCAGTGTAAATAGATTATGCATCGCATAGAGTCCCATGGTTTGCAACTACCGACAATTGTTTTATCTAGCTGTGGAGATAGCAATTCAATGCAATTTTTTATTTGGTAGAAGCAGAGTTTGATGTTTAGTCATTGCATCTTTACACTGTACCGTCCTTTTGTAATGCAATTATAGGTGAAATCCAATAGGATTTTAGCTTCTTGCATCAACACCTTTCACCACATCTCCTAGAAAATATGCCGACAATTGTAAGTTAGCAAGAATACCTTGTAAACATGGCATGGCCATATGAAAAAAGAAATGTGGAGGGTTTCATATTCTATTTTAGATGGCTATCTATCATATTCACAGTAAATATCTAGGTCTGGTCGGCCCTACTAGATGGTATTGTCCATTCCTGGTCTATTGATTCAAATTATGATTGAACGATTGACATCCTCTCATTGAAAAAAGATAAGACACATATCCATTATCAACCTTTGTTTGGACATATCATTGGTTCATTGTTCAATGTCCATGCCACCCAAATCGCATTGAATCTGCATATGTGTGGCATGTTGTTTAATGATAATGAAACTCCTGTCATTTTTGATAAGGCCATACAAGGCTTAAACAAAAAATGTACGCTAAGTTATCACAACTTGAAAAAATTCATGCATGAAATTTGTCCCAGTTGTGATGAGGTCATGCGAGGCTTAAACAAAAAAAGTATACTAAGTTATCACAACCTAAAAAATTTCATGTGTAAGAGAGAAACAAACATGGGTGGTATAGGAAATACTGTCTTTCCAGTGTCTAGTGTCAATGCCAGCCGAACCACATTGAATGTGCATAAGCCCTGCATGTTATTTATTTAGAATGAAATTCATCCTAATTCTCATCAGGTCATCCTTCCCTTGAACAAGAAACATCGATTAAGTTACCACAACTTGAAAAAGGTCATGCGCGAGAGAAAAAAATACATTGCTACGCTTCCTTTTAGAGATAAACTGACATATCACAATCTAAAAAATTTGTTCACGCACAACACAATAGAGACAGGTATGGTCGCATATCCCACAATGGTCATGCAACTGCCCATGACGAAAAAACAACATTTTGTGTGTTAGATGCAACATCGTGCACTGCTACCAATGAAAACCAACAAACACTTTCTACCCATACTTCCCTGCGAAGAGAATTTGTCCTATTGGGTAGATATGAAATTACAAGGTGATGATTCCATTTGATGGAAATTGCTTGATTATAAGGAGATGATGACACTCTCCAATGGATAAGTTGAAAAAATATTGTTAGACAAGTGGTCTCATGGAAAAATTAAGGATACATAGAGAACCAATGGTTTATTTTCATGTGAAAAATCTATATTACAACTCCATGGTTGTATTCATAAAGAAAATGTCATTGTTTCTATTAACCCTAGTTGCATGCATAATTTTATCAATGTTCAGTTGGTTAATAGATTGCAAGTTCCAGTAAAGAATATTCAAGACACACAATTTGATGGTAAAAATGTTTAAATTGTTAAAGATTTGAATATTAACATGGATAAATATGTGTTGCATTCATATTTTTATGCTATTGATATGGATGAAGTGGATATTGTTTTGGGATATCCTTGCATATAATCAGTGGGTACCATTAATATTAATGTGCAATTTTTTTTTTTTAAGTTTTGGTACAAGAAAAAGAAAATCACATTGCAGGATGTGTCTCTTAATAAGAAAGATGGGCCCATGGAGGCGAACAAAGAAGTTATTTCTGAGTCCAAATTTGAATCAGACGTAGAATCTATAGAAGGAAATGAAAGAAAACCACAGGAAGGACACACTGTGGAAGCTAAGGAGGTCATTAACTCAAAGGCAGAAAGTGTTGAAAATTTAAAGAAAAAATTACAGATTCCTACAGTTGTTGTATATCGCTATCTACATCATATAGAGACACAACAATCATGAAGGAAAGGGTGTGTTCATCAACACATGTATGCACCAACAATGCACCAAAAAGGAAACCAATGCAAAGGTACATGGACACCTACCAACACTACAGGAATACATCAAGATATAGAACCAATTGTAACGAAACATCGACACGACATAGAGGATGATCAAGGTGGCAAGGAATCAGTTGGACATTATGTTCATATTCCATTAGGATGGATGAATGGTCATACTTGGTACCAGTTTGATACATTTCTTAGTCGATCATATTGTTTGGTTTCTTCTCATGTTTCGAGGATGAAACATGTGAAGGGGGATGGAATGTAGTATACATAAGAGGGTAATATGGGGTACCTAGGTCGCTACCCAATGAGAATGTGGTTATGTATTATTAGTGGAATTCATTTAATCTATGAGAATGTGGTCATTCAATGTAAGGTGGATTAGTTCCACTATATTAATAAAAACCCACTATGGTAGTTGGATGTAATAAATGTGAGAAGGTTCTCTAGAAGGTTCCTAAGAGATAGAGAGAGTTATATAAAGAAGTGTAAGCAATGTAATGAAACATAGTGAAGAATATTGTGATTGTACAAGCATGTATTGCTTGAGCAGTGCATTTCTTCCATAAGGAATAATATATGGTGTTACCCTACCTTGAGGGTTTTCTCTATTTCTTGTTTTCATGTTATGGTGAATGGTCTATAGTTTATTCTTGGTATTATTGAAGTATATTTTCAAATCTTGTATAAGTTTCTAACAATGTGATAAGGAAGAATCATCGATGATTGGTAGAAACAACTATGTCACATGAATACTTATGTAATGGAAGTTATGCTCATCTTAATAATAATGATTTGATGTTATCTCACTAGAAAGAAATGGTGGAGGGTCTTCCATATATTAAGAATGGACATACTACATGTGAGGGTTGTGAACTAGATAAACAACATAGGGACATGTTTCCTACACATATAGATCATAGGAAATGATAAATTTTTGAGCTAGTGCATACATATGTATGTGGTCCTATGTAAACAAGGCCTCTTGAAGGAGCATATTACTTATTTATATTTATTGATGATATATCTAAATATAACTCAGTCTATTTCATGAGAAAGAAAAGTGATTCTTTTGAGTAGTTTAAAGAAGTTAAGAACTTGATGGAAAATAAAATACAAAGGTATATCAAGATTCTCCGATTATATGAAGGATAAGAATACACATCAAGGGATTTCTTCAAATATTTAAAATATAATGGAATACCACTAGAAATTATAGTTCCACATACTCCTCAACATAATGGAGTAGTTGATAGGAAAAAAATAACTGTGGTTGAGTGTGTTCATAGAATGATAAAAGGTAAAAATATATTTAATGGTTTTTGGGCTAAAGCAATCAATACTATTGTATATCTAAAAATAAAATTCCTACAAAGGGTTTAGAGCAAAAAAAAACCGTTTTGAAACATCTATGGTTTAAAAAAATTATAATGTCGTCTAAGAATTTTTGGAACCAAAGCATTTTCTCGGATTCATAAAGATTATAGGAAAAATATTGATGCTAAAAAACTCAAATTCTTCTATATTGGTTATTGTACGGATCACAAAGAAAATAAAATTTATGAAACCAACACTTATAATGTTTTTGCAAGCATAGATGTATTATTTCATGAACCTATAGATAAAGGTAAAAAAAAAAGACAATCATAGTGTATGGTATCTTCCTATTGGCAATGATGAAAGTGTCAACTAAGAAGAAGACATTAAGTAGGTTCAAGATGAAAATTTAAGCAACACAGTCTCTTCGATTAGACATAGCTCAACAAAAAGGCATGGAGGAACTACATAGAGAATAAGAAGAGGTGAAGGAACTACACAAAGTAGTGTAACACCAAGGAGGTCAACAAACCAAACTCATACACCTACAAGGTATAAACACTATGCATTATTGACTCAAGTTATTAATGTAGTGGAGCCTTTAAATTTTGAGTATGCTAAATACGATAGAGTATGGATGGACGGCTTGAAAAAAGAATATGATTCTATCATGAAAAATGAAACATGATCATTAACATAACTTCCTGAAAATAAAGTCCCTATAGGATCAAAATGGTTGTTCAAGTATAAATTTAATGTTGATGGTAGTATAGACAAGTATAAAACTAAATTAGTTGCAAAGGGTTATTCACAAAAATAATGAATTTATTACAAAAACACTTTTGTACATGTGGATAAGATGAATACCATTAGATTAATGATTTCAATGGCTACTAAGTGTAATTGGAAACTACATCATTAAAGGAGAATTAAAGGAAGAGGTTTATATTGTGGAACCAAAGGTGTTCATAAAGAGAGCATCTTATTTGTAGGTTAAATACAAAAAATTATCAACTTAAATAGGCATGTAGATCATGCTATATGAAAATTGATAGTTTATTCTCTCAACAAGGTTTTAAATACCTATATCAAGAAGGATGCAACTCGTAATGTTGCTTTGATTTATTTATATGTTGATGATATTATGATAATATGAAATGTTAATGAATTGATTGAAGAAATCAAAATATTCACAAGAGTTTGAGATGAAAGACCTTCATGAGTTGCATTATTGTTTAGGCCTTGAGGTATGGGGCAATGTTGGTTAGACACTAATCACACAAAGAAATTATACAATGGATTTAATTAAGAGTTTTAAAATGAGTGAATGTAAACAAATATATACTCCATTAAAATATTAATATCAATAGTAATGATGAAACCAAAGAAATGAATGATACCTTATATCACCACTTGGTGGGAAGCCTGAATTATCTCACTATAACTAGGCCATATATTGCATATCTATTCAATATTCTTAGTCAATCCATGTCTAAGACTCATGGTAGTAATTGGAAAACAACAAAGATAGTCATTCAATATTCTAAAGGAACTAAGATAGTCCTTCAATATTTTAAAGGATCTATTAATTTTGGTATTGAACATACTAATGATTTGAATGTAAAGTTGAGAGGTTATTCAAATTCATATTGGGTAGGAAATCACGATGATAGGAAGTCAGCCATAGGCTAAGAATTCATAATGGCATGCCAGATCATGTCATGGAACACCAAAAAGAAACCAACCTTTTATTTATTATTAACTCAAGTTGAGTACAAATCTTGATGCAATTCCACTTAAGAGGTTATTTGGTTGAAGTAAATTCTTTAAGATGTGGGAGAAAAATAAAAAACATCAATAATTATCAAATGTTATAACCAAAATTCCATCAAACTAACAAACAATATACATTATAAATATTATAATTCTATCATATTGAAATATATATATATTTTTTTATAAGTAAGAGTTTGTATTAAATATAAGAGTCCTTCTCAAAACCAGAATCCAGAATACATTGACAGAGTTATTCGGTTGTAATTACTGAACTTCTCCATGAGGAGAAACCAGTTCAGCCAACCATATATAGCAAGTAGCAAAAACAAAGTCTAACAGTACTGTATAAAACTAGATTTTCAACAACCATGAGAGCCACTAGAACCAGTATAGTATAATCTGGAACATACTCGGGCAAGGTGCCAGGCCAGGGTTCCTCGATGACAGGTGTCCCGCCAGTCCATTGCATATCCGTTGCGCCATGACTCTTGTCTTCGGGCCCTTGGATGCTGCTGTCCCTCGTGTCTGTTGTCGCTGCCGAAACTGCCATGTCCCTGGTGTCTGTTGCCGCTGCCGAAACTGCCATGTCGATTTCTCCTTCAAAGCTTGCCGAAGTCACCTTCTGCGCGAAAGCACTCACGTCCTCTGGATTACCTGCCTTCCCCGTGGATGGCATACTTTCTTCGGTGGAAGCGTGTTGTTGACTGCTTACCTGACCACTGGAGTTCTCGGAAGCGTCACGAGAATACTCATGAGCGGTTGGGGGGGGGTGGCTAAGAGTTGGAGGAGGACGGAGAGGCGTCCCTCCATCTGTTGGACCCGGAACTGGAGATCATTCACCCCCTCATGGAGCTCGAAAACTAAGTCGTGGAGAATGGCGGAGTGTTCACACGGCAGAGGGGGAGAAGGCGTATTTAAATTGTGACGAGGCCGACTGTGGCGTGAGGCCGGAGGAGAGGAGGAAAGCTTGTCCCGGGGAGAAGGCCACGCTGGTAACCAGGAAGTGTCAACAACAACCATGGTGTCCCGACCTGGAGTGGAAGAACCGGAGGGCGAGGATGAAGTGCGGGGGCGCCGTGGGTGCCATGGAGAGCCCCGATGTGGACGCAAGAGGAGGCGAGGCATGGAGAGACTCGGCTTCTGCAGAGGATCTGCAGAGCCAAGATGTAGGAAGAGAACTACCCGAAAAACCATGAAATACGCAGAGCCGAAATCGAAACCACACCACCAAACGAGATTGTCGGATGGGTGTTGCATGGCGCTATGCATAGAAGCGGTCGAGAGGAATGGATTTAATGCTCCTGCCGTCCTCTTTGAATGCGAGTTAAGGCCCGGGGATGGTGGCTGCGTGGGGCACGAGCCGAGCACATGACTCCGTGCCCCGCTGGCCTCCCCCTTCACCCACATTTGGCCAGGTGGCCCGCAATACCACCCCATCCGGGAATATTGAAATATATCTTGATAGTACTCTGAATGATATTTTGTTACAATCTCAAACTTATATCTAACATAAATGAAATATCCTACCTTAACAAGTTTTAGGCATTTTCTTACAAAAACCTTTTATATTCCTTCAACATAATCTTTTCACTATATAAAAAAATCATGCGATAGGAACATGTTACCTAAAACTAATGAACGTGTTACTTAAACTCAACAAAAATTCCTCTTCATTTTAAAGAATAATTAAAAATTTAAAAACATAGTTTTCAACAATAGAACATTATTCAACCCAAAATAGTTAAAACATAAAAAAATAAACCATATAACGATAACCTAGAGTATTCCAACACTATTCAACCCATCTCATATTTGAGGATTTAATTCTCTAACATATTTTACCCATCTCATATTTGAGGATTTAATTCTCTAACATATTTTCATCTTAATAGGATGAAAAATAGCAATAATGATTTTAATGATTTTTTTAATTGTAATAGAGTTTCATATCTCTGTAATTTTTTTCAATTTACATATTTATAAAAGTGGTTGTAGATATCTAAATTGATGTTTTTATTTTTAACGTTATTGGGAACTTTCTAATCTATTATAGAAAATTATAAAATTATTTTCCATATATGTAAATATTAAAATAAAAAATTACTTGTCAAATTTAAAATAAAAATTATTCATTTTTTTTAGATTAAAAGATAAAAAAGATTCTCATTATATATTCTATTTATCATTATATAGATTTTTTTCTTTATTAATCATTTTGATAATTATAAAATGTAGTGGCCATATTATTTAACATCAATTAATTCTATAAACAAAACAGTAAAATTCAATAATTCATTTTAATTGAGCACATACACATTTTAAATTGATCAACGAATAATAAAATTTTATAACATAATAAAACAAATACACAATTTAAATTACCTTGGTCTGATGCTAACCCTGTGTTGTCCACTTGCCTTGTTGATCGTTGCTGAACTGTGTAAACACATCCCAAACCTTGTTCCACCCTGCCAACTAGGACAACTTCCTAGCCCAAACCTTGTTCCACCCCCCGTGCCCAAAACCTCGAGTAAACTAGTGTCTGTACTGATCCAATCCGACTACAGAACTCAACTCTCCTCTGTGCAATCCAAGAGAAACCTCCCCTCAAATTCCTCTCATTCCCCTAGAATGGTAATACTTCCTTCATAAAAAAATGCCTTCCATCGTAAGGCTCTCCCCGTCATATTGCCCCTTCACCGACTTTCCCCTCCTTCATTACTTTTCTTATCCATTTACTAATTATCTTATCCTTTCGTAGTTAATGCCCCTTATCCCATTATTCATTATTTTATCCTTATATTTAATGTCCTATCCCGTCCCGAATACATAATATTTAATTTAACAATATAATTTATTAACCCCCTTTAATTCTTTACTTAATTAATTAATGAGTCAATTAATAATTAATTAATCCTTGACAGTCATGAACAAGTAATTAATAATAATTAATTAGTTAATGTTATTTAAGAAATAATTATTGTTTAGTTAACTTTTAGGACAGTTAGATTATTAAATTAATTATAATTAATAATCTTATACATCTATTTAAGCAGGTTCGTTACATAAAAAGAATGTTGATATTTTTTCCATATTTCGGGAAAAGTTTTCTAAAGATTTATAAAATGTTAAAAGTAATGTTCATTTTACAAAGGGGAGACCAAGCAAGCTTAAAGATTTTTATTTTACTAGTGTTCAAGTTTAAATTCTAGGTCAATAATTATTAAAAAAAGTGATGTGATGGAGTATTTTAGTGACTATTGAATAACATTTTGTAATGTTGTAATCAATTCTAATTTTCAAAATTTTGTTTGATATTTTCAATATGATGAATGCATGTGGACAATTATTTTGCATTTAGCATTGCAACTATATAATCTTGTTTATACTTATGTCGAAGTATTGTTGGATAGTTTTTTTAGCACTGAGAGTTACTCTCAGATTGTGGAAGGATAACCCCAATACCCATAAGAAATGTTTGGTGGATGTTTGATTTATGTGAGTAGAGGTCAAATGGGGTAAACTCAATACATGAATGATTTCAACACAGAACTGGACAAGTAATGCATAGGGAAGTAAGGGCCTCATTAACTTTAGTTAGTGATTTGTGTTTAAGTGTGAGAAGAGGGAAGAATTAGTGAGAGGGGTGAACAACATTGCTATGGGCATCAGGATTTCAAGCAACATGGTGAAGAAAAACTCAAACTCAAGAGCAGTCTTCAGATCAAGCTTCAGAAACTCAGATATGTCCAAGCAACATAGTCACAACAACATAATAATCAAACCTACATTATCATGCAACTACAACAAATCGACTAGATTATCCATGCCTGAGTCATTCAATGTGATAGGGAATAAGATAACAAGGAAAATAACTAAAATTGGTCACGATACAAGTGTAATCAAACCTACATTACAATAGCATGAAAACCCTTGAATGGATCCTCCATGCTTGAGTGTTTTAGCATAGGTTTTACAGAGAGATGAAAAGAGGTTGACTTCTATTAATGCCAAAGTCTCAAATGTGATACATAACCAAAGAACAATTTTGGTATCAAAATATTACAAAATAAAGATCTTTTCTCAACCAATTGATGACCCTTAAAAAACTATCAAAACTACTTATTTATAATCATATCACTCCCCGACTATCAAGACTGTGATCTGATCACTACATTCAAATCATTGCATCTGAGCAGTCTTATGTTAGACTGTTCATGTATCCCTCTATTAGACGCAAGCTCGGATTGACATGGGTTGGCAGGAAAATCTTCTCCAAGGGGTACCACGGGTTGATAGTTCTAGATCCTCCACGCCTTCCATTTCTGGGGTGAGCTGAGGTTTCGACCACCAAACCTACCTTCCATTAACTGCTTTTCCTTGGGGACTCAACGAGACTTAAATCTCAGGCGGTGGCCACATGCTGCTCTCAGATAGGACACTGTATAAACATGTGATTACGAGGCTGCTCAAAAGTGGTTTGTGTTCAGACTGCTTTTGGGCCCACAATCCACCACCTTTCGCCACGTAGAACTTTCTCCTTACCATGGTCTCAATTACGAGACCACTCAAGAAAGTTATCACCTGAGTATTATGTGTCCCCACAATGGACTGTGACTGTAGATCTGGTCTCGATTTGTGATCTGGGAACACCTACTAGATTTAGCGCCAATGCGAAGTCTAATCGCCCACCAACTTTGAGGTCCACTAAAATTGTGCCTTGGAGGAGGGTGCTACCTTTTCCTTTGGCCCCTACGTTCATGCGACCCAAGGCTATGACCTCACATAAATACATGGTGGGGGTGCGACCAAGAGTGGTTTGGGACCAAACTACTATTCTCCCCGCAATCACCACGAGCTACCATGCGTCCCTTTCTCAATACCGTGGTTCCAATTCCAACCCAGCCTCAAACTTTTTAAACTCGAGCATCTTCTGACACAAAAATAAAGCACAACTATTGATCTCATGATATCAGATGAATCTTCTTGATTAGTGACTTATATGTGGCGCTTTCAAACTAATGGATCAGATCTACCCCTTTTCAAACCAACAGTCATGATTTTCTTCATGATTTGGGCTTCGTAGTTTTCAAATCTCAAATACCCTCTACCCCCAAATGCATTTATAGGAAGCCTACAATCCACTGATGTGTGGCCAAAAGAAATCTATGAATGAGATTCTTTCGGGTCTCCATACTTCATAACTCTCAAAACTCAAACTTAATTTTCCTCCGAGATAATCCCTCGAAGCTAAGGATCTGACGATGCGTGGACTTCTCAGATCAATGAATAGATCTTTTCAGGTCTTCATACTTCGGGAAAATCAAATCTCAAACATGGATTTCCTCCATATGATTTTACCCGAAACTAGGGATCGCATGATCCATGGCCCTCGTGGATTGATGGCTGATATTCTTTCGGGTCTCCGAACTTTGGTACTTTGACACTTCGTCTCATCGAGATTTCGACACTTTAGTGCTTCGGGACTTTGGCACTTTGACATTTCGGGAGATTTGGGACTTCGAAACTTTTAACTCTTCTGCACTTCAAGACCTCTAACACTTCAACACTTCGGGACCTCTAGCTTTTCGTCAGTTCGGGACTTCGGGACTTTAGGCTTCGGGTCTTTTGAATGTGAAACATTAAAAATTCCCTGGAGGAAAATCCCTGAAGCGAGAGATTTGTGGCCACGTGTCCCCGTTGATGGCTGGTCGAAATTCACTTCTTACACTTCAACACTTAGGAGATTCCAGAGGTCCTCCCTCCAAGATCAATGTCTTCTCTTGATTTCGATATCAACGGTCCATAATTGGTTCGGGAGTTCGGATTTCAACTCTTCGGGAATTTTATGGACTTGTCACTTCGAATCTCCAGAAGCTCATTTTCTCTAACACTTGGATCAGCTACCACATGTGCCCCTCAATATCAACAACTAATGTTCTCTTCGGGCTTCAAGGTTTTCAATGGCGCTATACTTTGTGCAATTTTGAAAATCTGAATACCCAAGGGCCGCTAATCCGAGCTTCACAAGGGATCTACGTCGTTGCAAACTAGACCCACCTCTTGCATGCATTTCAGTCGTGAACTAGATTGTTTTGAAAGCTACACTTCATGCTCAAGGTTGCATCTTACACAAGCAAAAGACTCAATCCCCTTGTGACCCTTTGACATCTTTATGTGATAACAAGTTTCATTGTATTACATGCATAGACACAATCACTTAAAAAAAATATTGCGTATATTTATATTGAAGTGTTGAGTTGTTGTTATCATCCACTTGAATCTTTATATGATTTTCAAATTCTGCATTAAAAATTGTTATTATGTAGTAATTACTATTATGTAAATGTGTATACATTAAGTAACCTAATATTATATATAAATTAATATAGATTTTTAAAAAAATGTTAAAGTATTAATTTCATATCTTAATAGTAATATGGAGAATTTATTCATTAGTATTTTATGTTAAGATAATTATTATTATTTTACCATTAAAGTATTTAGTTATTAGTTATTTATAGAATAAATCCATATTTTTTAATTCTAACTATATTTGAAAAATAATATATAAAAAGATAAATATTTTACAATTAATAATTTGTTCTTTTAGTCCTCACAATGTGATAGTTTTGAAACATATTTTCTACTAAGATAAGTAGTCCAAACTTAAAAAATTAAAGTTACAAAAACCTATAAATTACAATCCGCCTACTCACATAAGTAGTCCAAACTTAAAAAATTAGAGGTACAAAAACCTATAAATTACAATCCGCCTACATAAAAATAAGTCAAAAAGATAGAAGGAAAAGGATACCAATATAAAAAGGAAAAAAAGAAAGAAAACAAATTTAAAAAAAAATAAACAAAGGAAATACCAAAGAAATACAATCCACCTACATTAAAATAAAAGAGATGAAAAAGATAAAAATACAAAAAGGACGAAAGAAACCAAACAAATTAAAAAACAAGATAAATAAACGAAATACCAAAGAAAAAAAGAGAAACGTTACTAATTTTTTTTTTTAAATAAGATAAAGAAAAAGTTATAAAAAAATAAAAATAAAAAGGAAACGAGAAATGTTAAGAAAACTAATCAATAAAAGTGGAGGAGGATGGAAGCTAAATCTAAAAAACTCAAAAAGATAAAGAAAAGGAAAAAGAAAGAAATAGAACAAAAGAATAAGACACTAGCATAGCTACATAAACATCGAAAGGTTGATAAGATGAAAAGAATCCTTAAAAAAATATATTAAATTTTATTATTGATTAACAAATAAACAGTTGAGCTTCATTTATTTGGTGTTAATATTTTAATTTTTGTTAACTATCAAAGTAATTTTTAAATATGATTAAGTAAATTTAAAAAAGTAAACACATAAATGGATGTCTTTATAATAGCTAGGAAGTTAATGATTGAAATCTCAGCCATTTATTTTGTGTGACTACTAAGAATATTCCAGCCATATTTAATCTTGTCCATAGAAAACTTATTAACCACTAAACCCCTATTAAATCTGCCCATTGTCAATAGGTGTACGCCTGTAACAAGGATTAACTATGAAAAATGGGGAGCCAACAAGTGCTTAGCTTAATTTCATCATCTCTATTCATACATTTTTTTTTCATCACCATTTCCATGGTTTCTCTAATACCTCTTCTAGATAAGTGGTCCACACTTGGGATAATATTGGCACCTTCAATATAAATGTGATTCTTTGTCCTTATAAAGTGCTCAACCAAAGATGAATACTTTTCATGATTTTGAGTAATTGCAGCCTTGTGTTTCTTAATTCTAACCTAAAATGTTCTCTGAGTCTCACTAATGTAGTTTAGGCCACAAGAACAAGGGATGTTGTAAACTCTTTTTCTTAGTTTAGCGTCTACTAGATAAGGACACTTCTAATTGTTCTACGAGGTTGAAAAATGGTTTCTATATTTTTCTTTTTAAGGATTTTTCTTTAATTTTTCTTGGACATGTGTGAGCATCATCTTATGGTCTCCTTCATCATTAATATCTCTAGCTCTAGGGCTCCTTTTTTCCATCTCAAACGCCCTCTTCACATGCCAATCCTTATGACCCCTCTTTACAAAGAAACTAGTTAAGTGTTGTTTCTCTTTTTCCAAATGCTCCTCATAAAAAATTCTTAGGGATGTAATTGCCAAAATGTTAATGAACCCCAATTTTTGGGATGGATCATGATGGGAGTCAGCATGAAGATATTTTTAAATGTGTGTTTTCTTACAAAATGCCTCATGTGCCAAGGAACCATCCTCTTTTCTTAAAATGATAACACCTAGGAAAGGAATTGAATTATGGTCTTAGAATTCCATAGTGAACTAGATATGTCTTTTTTGATTATTAAGGTGCTTCAGAACTTGTTTAAGTTATCCCCAAGCTATTTCACATTTATACCATCCGCATATTTGACACAGAAATTAGGTTTTAAGGGGAGGAACTCATAGCCTTTTGTACAAAATGCTCCATAAAAAGATTTTCCACAATAGGGAACAATCGAGACTCCATTGCGACCCCACAAGTTTTTTCATAAATTATACCTTAAAAACTAAAACATGTAGACCTTAAACAGATTTCATCCAACCTAGTTGTTTATGAGTTAGTTGTCTTTTCAATCATAGTTATTTCTTCATTGATTGGTATCACTAGCACAGTAGCTAACTTGTGGCTGAGAACGCCAAAAGGTAGGGGATGAGAACGTGTGCTTCCAATATACTGAGAACGTGTGTCCTCAATATAAAACGTTTGTGGTAATCTATCTATGGTAATATGAAATGTTTGACTGCATTAGGTTGATAAATGGAATGTGGCAATTACATATAATTACAATGATTTTTTAATGTGATTATGTAAATGTTAAAAAGTACATGTTAACGGACGCCTTGATAAATGCAAGAAAGTTATGAACAATAAATCTGATCCATTGATTTTGGAGGACGACTAAGAATATGCCAGCATCTTCAATGCATAGCCATCAAATTAGGGTTTAAGGTTAAATAAGGTTAAAAGATCATTAATTGTGCCCATTGTCAATAGGTGTACGCCTTTCGGCGTAGTAATAAAAAGAAACGCCACAAAAAAACTAAAAAAAATGTCCTTGTTCTCTACCTTAATATTCTTTATTTTGTTTACAAAATGGGTTGAGTCTTTAACATAAGAGTGAGTGTTTCCAACCAACTATTTCAGTTTATTGACTAAGAATTTGGCCAAAAGAGTGAGTGTTTCCAACCAACTATTTCAGTTTATTGACTAAGAATTTGGCCAAAAGGTAAGTGGGGTTACAATAGTGTTGACAATAGGCCTAAGGGTTACATTTTATTTATGAATCTTAGGTAGGCGATAGGGTTACAATAGTGTTGACAATAGGCCTAAGGGACTCATTTTATTTACGAATCTTACGTAGGCCATAGATTCTCGGAATGAGTGGGCAGCTAGGTACGAGCTTCATCAAGAGACGACGTCTTAATAGCTTCCTACATTTCTTTCATTATTTTATTCATAGGATTCTTGTTTAATTTCTTATAACATCCACTTAAATTTAAATGTTCTTAACTCTCTCAAAGCTTCATTTTCTTTTTTGTTAATGTTACTCTTTGGTTTTCTAGACCTTAAGGCTAAGGATACGTCATGTCTTACCTCTTCAGCCATGTTTTCAGGGAGGTTTTTAATTCCGGCTTCAATGTTGCGAATGAAATCGTCCTTTGGGATATTCTTAGGCGCTAAATCAAAACCTAACCCTTTTTCCAGCACGCTTATTACATTATTGTCAACAGCCAAACTTGATAGGTTCACCACATTTCCAATGACTGTTCGTATCACATTGGTGGTCGGGCATAGTGTCGTTGTTCCCAGGTGAGTTGTAACTAATGTATCTCGAGTGGAGATGTTTCTCTTAGGTTGTGTCAACTATAGAATTCACTTGTTCAGAGTTGTGCCCAGAACCACTAACCCTAGGGCGCACCTCTAAGTGCTCATAATTCAAACCAACACTAATTAGATCCCCGGAAAAATTAGGTGTATAGCCAAACCCATCAATCCTACACTGATGGCTTCCAAAAAAATAAAGAGAACTGGGTGTCCTCAGCTATCCACGTGCCCTCCCCTCGTATTAACAAGCTCCACGCTAGGAGACGAGTACATTTATTTCTTAATACGAAATGTACAGTCCGAATATTGGAGAGGCGAGTTGAAACCAGAAGTCCGGCTTTCGTTGGACATCTTTCTTACTGGCGTTGGACGCTGGGCGAAAACACAAGCTATTTCTCCTTTGGTTTTTCCTCTTTTATTTTTATTTTTTAATTTGTTTGCGTTTTTCTTTTCTATCCGTTTCCTCTTCCCTTTCTGTCTTATTTTTATTCACTGAAC
>JZKD02S1688155.1:72183-97462 GCA_000966675.3 Picea glauca | reverse complement strand
AACTAATTTCAAGCAATATAATTTATAATGACTTGAAAAAAAGAAGAATATTTTCTTTGAGAAACATGTCTTATAATTTTCAATTTCCTAAATTTGTTACACTAAGAGAATCATTTGTTTCGAAAATTGAAAACAAAAACAACTTGGAGCATACTTGGATGATAAGTTTAAAACTATTCTATATAAACGAAATGGAAGCAAAGTGTCCCAATCAATCCCTAGAACTTTGCTAGCAAGATGCAAAGAAATTAATTGTTCAAAACAATGCTCTCTAATGGGGAATACAAATGTGTCCCAAACAAGAAAAAGGTCATCTCAAGGGATGCACATAGGAGATCACAGGTTGATATATCGTCCTTTTGGAAATCCACAAGACTTGTTTGTCCCATTTATTTTAAGAAAAGGTGGGAATTTCAATGAGTTGTTTTTATAAGAATGATTATATCTTTAGACATAATACTGACAAACAAACATGAGGACATGGTCTAATAATTCCCCATTTGTTCAAAGTTGATCTCACTAATTATATTTCCAATAAATTGTTTCCCACTTTCTCTTAATCTATCTTTTCAAAATGCTAGAATGGCCTAATTGATGCCATGGACTATAACATTAATATTTGGAAATGGTGTACAAGAAGAGTACCCTACCAACACAAGAGATGAGGTTGGTCAAACACCACTTATTCTTATGATACAATATATATTGTTGTGTCTCGAGGATCATTAATTAGAGGTGTGGACTCAAGGTTGAGTAATTGAATAAGAGTAATTTTTGTATATGATTTCAAAATATATGAGAAAAAATTGTAGGTTAAAAGTACAAAAAAATATATAAAATTTGTGGTTAATGATCTAATTTTAATTTCAATACAATTTCAAGATTTTAATATGTAATAACATTATTATGTGTATACAAAATTTTGCCAACTAAAATAATTAGTTGGTGGTTTATAAGGGTCTTAGGTCATGAACCTATTTCCTTACATATGAGGAAGATGAGATCTTAGCGAATCAAAATAAGTTTTAGGCGATACTCCAAGACCAAAAAAAAGATTTAGCTAAGAGTACATCCACAAGTAAATCGATATTCCATAGAGATCATTGTTGAGACTACCTTTAATATGATCATGTGCTTAAAAGTAGCATCCTACCTTAACCCCATATACAAAACCAGAAGCAAACCCATATCATAGTTAAAGGTCATGCCAAATATCCATAAAAAACAATATATACAAAAAAAGTAAGTTAATAAATTGATATATTCAAAAGAAATTGATGGATCTTCTTTTTTCAAATTCAGTAAGAATGTTGTTAAAGTTCTGATTCTTTTTAATTAATGAAAAAAATTGACTATAAAATTTTCTTTGAAAAGTTTTAGTTAATCTTATAATGATTCAAATCATTAAAATTAAAAAAATGTTAAATTTGTTTTCTTGTTAACTTAGATTTATAAAAAATTTCAGTATGTGTCCAAGCTTTAACATATCCTACATTTTTGTTCTCGCAAATATCTATGGATTGTCCATCCTTTATGCAAACTGAACAAAAACAAGACTCATTTCTTCTATCAAATGCAAGCCCATTTTGAAAACGTTTTGTTTTAACTGAATGTATTTTTCGTGTCCCAGGTATTGTACTAGCGTCATATGGGATTGATATATTTACATATTTGATTCCAACATACCAAAAAAACCTGCAAAAGACATGAACTTGTTAACTTGAAATCTCTCAAGAAATGATTGAAGATTGAATATAAATTTGAGCACATTCAAATTTATATATCCTTTGTACATACATGTAACATTTATATATAGACACACTATGCACATCCCTTAACAGATTATATTCATGGCTTAGCGCCATTTTGCACCATTCAACAACTTGTTCAGTGAATTCAAATTGACCGACATGAGGGTTCAACCGAAGTGCTCGTTTTATATATGCCCATGCACCGTTGTGATCTCCTTTTCCATGACCAGTCTCAAAAAAATTCCAACAATGTGTAATGTTTAATTTTTTATGAAGACGATATAACCAATAGAATGATCGTGAAGATTTGAACTGACTCGCACACCCATTTGACTATATCCAATTTCGATCGAATATGATTTCGGATTCTTTCAACGAATCATAAAATTTATCAAAACAATGTTGTACATAATGTTTATCGTGTGCTTGATCATCACTTATAAAAAAGTGATATTCTTTAATAACATGTCGATTGTTGTTGGTGCTTTCTATGTCATCAAGACTCCATTGAACATGTCTATATAGAACGTGGACAAATATCGTGACTTGATTAGAATGATAATATTCACTCTGTATTTTTTTTTGTGCAACGAATGTGTAATTCTCTGCAAAATCAACTACAGACAAAATTGTCCCTGGTGGAAACGACTTCACGAGATTGTTTGAATTGTAGATCTTGCCATCGAGCTCTATGTGAATGCTTGGTGTATTTATAGATTTCTTCCTCAAACTTCTTCAAAAAATCAATCACACATATTTTTTCTACCTTCAAATCAATCCGTTTGGAAATAACATTCGAAGAACTTGGAGCTGTGCTGTTGATATATTCATATCTCTTCCAATTGACTCTTATATTAGAAAATGATTGATCATTCATATTAATATGATACTTTGAATGAAACAAACTTAGATTTCCACAACGATCAAATTTCTTTCCACCAACACATTTGTTTTTGTAAAATAAATCATCATCTTCTCTTTCACATAGAATTTCAGATATAAAAACACGGAATGTGGAAGGAGGAGGTGAACCTGGCCACAGAGTTTTACCAAAATCCAAAAAAGTGTCGTAATACAACTCAAATTCCACATGATAATGACAACAACAAGTGTCATGAACATTGATGGGTCTAACAAACCATGGTTTTTGTTGCACAAATGTATTGATGAAAATTTTAACTTTTTTGTGCTCTTCTTTGAACTTATTGAACAACTCTATTTGTGTCATTGGAAATATATGTTTTGGATGTTCTTCATATTGTTTTCGTGCTATTCTTCGTTGAAACACATCCCTTGTATGTGGTGAAACACAAGATTCTTCCAACCAACAATTACGGGCCAATTCTTTAACATTTTTTGCAAGTCTATCTTTGTAGGGTTGTCTAGAAATCATTGTCCAATAAGCCAATTCATCATTTACATCTATTTGCAATCGAAATTTTCTATGTTTGTGCAATGTTTTTCTTGACGTTCCCATCGTTTTTGCCATGTGTTGTGTCAAACGATCTTTTATATTGCTAGATGAAACAACTGTTGTTTGTATCGCTCTACGTGCAACACAAACATCTTCTTTTCGAGATTTTCAAAAATCTTTTAATGCACTAGTTATATTGTTAAAGACATTTTGTTTCACCTTTGTATCCTTTATTGACTTTTGAATACCCAATAATGATGTAGCTTCTTTTAACTTTCTTGACTTCATTAGAAAAAATAAAAGTTGAGCTTGTACTGTTACCGATTCATCTTTGAAAAAAGTATTATACATATTCTTAGTTCGATATCTTTTATAATACTTAGCTTTTTTCTTTCCAAATTTGTCAGTATCAACATTTTCTAATATTTCATCATCAATGTTGATAGATTCTCCTACATATTTCAATTTAAAGTTTATATTAAAAAACATAATCTGAACAGAAATTCACTAAATTACATATACTTGAGTGTTCATCTTGTATTATCTAAATTTATGTACATACCTATAGGTGAATCAATTTCGGTTTCAACGTCTTATTCTTCAATTTCGGTTTCAACGTCTTGTGCTTCAATTTCTCTTTAAACGTCTTCTTCGACATTATGAGACAAATCTGTTTACGCTTTTTGAAAAACATCAAATTGTAATTACAATCAATTATATTATTTACAATATTTTAAATTTGAATTCTATACTTTGAATTCTGTACTTTTTGAATACAGTCCCAATGTGTGTCGTGTGCTCGATCATCATATGTGAATGCATACCTGGTTGAACTTTTTCTTGTCGAAAATCTCTATTGACATTATCATCGTTTATTTCTTCAATATTGGAACGTTCTCATTTCTTTCTCCAATAAAGCTCTTTCCTTTGTTTGATTTGACGAGTATCATCTCAAGTGCGATCAAATTTTCGCTTGCGTAAACTTTTGTTTCCCATGACTTTTATAGTTTTCTGTAAAAGATATGTTCAACAAAGACTTCACCTTGAAAAAATTCTCAACATTTATCTTTCAACATATAAATTGTTATTCCAATAAAAACTTGAACAAACATAAATTACCTTATTCAACAAATACCAAAAAGATGATTCAAAACTTTGTTTAGGTGCTCTAGAAAATCATCATGTATTGATATCGATCCTCCAATTAATCCTATGGAATAGAGGGAAGAAATAAATAAATAAAAGAATACAATTACAATCAGTAATATAAATGCTTTGAAATCCGTATCCTCGAGCTCATATCCGTTTGTCCATCCGATGAATCATGTTAAATGTGTTCGGACGAATGCCTATTTATACAATTTGGCACGAAATGAAACGATACAACGTGTCTTTTCATTTTTTCTGACCGACGAAATTCGCTCAACAACCTTTCGGCCAAAAGAAGGTTTTTTTGGCCAAAAACCTTGGAAACTGTTCAATTTTGACGGTTTCCGATAGATTTTAGTTTTTTGGATGAAATAATAGTTTTTCGGCCGAAAACATGAAATTGTGACTAAAAACAAAAACCAGAGAATTTCCCCAAGCTTACCTGAACTTCAGAGGTTGCAGACTCTTGCAAATTCTAAGAATTTTGTTTTGAAAATGACACTAGAATTTCCAAAATTGAATCTACTTTCAATTCCTACAATTTTTTTTTCATTTTCTTTATTTTTATCTAATTTTATTTAATTTAAAAAAAAACACTACATAATATTTTCAGCAAACATTATGATTTGGTGAAAAGAAATATCGGTATCTCTAAAAATATGCAGTAAAAAATTAGAAAAAAATATATTCATAATCCTTAAATTGTTCTTTTCAAAAGGGTATATTTAGATTTTAGTTTTAAGTAAAAATTAAGATAGATACAAGGTGTAGAAAAACACGTGTTTAAAATCTGCAACGTTTTGAGCTTGGTCAACTTAAAAAAATTCTAGAAATTATAATATTCATCTGTTAGATTCAAAATTATAGTCATAATAAAATAGAGTCTCTGTAGATTGTTGCAATATATTTCGTTTCTTAAAAACATAAGTTTAATAATAGATACATTGTTGTAGGAAAAAGTAACTCATTATCATTCCTTTCATGTTTAAGGAACATATTGTTCAACAATTGTCAAATTGACATATCAAATCGTGATAAAAAAAAATTGAAAAATAGTCATTGAAAAGCTAACAAAATTCTTCACAAGTTTTGTTTTTACTGTAAAGTGAAATTATAAATAAAAAAAATACTTTTGTATGCTGGAAGTTGAAGAACTTGTGAAAATACAATTTTTTTCTCATAAAACAAGCAAAAGTGTAATTCCTCTTCATGATTTCACCCAAAAGTGGAATTTTCGCGGTGATGAAAGTTAAAAAATCTTCCAATGAACAAATGAAAAGCTAAGTAAACGGAGCTCTCACTTGGATTCTTTTTGGGTTTTCTTTGGAAACCTAGTTAATTTGAAAATGAATGATATTTATGAAAATCTATCAAAACTTGAAAGCCACAATTGGTTTTAGGATAAGAAAATAAACTAATGGAAAAAAGTGATACCCAAAATGTGCAAAATTTTTAGGGTGTGTTGAGGACTCAACAAATGAAAATTCACTAGACACACCCAAAATCTAAATCTATGAATACATACCTTTGGACAAAACAAATCAATTTCAAGTAGAGTGGTTAGAATAAAACTTAGAATAAAAGGTGTTCATAACTTCTTGTATAATCAACTTTGGAGTGAATCTTTACCTTGTAATGAAATGCTTAGTTATTTATCCAAGTAGAATGATAAGTTTTTTTTATTGATAACTTAAGCTTTGAGAAAGAAAATGACTTAGATTACACTTTCACTATCATGAGTTTTTAGATATTTCTAAGAGTCACCTCGACGGAGTCACCTCAATATCACAAGACTTTCTCCACTACCAACTAGTATCCATAGCCCCGATGAAGTCACCCCAATATCACAAACCTTGCTTCACTTCCATGGAGCATCCATAGCTCTCACAAAGATATTTTCATTCCTTCATTAGATAATATGTTTCACCTTATTATACTTCCCTTCCTTGAACCCTTTAAAAATATTGTTTATTTTCTTGTCTTTTCTTTTTATATAATATATTGTCATTTTCTTCAAGTAGAAGAGAATAAGGTGAAACAAAGCCTTCAATATTTTGAGGATGATATATTTTGGTGAAGGCATGAATCAAGTAATTAGGCATTAGGATTTTCCTTTCAAGAGAATAATGACATTCATCCAACTCTTCTCATTTCTTTGGTCATCTTTACAAACATTATGATTGGTAACAACTAGTTCTTCCATTGACAAATGCATTGAATGTGTCTAAAATTGCATATATAAATGAAACTATGAATAACTCTCTACCTCCTTGTTTAGTTCATAGTTGACTCGTTTTACTTTTGATAGAAGAAAGAATCAAATATGTATCAAAGAGACATGTTCCTTGTTTTCACTAGTGTTGAAAACTCAACATACCTAAAGAGGGGTAAGGGAAAACAAAATTCAACTAAAACATGCAAACTAAGTAATGGTAAACTTAATYGTTTGGAAMTAAAATCAAACCAAAATTGTGCAAGACAATTAGGTGAAATAACGCTTAAGAATTTGGCCATTGACAAAAAGGGAATCAAGTTCCACTTGTAGACTTTGTAACTTGCATGTGCTAATTTATTTTTTCTCTACAATCTGGTAGGGACCAAGCCATAAATATTGAAACTTAATATGCTTTCTTTAGGTTCATTGAGTTTATCCCATTTAAGGACCAAATCACCTATCTTAAAGTTTTTGTCACCAACATTGTGTTCATCAAACCACCTTTTGATGATTTGTTGATGAGCCACAAATTTATATTTAGCTTTCTCCCATTCCTCCTCTAGCATAATCAATGTATCAATTCTAATCTAGAGGGTAGAAGAAGGCTAACCCCTTAAGGCTTGGGATAATTTTAATGATGGTAATAAAACATTCAAAGGAAGAATTACTTCTTGCCCATAAATCAAATAATAAGGACAATTTCCCAATGCTTCTCTTGGTGTGACTCTATTTCCCCCAAAAGCATTGGATAAAGAGTTATGCTAATTCCTATGATTTTCGACTACAATCTTTTTTAGAATAAAGATCACATTTTTATTTGTTAATTTAGATACTTCATTACAAGAGAAGTATGAAGCATTGTCAAACACAATAACTAAAGGAACTCAAAAAAACTCAAAACCTAGTGATCAAATGTTGCTCAATGAATTGAATAATCACCTTTTTCATTCACTAGTGTCATCCCATTGAGTAAAACAATCCATCACAGTTAAGATGTACTTGTGTTGTTTCTACAAATGTGGGTGTATTTATCCTATAATATCAATGCTCCATTGCTTAAAAAAATATGTTGATTAAGACATGTTGCAATGTATGGATTCTTTTTTCTCTCTTCCCACACTTAATAGGTTTTACACTTTTGCACATAAGCGTGTGCATCTCGAAAGTATCTAGATCTCAAAAGCTTGTGAGTTGTAGATTCGCCAGCAAAATGGCCTTCAATTGGCTCATCCAGAAGTTGTAGATTGGCCAACAAAATGAATTTTTCATCATCATCCTTATCCAAACATCTAAGTAATACTCCATCATAGTTCTTTCAGAAAAGAATGCCATTTATTAGCTTATGTTTTGAAGATTTTAAAAGTAAATCCATTTTTTTCTTTCGAGTTTATATGGCTCGGACTAGTCCCATGGTGTAAAAAATATGTTAAACCTGCATACCATGAGTTTGTGTTGGCTGGAATATAGAGGATTCCATTGGTGAGAACTGTGAGTTCATTCTCCCATCCGTCTTCTTCCTTTCCTGTAGAATATTGCAATTATGTTTGCAACTTACAAAGTTCTTTCCTGAGTAGGCTTGAATCAAAATCATATTCTGGATAGTTGTCATCCAGTTTCCTCCTCTCCCCTAACTCTTAATAAATAATGACCAAATAGTGGGGCGACGAACTATCACTTTAGTATGAGTTTTCAAAATGTAAGGCATATTAATAGCCCTCTAGAGAGCATGTGCTTGTTTGTCTACAAAAAATTAATCGAGCTCTGGTCCTTGAAGGTTTGTAGTCATGAAAGAAACAAGTGCTTCATTACCTTCAACATCTCTTTGCATTAGCATAGTTACAAGAGAATGATTGAAAGTGAATGTGTACAGATGAAAATCAAGATTGAAATTTAGATGAATGTGTAAAAAAAAAATCAAAATCAATATTTGGACTTTCAATCTTGGGAAGATTGAAGATTGAAATACAATTTTAATTTTTTCTAAAAACTTATTTTTCTCTTTATTCCATTTAAATTCAACATCCTTCTTAATTAAACTTTTTAGAAGTTTGACAAATTCTACAAAGTCATGGATAAATTTACATATGAACTTAATTTTTCCCAAAAAAATTGTAATTGTAGTTTTAGAAAGCTTTATTCAATTCAGAGGATTCAATAAACAGATGAATCTTCAGTTTGAAACATGGTTTTCAGTCTATCTTCTTCAACCACCAAAACTTATTGAATCCTAAGAAATCATCACGTAATGAAAACATTTAAGATCCTGATACAAGCTACAGGATCTGATCTATAGGAGGAATGAATCTGTGAAAGCTTTATTCAATTCCCAGAAGTCAATACACAGATGAATCTTGCCAATATTTCTTCCTCATTGGAATCATTTTAACTACCCAAGCGAAATGTCAAACTTGAAAGATAATTTTGACATTAAGAAGCTTTTTTTTTTTTTCAAATCCTTTTGTTGGATGAATATATTGCAGCATTACAACAAAAACAAATATACTACTACACTTTTAAATTCTATAGTATATATTCTAACATAAAGACTCCGCAATTGAATACCTAATGTTTAGGATAATTGTGTTAAAATCGAGTTGGTAAGTGTTGGAGTTGCTCACAGCGCACGGGAATACTGTATCTATGCTTTTAGAAAAGATTTATTTGACGAAGATCACGGACTGGTGTTATGAGCCATGACTTCATCCTCACCTCACTCTCTTATTAAAAGAATGTCAAGGGGCACAATGTTATTGTGTGAAGTATCACTGAGATCAATGTTGCTTGGTGTACATATTTTTAGGTAAGAGTTTTAAGTTTTATATAGGGTGTTGTTTAAACATTTTATTTTTGAATTTTTTATGGAAATTTGAAGAAATTTGAAGAAGTGTTCTTAAAATTTAATTTTTAAGAACGTTCTAATTTTATTTAGAGTTCCAATAATTTTTGGTCAAATTTAAATAAAAAATTGATCGAAAAATATCCCCATAAAAACTCCATAAAATCACTACAACTAAGCAACCCTTTTATGACGGATGCAACCCATCATGGTATCTTTTATTGCACCACCTTCGTCGTGTGTTGTGATTCACAGTCATAATTTTTGGCCAAATTTAAATAAAAAATTGATCAAAAAATATATGCCCATAAAAACTCCATAAAATCACTACAACTAAACAACCCTTTTATGACTTATGCAACTCATCATGGTATCTTTTATTGCACCACCTTCTTCCCATCATAATTTATGTTGTATCTGGACTATAAATCTCATTATAATTTGTTGCACTATAAATCTCATTATAATTTGTTGCACGATCATTGTAAGCAGCTAATATGAACGCACTGGCTTCAATATCCACGCCATTCCTCCCTCTGTAATGCTATTATTTTGTCTGGGGAACATTACTTGGACTACAAATCTCATTTAAATTTGTTGCACGATCAATGTAAGCAACTAATCTGGATTCTTTGTCTTTGATAATCATATTACTTGGGAGCATGTTATTTTTTAGAGCTTGCAATTGAGGATTCTTTTGTATTCAAATGTTCTCCTACTATAATATGTTTGTGTTGTATTTTTAAAGATTTATTTGTTTTTTTTTTTAAATTAGTAGTTTATGAAGACTAGAGATGTTTAGCTCTTTTCTTCTGAGATATGTTTATTTTTATTCACGATTTAGTAAAGGTAAGTTCTCCGCATAAAGATGCATTAGGTTGATTATTTCTTACTTCCAACACTCTAACACTACTAAGAAGAGGTGGTCCCATGGCTAGCTTCCAAGCTCACATGATAGATCTGCAAAGTATCGTAGACCCAATGACTTTGATGCTTCACACCCCTCATACATTTCTTTGTTCCCTTGAATGTTAGAAGTACTTATCAAGTGCAACAAATCTCTTCCATGGAATATTTTTTTCTTGAACTTCTTCATTATTCATGTCTTGTCTATTTGATGCATTCCAATTATTTTTTCATTTTCCTACTTTTAGATTTTTTTTTCACTTTGAAATATTTCTTAAATTGTGTTTTTGTTGGTTTCCACTTTTTTAAAAATTCTGTATTTGTTGAATTTTGATATTATCATGTTCTTTTCATTAATAATGAAAAAAATAGAGGAGACAACAAATTAAAATGTATTAAACATGAAAAAAAAAAGGTTTTAAGTCATTATAATAATTATGAAGAATATTAAGAAAATCCAACAACTTGTAACAACCATATAATTTATTGATAAGATATTTACAAATCATGATAATTATAAAGAATATATAGAATATTAAGAAAATCCAACAACTTGTAACAACCATATAATTTATTGATAAGATATTTACAAATCATGATAATTATAAAGAATATATAGAAATTTGATAACAATGGAAATAGTTTTTTAATGAAATTTTTTGATATAAGATATTTACAAATCATGATAATTATAAAGAATATATAGAAATTTGATAACAATGGAAATAGTTTTTTAATGAATTTTTTTGATAAAAAGTTTTGAATCATTATAATAATTATGAAGAATATTAAGAAAATCCAACAACTTGTAACAACCATATATTTTATTGATAAGATATTTATAAATCATGATAATAATAAAGAATATATAGAAACTTGACAACCATGGAAATAGTTTTTTAATGAGATTTGTAGTAATTATGTAATGTTTTATTTTTAAAATATATATATTTTATTAATATTTATGTTAATAGATAGTATTTATTATTAATATAATAATTGATTTATTGTAAGATAAATATATTTGTAATTATAAATAATATTATAAAAATCCAACAACTTATAACAATCATATTGTTTGTTAGAGTATTGGTAAGTCATGACAATTCTACAAATTAATATTAAGAAATTAATAATTTATAATATTAAATAATTTTTAATGAGATATTTATAATAATTATATAATATTTTATTGTAATAATATATAAATTTTATTAATTTTTATGTTAATAAATGGTGTTTATTACTTATGTAACACTTGATTTGTTGAAAGTATGTTTGTAATTGGAATGTGATAAATATTTCACAAATACTTGTAACAATTATATAAATTATTGGTAGGATATTTGCAAGTCATGATAACTATTTTTAATAATTAAACAATTTTTTAATTTGATTTGTTGTAAGTATGTTTGTAATTATGAAGAGTATGATAAATATTTTAGAACAACTTGTAACAACAATATAAATTATGGTTAGGCTAAGTCATGATAATGATTTATAATAATTAAAGAAATTTTTAATGATATATTTACAATGATAATATAATGTTTTATTGTTACAATATATAAGTTTTATTATTTTTTATGTTAATAGATGTTGTTTGGTATTAATAAAACAAGCTGTGAACAAATAAATTTTCATGCACACTTATAAGGGTGCATTGGCTCGCACCGCTTTGTGGCTGTTGATTGGTTCGACTTCCTCAACTACCCTAACTATGAGTTCCTTCTCATATGTGCCCCTAACTATGAGTTCCTTCTCATATGTGCCTGGGATGATCTCAATGCACACATTAAGGAAAAAATAAATGTGATAAATAAATAAATTTAAATATTAGAAAAAAAAATTGATTTCTAATGTGAAACTATGAAAAATATGTCAATTTTTTTTGTCAACAAAGAAACTAATTGACATTCAATGCTGAGTGAATGTTATATATCATGCTTGACGACATGTATAATAATTGATTTGTTGTAGAGTAAGTATGTTTTTTGTTTGACCTTTTTCTCTTTCTTCCTAAATATAACATGTGAATGTGTATGGAAAACAACAATCAAATTAAACTATATATTTTGAAGTTATTTGTCATTATTTTTATGATTATAAAATTTCCCCTATTTTTTTAATATTTTAAATTATAATATTTGTTTCTAAACTTTATCTTTAAAGTTATACATAAATAAACACTTTTTATATCCTTTATTATTTTCTAATTTCATTAAGGATGACACTTTTTTTTAATGAATAAATGCTAAAAACTACGATAATTACCTTTTTACCTTAATTACATTATGATGAAAAGAAAGACGATTAGTTTTTCTATAACTTTTATAAATACAATTACTACAAAGTTATATTATTTAAATTTAATTATTTTTTATAAATACAATTATTATAAAGATATATTCTTTAGAAAAGAAAAAGTCATACCACCATCTAGTTTGATAATACAAATTTAAAAAAAGCAATAACGTCTATCAACTTGTTATTATGACAATTCTAAAACTAATGATGACTAACTTACTTGTGTAAAGTCATATAAATTGACCAAGCAACAAAACTAGTTTATAATACATCAACAAATTCAAACATTTTTGTTACAATATTTAAGATAAGCATCCTTTTGAATTCCAACCATACAAGATAGAATGGAAGGGTCTTGATTTCCAACTTGTTTTGACTACTATTGAACTATATCTTCTTCTATTTATGCTATTTGAATTGGTCTAAGAGAGCCAACTAAGACAATTGAGGATGCATAGTTCCTCATCTCTTCAAACAGAAGCCTTTGTTGTAATTGTAGATGCTAAACATTTTCCCACAACTCTTTTATCTTGTCTTCTTCTTCCACTAACTTCTCCTTAGGATGCTTGGGAAGTAAGTGTTCGAGATGCTTAGGTAGATTATGCAATTTTTTGGGCAATGCTAAAGCATGCATGGATAACCAAGGTTGATTCACATTTTGGTTTTTCACTTAATTATTTTACATATCTGAGAAACTTGAATTAGTGTTTGAGTGATCTAATTCAATACTAGAAACCGATTGACTCTCAGATTGCTTGGTATCTAGCAGGGTTGTAGCAAGGTTAGGGGTTGGAGGAATTAGATTAAGACATTGTGAAATTTCTTGCAAGGTTAATTCCACTAAGCTTTCTATAGTGTGAATCCGAGTTTGTTCCCTACTTTTGCTCACTATTTGGGAGCTGTTTCATTGTCGAGGAACTAAAGGGGCTACATGAAAAGAACCAATTTCCCTTGTGTAAGCTTGGGTAATGTGTCTGAATGTGTTTTCTTCCTCATTAGATATTGCATAGGGTATGGTTTTAGAATCTATTATGGAGTTTTCCAAATCTTAACATGTAGGATTTTCAAAGGAAGTCTCAAGGTTTGAAAATTCAATTTTTCTCTATTGTTTAGTAGGTTTCTCTATTTGTTGTTCTCCTTGATTGAATTATTGTTGTGTATTAGTAATAACATTTTCTTTATCTTTTTCTTGATCAATTGCTTCCTATTGAATATTTTTCTACTCTTTATTTTTCTTCTCCTCCTCTTCAACTAATTTTTTTTCTTCTAAGTTCTCCAGGTATTTTTCTCTAGCCTCAACCTTCGCTGCAATTCTTTTAATTTATTCAAACAACTTTGGTTCTTCAACTTGTCTTCTTCTAAGTTATTTATTCTTCTATCTTTTTTTTCAATTCTTCTTCTTCTTGTTGTCTCTTTTACTACTCTTCTCTTGCTTTCATCTTTTCCTCTTCTTTTAATTTGGCCTCCTCATCTCTTATTTTCTCTTCTTGTTCTTATTTATTTTCCCTCTCTACTTCAACCAATTTTTTTCTAATTACATTCATTTGGTCATCTGAAGTCATCCCATAAAAGGAGGCAAAGCATAAAGATCTCAATCTAAATTGAACATCATCCCAATATTTTGCATTCTCAAATGGGATCTCACTCTTCCATTGCTCATGATTGTATGGCCATGTCATAGAAATCATATCACAATGTTTAGTAATAAGACCAAATAGATCATGTCTTTGGAATTGACCTTGGGGAAACCTATACTCTAGCATATCATTGGCTTCTTGTCTTGCATGTTTGGGAGTTGACAGACCATAATGTCCCAAATAAAAAAAATTGGAGCATACTTGGATGATAAGCTTAAAACTAGTATATATAAACGAAATGCAAGAAAAGTGTCACCGCCTTGGAGCTCTATAATCGATCCCTAAAACTTTGCTAGCAAGATGCAAAGAAAAACGTCATTTCGAGGGATGCACATAGGAGATCATGGGTTGGCATATCGTCCTTTTGGAAATCCACAAGACTTATTATAAGAAAAGGTGAGAATTTCAATGAGTTGTTTTTATAAGAATGGTTATATCTTTAGATATAATACCGACAAACAAACATGAGGACATGGTCTAATAATTCCCCATTTGTGCAAAGTTGATCTCACTAATTATATTTCCAATAAATTGTTTCCCACTTTGTCTTAATTTATTTTTTTAAAATGTTATAATGATATAATTAATGCCCTGGCCTATAACACTAAGATTTGGAATTGGTGTAGGAGGGAAGAAGAAGACCCCACCAACACAAGAGAAGAGGTTGGTCAAACACTACTTCTTCTTATGATACAATTGTTGTGTCTTGAGGATTATTAATTAGAGGTGTGGACTCAAGGTTTACTAATTGTGTAACATCTCGCTCTTGCGCACTGAGCGAACTTATTTTTTGAGGACACTTGCTCGCAAGTGATCCAAATTTTATGCTATTAAAACATTGATTTTGATTATGAGGCATTATGGGTTGGTGACCTGTTGTTTTACTGCATTGACATAGACAGGTGCTATTGATTCGGTTTTAGTGAGTGTGCAAAATTTTGGACCTCGAGGATGCAGAGGCATCGATGGAACCCCTTGGACTCTGGATCGAGTCGGGGAGTGCACCATTGGAGTTTGATTGTTTTATTGTGATATTAGTGCATCTGATTAGATGATATGATTATGGATATATTTATGACATGATTCATTGATGATGTAGGCTTACAATAGCTTGCCGACCAGACTCACATGTGGAGTAGAGGGGTCACGCATGACTACCAGAGATGTTGAGGGAGAGGTGTGGACAACAACCCTGCCACAACCTATTAGCATTCTCGCCGTGGCTCGAACTATAGGTTAACGTTTACCTAGTTCAAGAGGACCCACGATGTCGTGAGGGCAGACTGCGACAGTCACTCACGATGATTCTAAGGGGCGCGCAATAAGGCGGGGGCCTTATTCCTTAGAGGCCCTTAGTCTCCCATAAGTTCACCTAGCAGAGTATTGACTCCAGGGGTTTTTGATGTTTACCAAGTCAGTCAAGAGGCGAGTGGCACCCTTGGAGCACGTGGTACGTCTTGAAGGGCACGTCGCGCAAGAAAAATGGAAAGAGGCGAGTGGCACTCTTGGAGCACGTAGTGCGTCTTGAAGGGCACGTCGCGAGAGGGAACATTGAGGTGAGTGGCACCCTTGGAGCACCTAGTGCATCCTTAATGGCATGTCGCGTTGTTAATAATAAATGAATGAACCTAGATGGCCTTAAGACGAATAACATGATAAGAATTTTTAAAAACAATTTCCCTAATAAATTGTCACCCAACACGAAAATTTAAGGTCTAGGTCTAAATTATGCTAGTGGTAAAAGTTTATCTACTTATATATATATAATCTTCATTAAATATTGTAACAAGAAGGGAGTAAGCAATTTAATTGATTCATAAAAATCTGTTAGGATAAAATTAAAAAAAAGGGAAATAATTGTTTTATTATTTTACGATAATTTAAAATTTATTAATTAAAAAGGGAAAAGGGTTAATTTCTACACTTGCCAATTTGAGTTCTAAATGAAAAGGGGAAAGAGGGAAATCTAAAATATTTAGGAAACTAGGAAAAGAGGGAAACATAAAAAGAAAAGGGAATCCCAAGGGAAAAAGCATAAATTCAAACTTAGTAAGGTATCTAGTATTTAAGAGCTTTCTAATTTTAAACTAAACTAGCAAATTAATAATGGGGAAAGTCATTAAAACATGTAAGGGATTTTGGAGACACCTAGGAGCGATTCTAGAAGTGACTCTAGGTGGGTGAGGGAAATAGGGGTAATTAATTAATTAAAGAAATTAATTTATGGAGGAATGAAGGGGATGGGTGACACTTGTACGAGGAGGAGTTTTAGGATTTAATTTATTAAACATTAAATTAAATGGGATTTTGGAAAGGTAAAGGACTTGGAAATTCTATATAATGGAGGGAGAGAAGGATGAATGATGTCTTCTGTTTTGCGTAACGTTACGCTGTAGAAATCTCTACTTGACTGACTTAGCTTGTGGGAGTTGGGATACCCAACTCCCACAGGAGTGGTAGCTTGGCCTTGCGAGGCGAGATGGGAGCTAGCTGAATCTCTGGATAGCGTGTGTGGCCCCTTTGCGGCTCGGGGGGCTAAGGGGGAAGAAGAGTACCCCTAGCATTGGCTGGGAGGTACCGATGAAGTCTCGTCGGTCGAAAAGCGGGAGTTGCATGGAGCGCACAGGACTTCAACTCAGAGCGGGCGATTAGGCGATGGTACACTTTCTTCATTTTGTATGGTAGATTGTTGTAGGATATATGCTTGGGATATGCTTGTTTAATTGGGTAAGTATATTGATTGTCTAGATTGTTGACTGAAATTTTTATAGCCTAGCTCGATGATTGATTGACTCCCATGGCCTTCGTTTCCCCGCATGTCTTGATCACCCTGTGGTGTATTGATTGTGACCATTGTGGTTGTTTTTCCTTCGTCCCTAGCTCATAAGTCCTCGCCTGAGAAGTCGGCTAGGAGCCTAATCTACGGTCGTCGCTTCGGCATTAATAGACCTATGGATCTCAACGCCCTGCTTTTCTGTGCGAGGATGATGAGCGAAGGACGAACCTATCAACCGTCTACCTTCGTTGTTGTTCTTGGATGGTTGGATCCTTTCGGTTCTCTTACTATTGTCTGCATTTTGTATTGGTATTCTGGCAATGAAAAAAATGAATTGACTCATGTCTGCATTTTGTATTGGTATGCTGGAAATGGAAAAACGAATTGATTCATGTCTGCATTTTGTATTGGTATTCTGGAAATGGAAAAATCAATTGATTCATGTCTGCATTTTGTATTAGTATCCTGGAAATGGAAAAACGTTTTTGCTTTTAAAAGTTGCCAAAGATTTCCGTTTAAAATGCCCACGTTTTTGCTTTCAAATGAGACATACATTTTCCGTTTAAAATGCCCATGTTTTTTCTTTCAAATGAGATTGAGTTTTCCATTTAAAATGCCCACGTTTTTGCTTTCAAATGAGACAGAGATTGCCGTTTAAAATGCCCACGTTTTTGCTTGCAAATGAGACTGAGTTTGTTGTTTTAAATGCCTACGTTTTTGCTTCCAAATGAGACTGAGATTGTTGTTTCAATTTCCCACATTTTTGTTTTCAAATGATGGACTGAGTTGATCTTAAATACCCACGAATTGCCATTAATTGGTAGCCTGTGCTTGCTGAGGTATGGCACGGTGATTCACCATTAATTGGGACTGCGTTTTGTTGCTGGTGTGACCACGTTTTGCCCCTTTAAATGGTTGATTGCGGTTGCTGGATTGGACACCATTTGCCTTAAATGTTGCTTGCGTTTTACTATTAATTACCATTTTAATTGCAATGATAAAATCTATATTATTGCCTTATTAATTGCCATGTTATTTGCTACCGTGAGTTAATGATCAGCGTATTCCTTCTTTTTGATTAATTGCCGCAACGAGTTAAATGGTTAAACAATATGAAATTGCCTTGTTATTGAGCTATTAATTGTTATGTTAACAGTCATGTAATTGCCTTGTTACTGTTATATTAATTGTTATGTTAATCAACATGTTAATCACCTTGTTATTGCTTTATTACTTGTTATGATAACAATCATGTAAATGGCCTTGTTATTGCTAATTGAATCGTTAGGTAACTGCTATGCTAATTGCCTTCTTATATTGCGACAACAATGTTAGTAGTTAGCAATTTCCTTCTCAATGATAATAGACAACTAGTATTATTGGCTCGGTCAATATAGCTAGACTACATGTTGAGATTAAATTGTTCATAGGTGTTATAATAGTAGCATCCTACATTAAGCTAGTTAATACTGTTATTCAAGTTAATGGATAGTTGGATGGAGATTTTGGATTAATGTAGAATTGTCCAATTAGGTTGTATTAATGATTAAAATTAGGTTGGTGAGTAAAGACTAGATTGCCAATTTTAGACTTGCTAAATTGATTATAATGGAGGTTAGATGATATTTGTAATTATAGTTTAAATATTTATTACTTAGACTTGCAAGATTGATTATATTAACGTTAAATTAGTGGGTGCATTATTGACTAATTGTAACTTTGACGTGGCCTGTTTAGAATGGAACCCATGTTAAAATAGATTGTATTCATTGACTGGTTTAGACTGAGTGATTGGTTGGGTCGAGGATGATGTCATGTATTGGCTTGGATCATCCCTTGTCTTCTTCCTCTAGCATTTCGTCGACCTGTTGTTGGGGTATGGGTGTGGTTTTTCTGATCGGTATTCGGTTCATAGCATATCCATTTGTCTAGAGTCCTCGGTCTAGATAGCTTATGTTGCGCCAAGGTTATTGATGCGTCTATCACTTGGGAATGACATGATTCCTGATGACAGGATCATGGCGCGCCCTATGGGATAGAGGCGAGTGAGAACTTGGCCGGAGTCGGTATGTTCTGTGTGAGTGTTGTCAAGCATTGCCAGTTAGTTTATGGCACATGGGTTGAATTCCTTTAGGCATTGGGTTTGTGCGCCTAGAGGTTCTAGTCCTTGTTGTTTGGATGTTACATCGGGATGGGGATGTTGTCCCTTAGCTTGTAGGCATGGTCGTTTTGTGTCGGGCAGGTAGTCGTTCCTCCTTATTGTTCTACGCTTGATTCACCCGGTTTCCCTTGTGTTAGTGAGTGGAGTCATAGTTGCTAGTTTTCCTGGAATGCATGCTTGCGTTCGTCATTAGTGGTGTGGTTAACTGTTGTTGTTGTCATCTTTCTTCCAAAACACAAAATAAAAATAAAAATTGCACTGTTGTTTGCTTGTAGTCGTAACGAAGAGGGGTCGTTACATATGGTATCAGAGCAGGTTCAACCCTGTGATTGTGGATTGCCAGGATTTCCATTGCAGTAAACCCGTGAGTATTAACCCTTGCGTTAAGTAAAAACCTTAACGTGTCCTCCTGGAGATGGCATTTAGAGGGTGCCCCTGAGGGTCAATGTGCAATAGCTAGTACCGTTAGCATCCTCCGATATCTCAAGAGAGATGAGTTCTAGCTTCCACTAGTGTCATGGATGGTGGTGTCATCGAATCATAGTTGTAGAGCAAGGCGTGTGCTTCACACTTCGTGTTTACGACCTCCAACATGAAGGTCCACATGGTGGTCTTTCGACTGAAAGGGAGATCTCTTTTATGACAGAAGACGCTCCTGCCCCTTTTGAACATGGTCGTCGACGACGTGTCATGGAAATTGTTCGAGGGATAGTTCCAGGAGAGGTATGTTTCTAAGGAATTCGTTGAGTGTTAGCTCAACGAGTTTGACGCCTTGCGATGAGGTAGCCACACGGTGCCCGAGTACGAGGCCTGTTTTGGAGCTGCTTCAATATGCTCCGCACCAAGTTACCCAGAAACTTAAGGTCAAGAAGTTCGAGTTTGGCCTTATTCTTAGAATTCATCTTCTAACTAGGGTACCAAGAGTATTGGACTGAAGAAGGGGTGTTGGACGTGTGGGGAGCCACAATACCAGCGCGACTGCCTGGTGGAGAGGACTAGAGCGTCTAGATCAGCTAGACCCATTACCGTGGGAGATATGGGCAAGGCCCATCAGATTTATGCAGCGGTGAATAACCGCCAGGCAGAGCACCAGTCGACTGTGCTTGAAACATAGGGTACCATCGCTGACCAAACCCTTAGTATTTTGATAGATCCCGATGCTATCGAGAGTTTCATTTCGGGTGCAGTGCTAAAAAGGATTAAGGTAAAGGCGGTCGAACATGATGATTTTATCTTCGTAGAGATGGATTCGGGAGAAAAACAAAAGGTTGGAGGAAAGGTTACGGGATGTATCCTTAACCTAGGAGAGTTTGTCACAAGGGACAACCTGTATGTCACGATCTTAGGATCTTACGATGTCGTGATTGGTATGGACTGTTTGGAATCACATGAGGCGATACTCAACTGTAAGACGAAATGGTTGAGCTTGGTCGATGACAAGGGACACAGACATGTGATTGTAGGATAGAACTAGGGAGTTTCCCTGAGGTTCATCTCTTCCTTGCAGCTACGGAAGAGCATGTGCAAGGGGTGCAAGATTTATGCGATCCTTGCGTTAAATGACAAGGGAGTAGCTAAAGGTCTAGAACACCTTCTGGTGGTGAGAGAGTTTGCGAACGTATTTTTGGAAAAGTTACCTGGGATGCCGCCAGAGAGGGAATTGGAGTTTACTATAGACCTAAAACTGGGAACTGAACCAATAGCTAGAACGCCTTATCGGATGTCAACCCCAGAGTTATAGGAATTGAGAATGCAGCTAAAGGAATTGTTGGACCTGGGACTGATACGTCCAAGTGTGTCACCGTGGGATGCACCTGTTATTTTCATAGGAAAGAAGGATGGGTCGTGGAGGCTCTGCATTAACTACCGTCAATTGAACAAGGCCATGATCAAGAATCAATATCCGTTGTCGAGGATTGATGATATGTTCGATCAGATGAAGGGTGCGACGGTCTTCTCAAAGATCGTTTTGTGGTCAGGGTATCACTTGTTACAGATCAAGGAGGATGATGTCCCTAAGACCGCCTTTAAGACGAGGTTTGGACATTATGAATTTACTGTTTTACCGTTTGGACTGACAAACTCCCCAGGGGTATTTATGAGTTTGATGAATGGGGTGTTCTACGAGTACTTGGACAAGTTCGTCCAAGTATTCATTGACGATATTTTGATTTAATATTGGACGACGGAGGAGCATGACGATCACTTACACTTGTTACTACAATGTTTGCGAGAGCACAAATTGTATGGGAAGTTGTCCAAATGCTCATTTTATCAATCGAAGATTCACTACTTAGGGCATGTCATCTCCAACGAAGGTATCGTCGTGGATCCAGCCAAGGTTGAGGCTATTATGGAATGGCCTGCATCGACGAATGTCCCGGAAGTTCGTAGCTTCATGGGTTTAGAAGGATACTATCAATGGTTTGTCGAAGGATTTTCAAAGATAGCAAATCCGATCACGAAATTGCAGAAGAAGAACAAGAAGTTTGTTTGGACCGAGAAATGCGTGGAAGCATTTCGAAGGCTCAAGGAATTGTTGAAAAAAACACTGATACTAAAGGTCCCTGACATGGACACAGGCTTCTTGGTATGCATTGATGCATCCAAGGAAGGCTTAGCCGGAGTCTTGATGCAAAATGGACAAGTGATCACTTACATCTCGAGGAAACTGAGAAGGCATGAGGAGAACTATGCAACGCACGACTTGGAGTTGTTAACCATCATTTATGCCTTGAAGGTTTGGAGACACTACCTTGTTGGACGAAAGTTTGAACTAAAAACATACCACTTTGGACTACAACACATCTTTACGCAAAGCGACCTGAACGCGTGACAACAACGTTGGTCAAAATTTCTTAGCGAGTACGACTTCGAGATTACTTACATAAAAGGAACATTGAATCGAGTGGCAGGTGCATTGAGTCAGAGACCACACATCTTTTCAGTGTTACCTCTTCAGACAAATCTATGTGAAAAGATTCTAACTTTACAACGTGACGATGACTGGTACAAAGAGCTTGAGGGTTTTAGCGGACAAAAAACAATGATGGTACCAATATTTGAAGGATTTTTCGTTTGATAGAGATGGTTTATTGAGGTTTAAAAATCAGATTTACACCACCGAACGACGAGTTGAGGATGTTGATCCTAAGCGAGGCTCATAGAGCAGTTTACATGGCTCACCCGGTAGTCACGAAGATGAGGCCAGACCTTAAACCCTTATTCTTATGGAAGGGAATGAAGGCAGATATAGTTAACTATGTGGCCCGATGTCTAGAATGCCAACAAGTGAAGGCTGAACATAGACATTCGGTAGGATTACTACAGCCACACGCTATTACGGAATTGAAATGGGAGGTTATTTCGATGGATTTTATTGTTGGATTGCTACTGACGACAATGAGACACAATTCAATTATCGTAGTAGTAGACACTCTGACAAAGAGTGCTCACTTTATTCCTGTGCGTACGACGTATTAGGCACCTGACATAGCTAGATTTTTCATTGGTGATATTGTGAGGCTGCATGGCGTGCCTAAGAGGATTATATCCGATCGAGGATTGGTGTTTACTAGACGATTTTGGACGAGTTTCCAAGAGACCTTAGGAACCCAACTTAACTTTAGTACGGCGTATCACCCGGAGACTGACGGGCAGACCGAACGAACGAACTAGACCTTGGAGGACATGTTGTGCATGTACGTGATGGACCAGCAAAAGCATTGGGAAGAATGCTTGCCATTGGTGGAATTCACTTATAACAATAGTGACTAAAGAACCATTAAGATGGCGCCCTTCGAGTTTCTTTACGGGCGACTGTGTTAGACGCCTTTGAGTTGGGATCGACTTGAGGATAGGGTCCTGGTGGGACCGAAAGCGATCCAAGAAATGGTAGTTTAAATGCAAGCTATAAGACAAAGGATCCAGGAAGCACAGGATCAACATAAGAGTTATGTCGATGCACGTCGTTTCGACCATAGTTACAATGTGGCGATCGAGTATTCTTGCAGTTGAAACCGCATAAGAGTACGATCAAGTTGGAAAAAGGGGATAAATTGTCTCCTAGGTTTGTGTTAACCTACGAGATTGTGGAAAGGAGAGGCACATGGCCTATTGACTAGCCTTGCCTGATTCCTTGAGGCGTATGCACGATGTATTTTACGTCTCTGTTTGAGACATTTTGTTTAGTGATCCTACACATGTTTTGACTTGAGCACCTGGCGGGTGTCGAATGAGGGGGAGCTCACAGCTGAGATGATCTGCATCTTGGATCACCGCATTTGACAGCTATGACATCGAACGATAGAGCAGGTCAAGGTCCAGTGGGATAGCTATAGTCCACACTTGGCGACCTGGGAGGACGCATATGATATGGGACAACAATTTCCATTTTTGTTTGATAGATAGGCTTATGATACTGTGATACACTTTATTTCGACATTTATGCTGTGAAACTTCGGGACGAAGTTTAGACCAAGAGGGGGTGTATGTAACATCCCACTCTTGCGCACTAAGTGAACTTATTCTTTGAGGACACTTGGTTGCAAGTGATCCAGATTTTATGCTATTAAAACATTGAGTTTGATTATGAGGTGTTATGGGTTGGTGACCTGTTGTTTTACTACATTGACACAGACAGGTGCTATTGATTCGGTTTTAGTGAGTGTGCAGGATTTTGGACCTCGAGGATGCAGAGGCATCAATGGAACCCCTTGGATTCCGGATCGAGTCAGGGACTGAACCATTGGGGTTTGATTGTTTTATTGTGATATTAGTGCATTTGATTAGATGATATGATTATGGATATATTTCTAACATGATTCGTTGATGATGCAGGCTTGCCGACCAGATTCACATGTGGAGTAGAGGGGTCACGCACGACCACCAGATATGTTGAGGGAGAGGTGTGGACAACAGCCCTGCCACAGCCTACTAGCATTCCCGTCGTGGCTCGAACTGTAGGTTAACGTTTACCTAGTTCGAGAGGACCCACGATGACGTGAGGGCAGACTGCGACAATCACTCACGATGATTATAAGGGGCGCACAATAAGACAGATGCCTTATTCCTTAGAGGCCCTTAGTCTCCCACAAGTTCACCTAGCGGAGTATTGACTCCAGGGGTTTTAGATGTTTACCAATTCAGTCAAGAGGCGAGTGGCACCCTTGGATCACGTGGTGCGTCCTGAAGGGCACGTCGCGCAAGAAAAATGGAAAGAGGTGAGAGGGCACGTCGCGCGAGGGAACATTGAGGTGTGTGGCACCCTTGGAGCACCTAGTGCATCNCCCGCCGTGGCTCGAACTGTAGGTTAACGTTTACCTAGTTCGAGAGGACCCACGATGACGTGAGGGCAGACTGCGACAGTCACTCACGATGATTATAAGGGGCGCACAATAAGACATATGCCTTATTCCTTAGAGGCCCTTAGTCTCCCACAAGTTCACCTAGTGGAGTATTGACTCCAGGGGTTTTTGATGTTTACCAATTCAGTCAAGAGGCGAATGGCACCCTTGGATCACATGGTGCGTCCTGAAGGGCACGTCGCGCAAGAAAAATGGAAAGAGGTGAGAGGGCATGTCGCGCGAGGGAACATTGAGGTGTGTGACACCCTTGGAGCACCTAGTGCATCCTGAAGGGCACGTCACATTGTTAATAATAAATGAATGAACCTAGATGGCCTTACGACGAATAACATGAATAGAATTTTTAAAACAATTTCCCTAATAAATTGTCACCCAGCAGGAAAATTTAAGGTCTATGTCTATATTATGCTAGTGGTAAAATTTTATCTACTTATTTAATATCCTAACAGATTTTTATATAAAAAATAAAATTTTTACTCTCTTTTTTTTATAAGATTTAAAAAAGATTATATATATATATATATATATATATATATATATATATATATATATATATATATATATATATATATATATATATATATATATAACCAGAAGGGAGTAAGCAATTTAATTGATTCATAAAAATCTATTAGGATAAAATTAAAAAAAAGGGAAATAATTGTTTTATTATTTTACGATAATTTAAAATTTATTAATTAAAAAGGGAAAAGGGTTAATTTATACACCTGCCAATTTGAGTTCTAAATGAAAAGGGGAAA
>JZKD02S1688155.1:14279-25443 GCA_000966675.3 Picea glauca | reverse complement strand
GGAGCTTGGTAAGAACCCCCTAGAGCTTCTCTAGTGGTACAAAAGGTATATACAAAGAGAGAATATGCACTACCAAGCTTAGAAAGAATAACATATATGGATCGATAATCCTTCATATCTATTTTACAATTTTAAAGTAAAAGTCTAAGTTTTTTGAACTTAGATAAATAATATTCAATGCAAGGGAAATCCTTTGGACTTAAATTCATTAACTGATTTTCAATCTAGTGGGCTCGAATCACATTATGTTTACCAAATACAGCTTCTAGTTTCGCTCATGATTCATATGGGTGGTTAATTCCTTGAAGGTGAAACCATAAATAAAGAGAAATGGACATATGTTCTTCATCATTTTTAATATCCCATTTAGATTTATTTTCGGCATCAGTGGGGGATTTTTCTTTTCCCAAGGTAATCTGGTACAATCCTTTACCTCTTAGTACATCCTCCATATGGGATTTCCATGAGAAGTAGTTGGTACTAGTAATCAAAATATCTCTTGGAGAAGCCATATTAAAATATGCAGATAATACGGATTTAAAAGATAAAATTGATTGTCTAGATGAAAATCTCTCGAAAAAATAGTTTGTTTGAAAAAATGACACTGAAAATGGACTTTGGATGTGAAATTTAAGTCATTTTAAAAAATACATGAACGGTAACCAAAGCATGGCATGGCAGATAAAAGTTGGTCCACGTGGTGATAGATGCACAATGAGGTGGTTGAATAAAAAAATCTCTCCCTTCTCTAATTTTTACTATAAGCTCACTTTTACAAATAAGTTACCTATGAAATGACCCACTTTTATAGAATAAGTGAGAATCACATTTACAATGAAGTTACTTTATAAATTAAAGTTGCATGCAAAAAGTAACTCAAAAAAATAATATTAAAGTTAATTTATAGTGATTCACTTTTATAATTTAAATGAAATATATTTTACAATGAAGTTATGAGATAATTCAATTCCGCATGAACTTTTCAAAAAATAACATAAAAAAAGAGACTTGAACTGAAGACCTCTTAATAAATAAAAGAACTTTTAACCAAGTGAGATAATGCAAAATATATAACAATTTTAATGAATGAGGAGGGTCTTTTTTTTTTCTCTCTTTGCCTCTAAGTGCATGCTTACCCCAAAAACCCTTGTTTTTTCCTGCAAAATACTCAACACGACCGTACACAAAAAAAAAAAAAACGAAATTTCAAAAACAAAAATTTGAATATCAACAATAATGGGGTTAGATCGCAGTTAGCTTACCTAGAAAATACAATCTTTTTATCTATTTTTTATTTGTTGAGCTTGCATAAAGCGTAGAAAAAATAGTGTACGCAAAAAAAAAAAAATTCTTTGTTTCTGATTTTCCGAGATCGCACAAAGCGCATGGAAAAGAGCATATGCAAACTGAAAAGAGTAGCAAATCAAGAATAAAATAGAAAACAAAAATGGAATATTAACTGTGTAAAAAAATTAAATAGGGGCATATTCTAAGTTTATACCTCTGATTCTGACAAAAATGGTCATATTTTGGGAAAATAGAAACCTTTTTGAGTGAAAGAAGAAGAATTTCCAATTGAAATTAGTGCTTTGGATGCAATAGAATGGTCCTCTAAACCTAGAAATGCATGGAAATTTTAGAACCCAAAAATGTGACAACATGAGTTCAAGATATCGATAAAAAACGAGAGTAGGTCTTCAAATGGGCTATAATACCATGTTCGACAAAACGAGGTATTCCCACATAGGAAGAAAACCTTCAGTAACCACTCACACAACCAAATCAAAGATCAATAAACCGATTTTTTTATGTGGCTAAAACCATCGAAGAGGGAAACAATACACGACCCCAACCAAAGTGACCACTCGAGGCAATGTGTTAATGCAAAAGAAAAATATTTTACAAGATAGCTTCTCACAATCCATCATCAACAAACGACACTACATGCTCTTTAAATAGATATCATGGACCAATCGTGTGTTAAGACACATATCAATATAGTTATTAAGATTGAGGAGAATGTGAGTTATCATATCACTATATGTCTAGAACATATTGTGATCATTGGATTACATAACTACAAATGCATACTAATGCATACTAAAGAAACACACTCTTACCTAAAGACATATTAAACCAAGTTGAAATTAATTAATTCCTAAGTGTCTAAATATCCTAACAAGTTGGCCAACTCTATGGTGCAGACCTCCTACCCTCGGGCCGAGATCCGCGCAGGATCTTCTCTAAACTACGACAAGGGTTAACTGAACTCCTTGTTTAAGCCCGCAAAGGATTTCAGGTCTCGTGAGTTGGGCACTTCGAATGCAATGCCACAGCCCTTGGCAATAGCCAAAACATGAAATTGTGAATGAGATTAAGGTGTAAGCCTGCTCTTCAGGCCCTTTTCTAATAGGACCTCAACCAAGCCTTAACGCAAGCACCTTTCGCAACTTATGACTTCGCAAGCTAGAGCGCCAACCTCTCGTGCTCTTCCCTTGTGAATCCCCGAAATGAGATATGTCAACGAAGGTTGACTCCACCCGAAGTGACGAGTGCATGCCACCTGTCACCTCTGTTTACTCCACTTACAGAGTGGGTCCTTGCCACCTATTCGCACGAGTCTTTGGCTTTCATAACTTGAGAGAAAAACGAACAGCCATTCCTCTCCCTCTATAGATCCCTGACTCTGAAATCATGCCTTTGACGAGATCGACAGTTGTGTGCCTCCCTCGATCCAACAACCCTCGTTGTATCGGGATTTTGCCAATCGAAAATCTACAACACTTGACCCAACTCACTGGTCACTCCATTCCCTGAACTCCGATACGCGAATTCACATACGAGATCAACGACCCTCATCGATCTAGATATGACGGTCACTATCCTTCCTGAGCTTAAGAGTGTTGAAAAACACTCAGTCTTAATCCTTTAGATGTTCCACAAGTTCCAATGGCTCACGAAACTTTGGCACTTCCTCTTGAAGCGATTCCACCGTCTGATTCAACTTTTCAAGGACCTATGGCCAAATGACTTGTCGTCCTCCCTCCAGAACTTGACTTCTGTGAGATGATTTCAACCTCTGCCTCTTTTTTAACACTCCAGAGGTTCTATGCCTTTTGAGATTTCACTTGAGAACTCAAGGCTTCCAAAAGGGTCCCTGCACACACTCCTTGCGATGATTTTCAAATAGCCTCTGGTTATTTAGGTCTTCGAATCTGTGGACCTCTTGCAACAACAGTCTCTCAATATCCCCTTTGAATTGGTAAAATCCCAGACCTCGCCCAGTCTGTGCACACCTTGCACGGCTCTGAGCTAACCTTGCACTTCAGCCTATAAAAACACGATTTGAATCTCCTCTGATATTTCTGAGATGAAACTCAAACCCTGGTCGATGCACTCCTTCCAGACCCTCCACTGCACTCTTTGCAGGAGTTCCTAGAAAGAGAAACAACTGAAACTCATTCTCCCCTTATCCAGAATTCAAACATTCAACATGGAATTCTAGAGCATACATACACACATTTCTTTGAAATAAAATGCACACAGAGAATATAAACTAGCCTGCAACATACCATTCAACAGGTGGTTCCAACAACCATAACAAATACATAGATTGGAATCAAAGATTTCTTCTATTAATTCCAGTGCTCCTATACATGGTAAATGACAACAACTAGAATGCATAAAATTATCTGTTCTCGTCTACAGTTCTACAACTTACCAAAATTCTGAATTATGTTACAATGATACAAGGGTTGAGGGTGTCTATCATCTGTTTTCCCTCCTATGCTCCTAAAACAGTCTAATCTATCATTTAAATCTACCTACTTGCATTAAACACACATAAATGCCTATTACATCCGACGGATAGGAACATATGCTCCAAAATCAGTATGGATCTTCGGATATAAATGCGTCTGCACTTTCCTCCTACCCATTACATTAATGCTTCAGATTTCGGAACTCACAACGTTTTCACAAAAAAATATTTAATTGCATCTACGTGTCCAGCTATCTCTTTGGCTAGGTGCGTGCTTTGGCTTTCTACGATGCTCCTCCATCATACTCCCTCACTTGAAAACTTTCATGAACTCCTATTCATGAGTTCCTTCACTGTTTTTCCATGATTTTGAATTGTTGCTTCATCCTCCCAACTGTCATCTTCAATTGCATGTCCTTTCCACTTGACCAAGTATTCAAAATACTATTTTCTCCTGGTCTTTATGCTAATCCTCTTGTTAATTATGCTTTCCATCTGTGGATTTTCAGCTACAGGAGTTTGTTTTGTCCATAGAATCTTTTCTTGTTCATCTTCTGCTCCTGATTCTTTAGCTCTGTAAGGGTACAAATCCACAACATTGAATATCGGTGAGATTCCAACCCCATCGGGTAATTCAATCTCATACGCGTTTGCCCCAAATTTTCTTATGACCTTGCACTGTCCAATTTTCTTCATCTTCAGCTTGTTGTATGTTCCCCTTGGGAACCTTTCCTTCCTCAAATGTGCAAGAATCAAATCACCAACTTCAAATTGAAGTTCTCACCGGTGTTGATCTACTCTACACTTGTACTCTTGACTTGAACTCTATAATTGCTCCTTGATTCTGCTATGAAGCTCCTTCATTCCTTCTGCAAAGTCCTCTTCACTAGCACTCCTAAATTTAGCTTGTTCTGAATCTTTCAATTCAGAGACTCCCCTTGGTTGCATTCCATATACAATTTGGAATGGGATTTGCCCTGTGCTTCTATTGAGTGAATCATTGTAAGTGAATTATGCCTATGGAAGAATGTGATCCCATTGACTGTGGTGTTTAGTCACTAAGCTCCTTAACAAATCTCCCAAGCTCATGTTCATGACCTCTGTCTGCCCATCCATCTGAGGACAATACATTGATCTAAAAGACAAGTTTGTCCCCAGCTTCTTCCATAAGGTCCTCCATAAATGTCCTACGAACTTGGTATCTCGATCAGAAATGATACTCCTTCGCAAGCCGTGAAGTCTGACGACTTCCTTGAAAAATAGGTTCGTAATATGAGTTGTGTCATTGGTTTTCTGGCATGGTATGAAATGTGCCATCTTTGAAAATATGTCTACCACTACAAATATTTAATCATATCCCCTTTGTGTCCTTGGCAGTCCTAATATGAAATCCATTCTCACTGCGTCCCACGGCCTTTCGGGTATGGGTAATGGTTGATATAACCCTGTGTTTTGCCTTTTTCCCTTCGTGTGCTGACAAATTCTGCACATGTCCACAAATTTATTCACATCTGTCCTCATCCCTCGTTGGTAATATGAGCCCTTCAACTTTGAGAACGTTTTTTCATGGCTGAAGTGTCTGACCTATCCTCCGTTGTGATTTTCCTTCAACAAATTCTCCCTCATGGAGCATTTCAGAATACATAGTTGATTTCCCCTGAACAATAGCCCATCCTGAATCATGTACTCTATCCATTGGCTTCTGTCCCTAAGAATTGGATTCTCAGATGCCTCATATGCCTCTTTGAAATTTGGATCATCCCCGTACATTTCTTTGAGGTTATCAAAACCCAAAGTCTTAACTCTAAATTCCTGCATAAGCAAACATTTCCTGCTCAAAGCATCGATGACTTTGTTAGCAGTTCCAAAAATATGCTTAGTCACAAAAGTAAAATTATGCATGTATTCAACCCATTTAGCATGTTTTTGGTTCAACTACTCTTGTCGAGTCACAAATTGCAAAGCGTGATTATCGTTGTACAAAACGAACTCTTTTGGAACCAAATAATGTCTCCATTTCTTCAACGCTTGTATGACTGCGTAGAATTCCTTGTCATGTGTGGAGTACTTAATATTTGCTTCATTCAGTTTTTCACTGAAATACGTGACCGGCCTGTTGTCTTGGATTAAGACCGCTCAAGTGGAAAATCCACTCACGTCACACCTAACCTGGAATGTCTTGCTGAAATCTGGCAAAACCAGGATTTGTTTTCTTGTTCAACTTAGAAGAGGGGAGGTGAATCAGTTGTTACCGTGCTTAAACAATTATGCTTATTTTAAAATATTTACAAAGAACTCAATGATAATCACAATAATGCAAGGAGATAAGTAATAGCACATTCAGCGTCAGTCACATATATGAGATACACAGAGACAGATGTTTCCTCAGGAAACCCACAAGGGGTAAAAACCTCTTCTTCTTTATATGATAAGTAATCTTTACATTCTTTACATTATCATACATATGAGCACCAACTCATAATGAGGCTCCAACCTCTGTTTTGCAAGTTGTTNAAATTTTGCTAATGGAACTTATCACAGTGATACAATTTTTATCATTGGATTACCAGACTTATCAATGTTCTTCTACACTGAGCTTCTCTGTTTGCATTAGTGTCTTCTGCACACTCCTCTATGCTTTATGTTCTTCTCCCGTTATGCACTATGTGCCATCCCCATTTGATCCTCCATTCCTCTGCTCTCTATTTCAGCTATTGTACATTCCTCCTTATACACTCCTGAAACCTCACAACAACAACAAGCCCATCTATTCTTTATTCTGCATACTTATAGTCTCTGTGCACCTTGTGCATCCTTTCATGCCATGCTTCTGCATGCTCTCTCATGTCGAGTACTCTACCTATTCATCATTGCAACTCTTCAGCTTCTCTGGCAGTTAGATCCATCTGTCAATTGCCTCTAGGAACAGTCTTCATTCCACTAGAAGATTCCTAGAGACTCTTCATCTCTTCTGGCAATCACACAGAAGTCTCTTTGAGTCCTCTGGTAGAAACCATCAGTGGTTTCTAGCAGTTACACTGTGAACCTCCAAAGAATTCTTCAACAACTGAATCGCCACTGATCGATTAACTGTGAAGAGAAACAATAGCCCTTCAATCATGTTCAAAATCACCTGCACCATTGGATTGGATCCGTAGGATCTTGCGTTTAATTTGCATTTCGGCATTTCGGGATTTCATCATTCCTGTGGTAGAGTTTCTTGACGCTCCATGTCGAGGTCCCCAAAACTACGAAATTGAGCTTGGTTGCACTAACTCCTTCCTTCATCTTCCGTCGATGTGACCAATGGCTGTGACCACAAGCTGAGTCAAAACATGTTCTACATTTCGGCATTTTGACAATTCGACAATCCTGTTGTGAGGCATCTCGACTCTCCAAGTCGCGATCTCCAAAACTCCGAAATGGAGCTTTCCGCTTCAAGATTTTCTCTACATCTCTTCGACGATGTTACCACCATCAGTGTCCGAACACTTATCCATAAATCTCTTTCGTGATTTCGCAATTCGGCATTTCGGTGTCCTTGATGTGAGGATTTCTTTACGCTCCATTGCCCGAACCCCGAAACTCTGAAATGGAGCTTGCTAATTCGAGCTCTCCTCTACCATGGGACTTCATGCTTCAAGACTTTGGGGGAGTTATGGAGTTAAAAATCCCGAGGAAAAAACTCCTAGAGTGAGGTCAGTCTTACGTCACTCGATGACGTGTTGTGACTCGAGTGGGTACCATTTGTCACTCAGAATTGTGATTTCCAGTGGCCTGAAATGCCAAATCAACTTGAAACTTGTTGTTGTTTGATCGTGCCACGTGTCATTGTCTTCCACCTGTCCTTTCTGATGTGTTCTGCCACATTCACCTCCTGGATCTGTCGGCCCAGATCACTTCATGATTTCGCATATCTCAATTTCAGCGTTCTTGATGTGAATGTTATTCACTTTCAAGTCTCGATCTACGAAACTCCGAAATGGAGTCAGATCAAATTTTTGTCTTTTTTCACTTCGCAACTTCAGGATTCCTGTCGTGAGAGTCCTTGACATCTCCAACTCTCGGTATCTGAACCTCTGGTATGGAGTCTTTGACTTTTTGCAATTTCGCATATCACGACTTCAGGTTTCGCGACTTCGGGACTCCTGTTAGTAAGACCTCTTGACATCCCCAACTCCCAGTATCCAAAACATTCTCCTGCTTTCAGAATTTCGACGTTTCGCATTTCATGATTCCGGGACTTCTGATGATGAAGAGTCTTGACTCTTCCAACTCCCGGTATCCGAAGCTCTGAAATGGAGTTATTTCCCAATCTGCGAAAACTCTTCGTTTATGTGCCTATTTCGGGATTTTAGGATTCTGGATTTCACAACTCTGGGACTCTTGTGTGAAGAGTCTCAACTCTTGACTTCTCAATCTCCCAGTATCTGAAACTCCGAAATGGAGTTGGATCAACGTATTTCGGCGTTTCGTATTTCATCTTTTCGGCATTCGTGTCGTGAGTGGCTTCCTTGACTCCTCTAATGCCCAATATCCAAAACTCTGAAATGAAGTTTATGCTTCTAATCTTTCCATGTAGTTATCCTTGCGCTGCTAATCTTCCTTGCCTGCTTGTTTGCCATCAAATAAACAAGCACAGTCCTGCACACTTCGTGCACCTCTGTACTATCTCTTTTGAGCTTACATTGTCTCTGTTTTTCCATCACTTCATACTCTAATCTTGCCATCAATGACAAGCACACATGCATGTAAACATGCCAACAATCTCCCCCCTTTGGCATTGATGGAAACCCTGAACCACTGAGCTAATCTGTTTGGACCTCCAACTGTAGCATCCAGTCCGGACCACTCCTTTTCTCCCCCTTTGACATCAATGTCAAAGAAAACATTCTCCCCCTGAGCTTTTGTCGTATTTTTAGTAGGTATCAGATATTCAATCAATACATAACTCTCCCTAGCAGTATGGACTCTCTTAGGTGTGAGACGAGATGACACCCATCTTTTGTCTAAGATATTCAAATGGTGTCTTGGCTAGGGGTTTAGTAAAGATGTCTACAATTTGTTATGTGGTTGTAATGTAATGGACCTGAACAACCTCATTGGTGACCTGCTCTCTTAGAAAATGGTATTTTATAGGAATATGCTTAGTCTTGGAGTGGAATACAGGATTCTTGGACACATTGATGGCACTAGTGTTATCACAATGAATTGGGATTGGTGCAGTGTATTTTACCTCCAAGTCTGCAAGTGTCTAAATCATCCATAATACCTGAGTGCAACAGGTAGCAGCAATAATGTACTCTGCCTCTGTAGTTGATAAAGAAATGGAACCTTGCTTTTTACTCAACCATGCTACTAGAGAATCTCCTAAGAAAAATGCACCTCCACTCGTGCTTTTCCTTTCATCCATGTAGTTAGCCCAATCATCATCTGAGTAGGCTGATAATTGAAAATTTTGATTCTTAGGATACCATAGGCCATAGTTCATTGTTTCTTTCAAATATCTGAATATCCTTTTGACAGCTAGAAAATGACTCTGTTTAGGTGCATATTGATATCTTCCTACCATTCCAACAGCATGCATTATGTCTGGGCGAGATGATGTGATGTACAGCAGGCTGCCTATCACTAAACTATATGAACTTTGATCAACATCAGGTGAGTCATCATTCTTTCTTAATTTGCATCCAGTAACCATAGGTGTGCCCATAGGTTTAGAATCTTCCATTTGAAACCTTTTCAACATTTCTCTTAGATATTTTTCTTGAGAAATGAACATCCCTTCAGACCTCTGAGTAATTTGCAGACCAAGAAAAAATGACAGTTCACCTATCATAGACATTTCAAACTCAGACTCTATGGCAAAAGAAAACCATTTTACCAATGAATCCTTATTACATCCGAAGATGATGTCATCTACATAGACCAATATAATGAGCAAATCATCACCCTCTGTTTTGATATATAGATTGTTGTCAAATGTTCCTCTCTTGAACCCTTTGTCTTTGAGATATGTATCTAGTCTGTGATACTAGGCACAAGGAGCTTTTTTAACCCATATAAATATTTCTTCAGCTTGCATACTAAGTTAGGGTTATCAGATAGTTTGAAACCCTCTGGTTGTTCCATATAGACTTCTTCATTTAAATCTCCATTTAGAAAATCTGACTTGACACCCATTTGATAGACTTTAAACCTTTTATGACAAGCATAGGCAAGAAATATTCCGATAGCTTCCAACCTTGCTACGGGCGCAAATGTTTCATCAAAATCCAGTCCTTCTATTTGAGCATAGCCTTTAAAGACTAATCTTGCTTTGTTCTTGACAACTTGCCCCTGCTCATTCAACTTATTCTTAAAGATCTATTTGGAACCAACGATATTTTTACCTTCTGGTCTATGAACCATCTCCCATGTATTGTTTTTCTCAATCTGGTCAAGTTCATCATTCATTGCTTTAACCCAATGTTCATCTTTGTTAGCTTCATTAAAATTCTTGGGTTCCAGCATGGATACAAAAGCTATATGTGATGGCTCAGTGTTTTTGATTAGCTTTCTTCTGGTTTGTACACCTTTGTCTTTTTCACCAATTATCTGACTTGCAGGATGATTCTTTTGAGTGATTCTGGAGGAGGAATTTGATGTTGTCTGCTGATTTGAGTCTGTTTGAGTATCTGTGTCTTCATTTGATTCAGAGTCTTCATTTTTTTATTCTTGGCCCTATTCATCTTCGGCATTAGCTATGTCTTCTATAGAAGACTCATTATTGTACACCTCTCTTGCTGGGATTCCTTCATCAATTTTTACGTCAATACAGTCAACCATTTTATGCAGCCTCTTATTATAGCATCTGTATCCTTTACTGTTTATAGCATACCCCAAGAAGATACCTTCATCAGCCCTGTCATCATATTTGCCAAGGTTCTCATCATTATTCTATATGTAGCATTTACTCCCAAAGACTTTGAAGTGTTTAATTGAAGCAGGTCTCCCAAACCATAGTTCATAAGGTGTCTTATCACTTTGTGGTCTGAGGTGGGATTTGTTAAGAACATGGAATGTTGTGTGTATTTCTTCTACCCATTAGGTTTGACCAATTTTCTTCTCATTCATCATTGACCTGGCCATTTCCTGCACTGTTCTGTTTTGTCTCTCAACTACTCCATTTTGTTGTGGAGTTCTTGGGATTGTGCATTCTCTCTTGATCCCATGCTTATCACAGAATTCCTTGAAGTAGATTGACATAAACTCTCCTCCTTGGTCTGATCTTACTGCCTTTAACCTCTTGCCTGTTTGAGTCTTAGTTAAAGCCTTAAATATTTTAAACTTCTCAAATGCTTCATCTTTTTCTTTGAGAAAGGCAACCCAAGTGAGTCTGGAGTAATCATCAATAATCAGCAT